>JANAVB010011200.1:4912938-5447938 GCA_029216955.1 Iris pallida | reverse complement strand
GCTGTCCTTTGATGCTCTGTCTTGACTTGCTAACATACGAGACATTTGGATATAAATCTGACAATTTCTCGTTTTATTCCGTGCTACCAAAATGTTTGTTTCAAATCCTTAGTACATCTTAGTACTTCCCAAATCTCAACGATCCATTTGGATATTTCCTTATTCCCGTCTGAAGCCCTTCTTCTATTTGTTTCCAAATTTTCTGAAGTTTTGAGTCTCCTTGTTGAGCTTCCTTAATTCTGCCTATTAGGGAGGATTGTATTTGTAAGTTTTTCCATACTTCTTCTGTTGTCGAGTATATCACTTCAATTCCCATTTTCCTTAAATTCTCTAGGATTTCCTTTGGGGTATTCATAAAGAATGCCGTTGGTCTCTTGATCAACGCATCTGCAACTCTATTAGCTTTACCCGGATGATATTCCAGCTCCATATCAAAATCCTTGAGTAATTATAACCATATTTTTGTCTCATATTAATTTTCTTCCGGGTGAACACATATTTTAAACTTTTATGGTCTATATATATTTTGATCCTTTCTCCATACAGATAATGTCTCCATAATTTAAGTACGAATACGACAGCTGCAAGTTCTAAATCATGAGTTGGGTAGTTTCTCTCATGTTATTTCAGTTGCCGAGAGGCGTAGGCTATAACTCTTCAATGTTGCATCAATACACATCCTTACCCCTTGCCTGACGCATCGCTGTATATCTCGTATCCTCCTGATCCTGAGTGTAAGCCCACTTCCCGAATTTTTATATTTTCATTATGATTTATTTTTATGGTCTCTAAGGGTCGTACCTAAGCTCATAAGGGAGCTATATATCATATTATGGTTATATGGCCCTTAGATAGTTATATGAACACTTTTTAGCTACTTTATATTTAATATAAATTTTATATAATTCTTAGATATTTATTTCATTAAATTTTATATATTTTTAAGGCTTCTAATATTTATTATGAGGCCATTTGGAACTGATATGAGGTAAATTATTTTTATTTATATTCTAGGAGGTTAGATATATTTTTTGTAATTTTCTAAAAAAATTAGGAATTTTTAGGATTTTATTTGAGTTTATTTGGCCTTAGAATGATTTTTAAATCATCTTCTGAAAATTAATTATCCAGTCATACCCAGTCAGCGCTGGCCGGACCCACCCATCAGCCATTGCAGTGCCCAGTCAGCGGGTGCTGATTGTACCTACTTTATATATATATATATATATTTTTGCTGAACAGTAAACCCTAATTTAATTCTGGCCGATTTTGAGAAAACTTGTTCCAAGGAGACCCCCGACTTCCCGAGACGATTGCGGACAACTGCGACCTCCTTTTTGCATGTTGTTTTTTTGTTGGATTCATATTGAGGTATATTTTTGAATATCTAATTATTTTTATTATCTCTGAATCTTAATTTCTGTAAAATTTGTAGAGTGTTGATTGTCCGAAACTTGACACGATTCGGTGTATTCGAGATTTCGGAAGGACCGAAAATTGAAATCATAAACCGTTTGAAGTTTCGTAAAGATAACACAGAGGTCTATGACATATATTTTTTCCAAAAATTAATTCATTCATCTAGTATTTTAGTTATTCTGTTGAACTCAGAATTGATCGGTGAATCACCGTTTTGGTCACGATTAGCCATAACGGTGATATCTTTTGACCAAAACGCGAATTTGTGGCACGGTTAATTCAAGCACACTCGTGGCACTAAAATCTACCAAGGTGCATTTTCAAAATCTAGATTTCACGATGTTTGACTAGATAGTCAACGACAAACCTCGATTTGTGTGCCATGATTTTCAAAATTGGAAACATGACTTTTGATGGCCAAACTTGCATGTTTAGATTATATTCAGATTATTATTAGGTTAAATAGGTTTTTAAATGATTTATTTCAAAATTAACTATTATTAGATTAGTAACCCATTAGCCACTTATTCCATAAATTTAGAACTAGAACCTTAGAATTGACTTGTGGTTTTCGTGCATGGCTCGTGATACGATGTATATTATAGGTTGACAGATTCTAGATCGGCAATCCCCTCATCCTCGACTTGTGACTATGGTTTGTATAAGGATTCAGGCAAGTACAGTATTGCATTTATGTTTTAGTTCATTATAATGTTTGCTCTATCGTTTCTTTGTTCGATATCCCGTTGAGACATTGGTTGATATTTCGTTGGGACATGATTGTGACACCGTAGTTATTGTATCCTTCTTAGTGTATCATTGACCGTTATTGATTGTTAGAGAGTCGGGAGGGGAAATACTCGGTAAGTACGTGAACAAACCCAACTATTTTGATTGTGGATAGCTAAGTCATACACCCCACGTATGAGTTAGCCGTACCCTATTAGTGGATAGCCATCATATGATGTGCCGTATTAGCCCAGCCGTTCACGTATTAAAAGGTATTTCACACACACATGGTGGTTCCTATTTTTTCTTTATCTAGTACATTATCTTGTTAGTTCACATCTTGCTAGTCTATATCTTGCCAGTTCATATCTTGTTAGATCATATCTTGCTAGTTTATATTTTGCCAGTTCATATCTCGTTAGTTCATACCTTTCTAGTTACATTCTGCTAGTTCATATCTTGCTAGTGCTAGTTCATATCATGTTAGTTCATCTCTTGCTAGTTTTTTATATACACTTTGCCATCATGGTTTCTCGTTGTTCTAACTTATTTTAGACTAACAACATTAATTGCAATATGGTTGTACTCTACTCCTTTCCTGACCGGATCATTGTTATATGTGATGTTGACGTGCCTACTCGTGCGCTATGGACCATACGAGGGAGAGATAGAGACTCGAAGGCCAAACCATAGAAGACTAGTTAGATGTGTGGTAGTTTTCTATAATTGTAAAAGCTTACATTCTTCTTCAAATATAAAACTTCTATATTTTGTAAAATTGATTTAGTTGTTGTGAATGAGAAGTTAGTATTTATGAGAACTTTGTTTATTGCGGGCTAGACAGTGTACTACCGTCGATACCGCGACGTAGGCTGGACTTGAACACGCACTCGTATCCCGTAGTGGGTGCGGGTCGTGATACTGAGGGTAATGCTAATACAGGTGCTGAAATAAATCCTTTCTTTAATTCATCAAAAGATGTCTGACATTTCTCCGTCCAATTAAACTTTTTGTCCTTTCGAGTCAGACGGGTTAGTGGTTCTGCGATCCTTGAGAAATTTTCTACAAATCTTCTATAGTATCCGGCTAGTCCCAAGAAACTTCGGATTTCTGTTTCAGATTTTGGTGTTGGCCCGGACTTAACAACTTCTATTTTCTTCGGATCGACTGAAATACCTTCTCCACTTATAATATACCCTAAGAATGATATATGGCCTAGCCAAAATTCACATTTACTGAATTTAGCATATAATTGTTCCTGCCTTAGAGTTTGCAATACTATCTTTAGATGCTTTTTATGTTCTTTCTCATTCTTTGAATATATAAGGATGTCATCAATGAATAATATTACAAATTTATCCAAATATTGGAAAAAATATTCGGTTCATCAGATCCATAAATATAGCATGAGCATTTGTTAATCCAAATGGCATAATTAGAAACTCGTAATGTCCATAACGAGTTTTGAAAGCTGTTTTCTGAACATCTTCTTTCTTAACTTTTACTTGATGATATCCAGATCTCAAATCAATCTTCGAGAATACTTTTGCTTCTCCTAGCTGGTCAAATAGTTCATCAATTCTGGGCAAAGGGTATTTATTCTTGATTGTGACTTCATTTAGTGCCCTATAGTCAATTACTAATCGTAGGATTCAATCCTTCTTCTTTAGAAATAAAACTGGTGCACCCTATGGCGAGGCACTTGGTTGAATAAATCCCTTTGACAATAACTCTTTCATTTGTTTATTTAGCTCTGCCAATTCTTCTTTGTTCATTGGATATATTTTCTTAGCTATAGGAGCTGCTCCGGGTACCAAATTAATAAAAAATTCTAGTGCCCTATCTGACGGTAATTCGGGCAATTATTGTGGAAATATATCCTTAAAATATTCTACTAACATTGGGAAATATTCTTCCTCTAGTTCTTGGAATCTTTCTCGAATTTGGTAGTTCAAGTTTTTCTAATGCTCCAGCATCAAATTCCTTTTGGTTTCGAATAAATTTATATGTTTCCTTATTAGGGAATTGGAATGAAATCCTTCCTTGACTACAGTCTATATTGGCTAATGTTCTTGTCAACCAATCCATTCCCAATACTACATCATAGTTATTCATTAGAAAAACTAGCAATCTTACCCGAAATGCTCTCCCGCCTAATTTAACTGGACATGCTTTACATACATGACCAACCTTCACTACACCATTTCCCGTAATAATATTCAGATTCTTAATCAAGGGTTGAGATTCGATTTTCCCATTGTGATAAAAGGTAGAAGATATAAAAGAGTGTGTTGCTCCTAAATTAAATAAAACTGATACTGGATATGATAAAACTAATATAGTACCTGTTACCACTTCGCCTGCAATCTTAGCTTCTTCTGTATCCATCATGAATGCTTGGCTATGTTTCTTCTTCTTCTTTCCCGTGTATGGCTGTTTTGCCTTTTGAGCTTGTTGGAACTGGTGTGCCTGTGGAGCCAACGGGGGCCTACGCTAGTATCCAGATGGTACAATTGCTCGAGAATTTGTTATTGCTTGGATCATAGGTCTGGGACCATTCCCTTGTAGCATTGGTCTTAGACCCTGCTGAGGATTCTATGATCCGGGTCTGTTCATAGCACACTGATAAGCCTGATGTCCTGGAAGTCCACACTTCAAACATAGACCATTGAGTAGTCTACAGTTGTTCTTAAGGTGTCCTACTCTTCCATAATATTTACAAGTGGGTACTTTCCTCGTCTGTTCCGATTGAGGACGCTTGGGCGACCCTTGCCATTAATTCTTCTGGAATGAAGATCCCGTATTCCATGACCTCTTTAAACCTCCCGACCTTGGAGCTTGTCTTTCCTTTAACACCCTTTCTTAATCGCGGGCGGCCTCAGTTATCACTGAGTAGTTCTTGCACCGATATGGTGCTACCTTATGCTTTAGCTCAGCATTCAGTCCTTCTTGAAAGAGGCCCACCTTTGGTTCCTCATTTGTCCCCATATAGGATGTGAACTTACTCAGTCTGGTGAATTATGCGGCATATTCATCCACCGTTGAATGTCCTTGCTTCATTTGAATGAACTTTCGTTCCAGCTCCAGTCTTGCTGACCTTGGAAAGAATTGTTCTTCAAATTTCCTTTTAAATTCTTTCCAAGGAACTATCTCATTCGATTCCTCAAGATGTTCTGCGCTCCACCAGCTATCTGCAACATCCAAAAGTTGAATCCGAATGACTGCTACCATCTCTTCAGGACTGATATTGGCTGCCTTCATTAGTCGCTCAGTGGTCCTCATCTACTGCCCAGCTTCCATAGGGCTTTCAGTCCCACAAAATTTTAGAGGATCCAGATTCCTATAGTCAGCCACCGATTTCTTCTTAGGTTTTGGTGGAGTTCGCAGTTGTTCTTTTAGTGCAACATTTGTTGCCTATGCTGCATTATCCTGCTGGCTATGGATTTCCAGGATTTGTCATAGTAATTGATATACATCTGGAGTGCCTTGCTCAACTTGGGTGGCAGGAGTAGATGAATGAGGATCATTTGAACTGTCCATTTCCAGAGTAATTCAAAAGGTAATAATGTCTCAAGTAGTGATTTAGTTTCAAATGAGGATTGCTAAATATCATTCATCAATTAAAGATTCAAGAAATACAAAATATGTATATCTCAAAGATTGCCAATAATGGAGCACACGAGTTTCCAGGGAGTAGGAACAACATATTCATTTATTATTGCCAAAATGTTACATTTTGTCATAGATGTCATTGACATAGATACTATTTATACGCTTACACTTTCTTTCCTAAAGTCATCACATACATCTACTGTCCTTGACAAAATGCGATACAACAACAACATACAAGTATGCCCTTTTACTTCCTTAACTTATATATATATATATATATAAATTATACATATACCTCTGTTGTTCTTACAAAATGAGGTACAACAGACAAAAAGGAAGAAGAACCCCTTCTTCACTACATACAAGGCTTAAGATTCCTATTCTACCGCCTCGATGAGGATCCTTTCCACAGTGAGAATTCAGCTTCTGAGTGAAGTCTCTCGAAGTCATCCAAAGTCCCCTTGTATTCGTGTACTATGGTGTAAATGCGATTTGGGTCTCGAACATAGAGATAGTATGTCGTCCTTTCAAAATCCATCTCAGCGCCATCTTCTATATTTCGAATGATGGTGCGCTAGATCCCATAGAATACCTCGTAGACGGGAAGGTCATACCAGCCAGGCATGTTCTACATTATCCTGTCGAACCTCTGATATAAGTATAGGGTATAGTCACTACCGTCTCATTCCAGGATTGGAAGAAACAATCCATACCAACAATCATGGAAACCCCCCTTTTATTAGAACCTCAAAATATAAATGATAAATGATAACTTATATAAATAAACTCCAAAATTAAACCCAAATTTCTTTTCTTTCCATTACGTGCATCCTTTCTTCAAACATCAATATTGTCAAGTATCCTTATCCTATGGTTACTTCTAGACTTCCTAAGAATGTAACTTAGGATCTAAGCTTAACCTATATAGGTCTCTAAGCCTGACCTGCATGGGCCACCAGTAAAGACGTGTCACGTCCCGCTTATATAACACGATGAGTCGGGTATGCAAACAGTATCTCCAGGCTACACATCCTACGAATACTTTCGTACCCGTATTGTGATTGTTGCCTGTAAAATACTAGAATGGAAAATACAAGTGATAGCTTAACACATTCACTTATACAAACTATAACTATTATACATCAATTGTTTCTAAGAGTACATATATATACAAGTTTATTACAACAAAGTAATAATTTACATATGACTGGCTACAAAATGTTGTCGGCCGTCTCTTGAGGTTCTCCAGACAGTCTACTCCTTGACATTGTCCTTGTCATAAAGAGATAACATTTCTACAAGAACGTCGTCTTCCCCTAGTGAACAAATACTAGGTCGTTTAAAAACGACAAGCAAGTCCACGGACAAAGGCTAATAAGTGAAAATATAATTTAGAAAAACTTAAGGAGTATAAGAAATGTAACTTAACACCTTCATTGTGAGACTATATACAATCCTAACCCAATAAGTTTTCACACAAGACTTGACTATAATATAATCACAAGCACTATTCCTCATGGTTATGCAAATTTTTAGAGAACACATTGGATCACGATCACTCTCTATTTTTCCGACAATAATCCCATTTATCCAGGACCATGTGGTGTTTGTATTGGGTACGGTACCTTAGATCCGACCCCCCACATCTTGTGGTAATCTAGTATGCATTAACGTTTAAATTTTGATTTTATTCTCGAAATTTACTGAACTATTCTTTGTTGGTAAGCTAGGCCTCACCCCCGACATCGCAAGGCCTTACAGATGCAGGACTACTTATCAGCTTTTACTGGTATTTAATTTATATTGTAGGGATTTCAAATAGATGTGATCCAGTTGTTCCCTCCCACCCCATGATGCAACTACCAACATAAACAATAGTGGTATTTAATTTATATATATATAATCATACTAGAATATTTGAAATTTATGGTCAGCTATTGAAATAATAAGATTTATGCGGTTGAGGGTTTAAATCTTATTATACTCATTTTGCAAATGACCTCTAGCCTAGTGGTTAAGAGAGATGCATGCGGCCCGAGTGGTCAGGAGATCGATTCCCGGTGGGAGCGTTCGCCACAATTACCTTCTTTCAAATATATATATATATATATATATATATATATAAAAAATATATATATATATATATATATATATATATATATATATATATATGATCACACAAAACAATAATTCGAAGTGGCCCTTTTTGTGTTGTGTCCTAAACATTGTGTCCAAATCATATATACATACATAATTGTGTCTATAAGTGGGTCATTATCCAAATTTTTATGCCTATACCCATATTACATTTTTATAAAGTTGAACTATTCATGAATTTTCACAAATTTCATAATCAAAACTAAATAATATATATATACTTATGACAAGTAGAATATTGAAAACCAATTTCCAAGAGGGAGAGGACTTGCCTTGGTTCCTTGGATTAGACCAAGATTTAGCTCTCCAACAAATTCCTAATTTTTGAACCCAACCAATAGTTCAAATAATTTTTGTTAGTAAAAATCTTAACCTAGATTTGACATTGAAAAAGGAAAGAGAAGGAAATGAAGCTTTACTTAGGTTTTGGGGAAAGTGGAAGAGGAGGAGGAGATGGTGCTCGAAGGGGATGGCCGGCGGTCGGCGGCGTGGCCGGCGGTCGGCGGCGTGGCCGGCGGTAGCCGCAGCAGCAATTGCAGTAGCAGTAACAACAGCAGCAGGAGCAATAGTAGCAGTAGCAGTAGTACTAACAGCAACAAGAGCAAAAGAAAGGATGGAAGAGGAGGTGGTGTATGGAGGAAGTAGAGAGGGAAATGGAGAGGAAGAAGAAATAGAGGAGGAAGAATATGGAAGGGGTTTAGGTGTCACATGAAAGGGGGTTCCTTCATGCAAATAGACATGTGGCATGACTAATGCCACATGTACTAGGGGAAGGACACCTAATTACTATTATTGCCACATGGCCTATGAGGTGGCACTTCATTATCTATGAAAATTTTAATTTGTTTAGAGATTATAATGCAAAAAATTTATATAAAATATGTTTAAATAAAAAATTTTCATCATTATTATTATTGTTGTTGTTGTTGTCATTTATATTGTTGTTAATAATATATTTTGAAAAAAAATTACAGCATAACACCACATCTGCGGGCGTCGAATGCCGATTCAATTCTCTTCGGGTTCGGGCTGAGACCCTAAACTTCTTTTTGCTCCTCATTAATTTTTTTGACCGTTTGTAATCTTTTAATTCTGTAATATGTGTCATATTTATGTCTGTCCAGGTTCAATATATCACACGATTTTTATTTTACAATGTCTGTTCTGTTAATGGTTCTTTATTGGCCAATTAAATTATTTTAATTTTCCTATCCATTGGGAGGAGTAAGCATAGCCTATATATATACTGAGTTTTCTCTTCTCAGGACATACAGAAAAATTGTTACGTAAACTCTCGTAAATTATCTCCTCCAAATTCGTTTCTTCTTCATTTTTGCTCTCGGTAGAGCTAAGTCACGGGTCGCTTTCTCTGCGTTATGTGTGACAAGGAGATATCGGTGGAGCGAGAATTTTACCACTAGAAGCATTCAGACAAAGTCTGCACATAGACCCAAATTAACTCTTAGGGCAGTGCTACGTGCACGACTTCTCCGGAGGCCGGTAACATTTACATTATTTTATTTTATTTTACAAATTTTTAAAGAAAGAAAAGTAAAGAAATTCTAAGAAGAACAAGTAAAATAGGTTATATCATGTACAAGAGTCCAAAAATCCATACTATCTATATGAGTGAGTACTATCTTCGATAGGTGGTCGGCTTGGAAACTTGCACAAGATTTTATGACCTAGTTAATCATACTTGCGGTATATGATTAACACTCACAAGAAACAAGACATGCACAATGAGGGTATTGACCACACATCTACACTAATACTTTCCGCCTCCGACTGGTACAGTGGATCTAACCATGGTACATTATGACATAAGATACTCTGAGAAGGTAGGTAATCCTCTCAGGAATCGGTGTCTACACGATGCACAAGAATAATAACAAGGCTTGCATAAGGTATACCAGATGTAAAGGAATAATATCTCATGACGGGATCCGAAAATACCAATCCGTGTAACCAACGTATCGAGAGTTCAAGGGTATCTACACTAAATATATGAAACATAGAAAATACCATAAACAAGAAATTATCAGGGAATGTACTTGCCTGAGATCCGGTGTAAAATATCAACAGTGTTCGATACAGTGACTCGAAGAACTAAATATGGAACATTAATGTCAATTTGTGTTTTGGAATCACATACATGCTATGCTAGGTCATTTCTAAGTCTCCAAGTCATTTCTAGGTCGAATTAGGTTAAACGGGTCAATACCTTTGCTAAACTAGGTCAAACTAGGTCATACCTAGGTTTTTAGGACCATACCTTGCCTTATCATGGTATACTAGCCTATACTAGGTCAATACCCAAGGTAAAGCCAATTACCCACCATTACTATTTCCTATGTAAATCCTATTACTCCTACCATATATACCTATCTATATCTTGGCATCTACCTATACATACATATATTCTATATTTATCTAAGCCAATACCTATGTGGTCCTAGGAACATATATGCATTTATGTATACATTATCGATTACCAACAATAGGCCAATACTAATGGTGTTATTTGCCCACTTAGTTACCTACCTCTATTATATGCCAATACCCTCATATACATATACCCTTAAGCCCTGTTACCCATACCAATTTACACATGCATATTACATATCTATATTCCTATAGATAATATCCTCACTTAACTATTTTCCCCTCTATCTAGGCCCCTGGTACCTACACCACCATTTGGTTAACTTGGCTACCATTATTTGGCACAAGAACATTCCTACCTTTCCCTCAACTCACAGGTATGTGCGTACAACTCTTGGCCTGCAGGAAGTAAAAACCCCATCCTAATTTACCAATACACAGGAAACACAAACTACTGTCACACCCTTTCAAGACACCCCTCACACATACTTGCCATTGGGACTGGATGCGCACAGGACCATTGAAGCTCCTGCACACACCACATGATTTTCCCCTCTTTGCCTATACATACACATGATTTTCTCTTCTTAATATCTCTACCTATCTATCTAGTATATCCACTCTACTTACCAGTCACCTACCTATCTACCTACAAATCAATCTCCTATCTGTCCAGCTATTAACATATACATATCTATCAATCTAAATTAATTTCCTTCCTATCTAAACTGCTTGAACCCCTGCTTATACATTCTGACATGTTATTCAAATTCCCTGCTGCTACTGCCTCCTAACTACCATGCTTATAACCCTTCTAATACCTCCAATACTTCGATACTCAAGCCTACCCTTCCTAACTCTTACCTGTGCAGCCACAGGAAGTCCCCAACACTCTGGCACATTGCCACTGCTGCCAAGTGTGTGCACTGGCCTTGCATGTGTGTGCAGGCCTTGCACACACACTGCACACATGTGTGCAGGCCTCATTGCCTATTACCTATTATTCCTACAATAGTGGACTGATAGTTCACATGTGAGGCAACTTCAGTCCCCTCTCCAAATCAAGTTAAGTCTTTAATTCCCTAACTGCATATTAGCTAATTCCCCTCAAAGCCCAATACCTGAACATCTAAGCCCATCCTGCTACTGGTACTATTGACACTCTAACACAACATGGACACTCCTACTTCTCACACACGCACCTAGGCACCTATGTGCATCACTTAACACACACAACAGTTATCACCTATTGACTGATACCATACTCTATTATATACTCACTAGCCGATCCCAGGAAATATCAAACATATAAATGTCCTATGATATGAAACTATAAAATATATAGTTAAAATGCAATTTATATAATCTAGATTGTAGCCTCCCTTCAATTTTTGAAATATTTTTTTATTAAGTATTTGATTTAAATGGTGATTTTAAATTTGTTTTTATAAATAATTGTTTAGTCAATTATTACGGTAGATGACTTTAGCCATAGTTGAGTTTTGAGGTATTAGACGACTAGGAATCATGGCACGAGTAGTGCAGTAGCGTGCTTTGACTAGTGTTTAGCCATGGTAGAGGAATGCCAAGCCATAAGTGTGCCCTAACTAGAAAAAATAGGCCAAGTTGCGAGTTAATCCCTATAAATGGTTTAATTAGTTATTTATTAATATTTTGACTTTTAGGAATTTCGATTATACCAAAATAGTCTGGACTGGGCCCGAACTGAGCCCAAGCCTGTGTAGGCTTATAGTGAGTCCTAAGACGTCCATGTTGATATTTATTTTGAGTGTATACTTTCTACCTTAATTTAATTGATCAATAAATTATTTTTCTAATTAATTGTTATATATATATATATAATATCAATTTATTGATATTGATGGAATATTTTCTATTTTTGGAAATATGATAACTTACTAAATATTTTTAGTTTTTTTGGGATAATAGGCCATAAATACTTGTGCATAGAAATGTCATGCAGAAATGTCATTGATATGGGGACTACTAAGAAGTGCAGAGCTTTTTAAACTTCAGTCACCCATTTACCTTAATGACTGCGTCCACCCAAGGTTCATGACTATAAATATACTACCAATATATGAAGAATTGGTCTTCAAGTATTATTAGTGTTTATATGCATATTCCAGTGTACATCTTCCTCAATGATATTCGAACATAAAGCCAGTAATGTTCTATGTTATAAGTTTGCTTGCATACCTGATCTCCATCCTACACTTCCCTTAGAGTTCAAAATTAATCTTTCAGCCATTTACATTGTTTATGACATATCATATTGGTACCATATTATGTTGATGATGTTCTATGATGTTTTACTTGCTCATTTAGTGATTCTATTTACCCTTGAGTTCTTGTCCTACTGGAAAAAATTATAGGAAGCATGGACACTTCAAACATGTGGACCGTGTCATGTCGCACACATATCGTATACAACCCGGACAAAGATAGTTCATAAACAATCTATAAAAGTCCAAGCACGATTATCTCCTTCCTAGGTTTAAAGTAGCTTACTCGTGTCGTTGTTTTCTATAGTTCTGTATATTGTGAACCATGGCTCATTAACCTGAGACAAATGAGCCACACTTTTTTTGTCATGCCACTGATATAGATATATGCTAGTTGTGCACTTACTACATAAACTAATTTTGATTTATATAACTAATAAAACCCCAAGCCCAAATTCCAGGTCGACGGCCTAGCCCACCCTCGACCTCCAGGCGGCCGCGCGCCACCGCAGCGCTGCCCTGGGCCACCGTCGGCCGACCATAGACTGCTGTGTGTGCGTACAGGTACGGACGGGAATGACAGTGCACAGTAGCAGCAGCTAACCGTACAGGTACTATGTTCGTCTCGAGTTTTCTCCCTGAGTACTTAACCAAATATCGACCCGTAAATTTCTGTGGATAGCTGGGTTAACCCTCTATCGACTCATTCAATTATATTTGTTTTGTTTACCCTAGATAAATCATAATAATTCCTAAAAGTTCAGGAAAAACCTGTAAAAACAGAACATGTATGAACTGTCATGAGGCCGTTTTGGAAGGCGTATAATCGTCGATTCCTCGACAGTATAGGAAATCTAATTGAACATGACTGTCGAAAACATATACGAGATGGCAACCCTATTTATAGATTTATTTTTCATAGATTATATTGCCGTTAAACTATTTTCAAAGTTCGAGAAAAACCTACTTTTAAAACTATCCAAAACTTAGAAAACCCTCCAATACGACGTGCGTCCCGCCAATCTGGGCGACATGGTCGCGAACCAAAAGTATTGAAAGGTGCGAATCAGCTTCGTGGACGTGTGGGCTTTGACGGAATTCAAATTGGTCGTGTGTGCGCGACGAATTGGATGCGTATCCGTCGAAATTTACCGTATCGGCCTCTGTGCAAATTTCTTAATTACTTTGTGCATGTTCGTCAAATCGAGATGAAACTTATGCCAACAGGACCGTATCATTTTTCTGGTCCTGTATGCCAAGTTTGGTCTGATTTTGAGATAGTTGAACGGATCGCCGTTTTGCGGGCCCCACGATCCGATTCAACGGGCAATTTTGTGCACGGCCCACCAGAATCCAAAATTGGACATACCGTTAGGTTCGTATCATCAAAATGAATTCGTAGACATGTAGTTTGACAACTTTAGAGACCATTTACTCTAGCACGCTTTTCGGAGCAAAACAGGTCCAATGGCGGACACCATTTTAGTCCAAAATTACCGTTTTGCTTCTGTATCCAGAATTAGACTTAAGGACAGACAATCCAAGCTAATTTGACTATTCTGAGAATGTTGGCAATGTTTGTTTCCGCTTTCGGAGAGAGTTGTGATGGTTTGGACTTTATGGCTTAGCAGTTGACTATATTTTGTTGGATCTGCGTGCAACCTCCAGGCAAAATACCTTGCCTCCATCTACAGTTTATTTACATGCATATTTCTATTATTATATAGTTTTACTGATTGATTATTGACATGTGATTTGTACATCGTGCATGCTAGTATATATATAGTCCTTGTTTATAGTTAATTTTGTGGTTCACATTGGATCTGTTCTCCTGCGTATCGTGATTGGGTCATGTCGTATCATCACATGTTCTTGGACTAAGTCACATCGTGTCATAGGATGAATAAGTCATAACTGAACTGTTGTACCTTGAATTCTTGAAGCTAACCTGCGAGTACATATTAGGGGCGAGGGATAGTAGTTATCTGTATCTTGATTTCGTGAAGCTAACCTGCGATCCACACTAGGGACGAGGATTAGTAGATATATGTCCTCACCTGCGATTTCATATTAGGGGCGAGGGTTAGTAGTTATTGGACCTCACCTGCGAGTCCACATTAGGGGCGAGGGTTAGTAGTTGATCAAACCTGCGAGTCCACACTAGGGGCGAGGGTTCGAGTATTCCATTGGTTATCCGTTGACATCGTGATATCGTGTTCTCTTGTTCTCCTCCAGCAGTTCGTTTATGCGTAGTGGTTCTTCCAGTCGTGTTTTCGTGTTGATTGGTCTTTTTCATTTATTTCCTGTATTTTTTTATTGCATGATAAATTGCTAGATAGACATGTTTTTATGTATTTTGCTATATCTCCTGAGGACCTGATGTCACGCCCCGACTCGCCGAATCGGTCGCCATCGCCTTGACTCGATATAAATCGATCCCCACGGGTCGGGACGTGATGCCGTACAAGTCTTTGATAGACTTGCACAAGGCAAGGATGTGCGCTTGGAAATTTCTTTTAGGCTCGACGCGTTGAAATTAAACAGTGCAGAGAGTTGAAAACATAGCATAGGAAGAAACTTAGCTTTTTCATTCATAAACTTACAAAATATGTGCAAGGTCATATTTACATTACATATGCCGTTGCGGCTACATCTTTGAAATACAAAAGAAAGCTATCGACAGCTACGCCTTGAAATAATCTTCGGCGTTCCATACATTCATGCCCCTTTATACATTTGAACAAAAGCCTTCGGTGTGAATTGGGCATCAAAATACTTCAAAATAGGAGAGCTTCGTGCCGCCTCCCGTTCTTCAGCTCCAGCTTAGTCTCGAGCTCCCGCAGCACGCTCGTTACCTGGGGAGTTGGGGGTTAGCACACTTGCTAGTGGATGGGACGAACCCACTCGTCTAAACCGACACTGCTTATTAAGGATTCAGGCATACGAAGTGATCTTTCTATTTAGAACTATATGAGTTGCAGTTCATATCGAAGGCACATTTTAAACGATAACAACATAACCCATTTAAAGGCATTCTTACCACGGCCGTGCTCCTTTCCTGCACAAAATATACATGATACTTACCACCTGCACAAGACAATAGGTGAGCATGCAATCTATCCTATATGCGGTCATTGGTGATATCGACACCAAGAAGGACGATTACGTAGCCTTGCGACGCGCCCTCCAGTCCAGGTAGCGAGCCTAACTGGAGGTCTCGCAATGCCTCGCGCCGAAGCACGATTTTCATAATTTCCTCCTAGGCCGATTCGGTCCCAGGGCCCCGGGTACCGTCTCGAGGAAAGCTCACCTTGTGCACAAGTCGTCCTTGACCATGCGAATGTATGAACAGTTATATATGTATGAAGTAAATTGCATAGCGTAACCATTATCAAATCACATAATCATTCCTACTTGCGCAAGGGTCCTTTCCCCCGAAACCGTACGTTCTGATTTAGCATCCCGTAGGCACCAAATTCTCCGAGGCATAATGTACCGCCACCAAGGTTTTCATAGTTGTGTTTTGCATGGCATGAAATATAGTCTATCTCTTTCTTAGTATGAACCTATCGATTCAGAGTTTACTTTTCTAGGTTGATATATTATCCCGAGCTCTTGATCTTAGTGGCAAGCATACATCCCGTTAGCATCATCGATTTGAACGTTGAACTTTAAGAATTTAGTTGGCGGGAAGGAGTAGAAAAGAAGGGGCCGAAGAACCACCCACCTAAGGAGATTGCGCCGAGAGTAGGAGAACGCTTCGCGACGGTCAAGCGTCAGTTACACGAACTCCTGCAATGGCACGAGCATCGAATTAGAACCCTTCCTTCAATCCTTCCTTCGAAATTCTCAAGGACGCATTCAGAAATCGACGCGAAAGCACACTATCAAATCTACGCAACAATACGTTCAGAAAGCCAAGAAAACCAATAAAACCAACGGCAGACGGGTTGCGTCGCTCCCTTTAGAGTTCCTTCGCCAAGACGCCGCCTACCGCATCTAGGACTTATTCCAACAGTAGTCGATCCATTAGTTGGAACGGTACTCATATCACTCGTCCAAATCGATTTTATTGATGCCATGGTTTTTGTATCCAAACTCGTCGCCGAGTCAGACTAGCCATCTATGTTCCCGACCATGTCTGACTTGGCACGAGCCTATTACATAGTGCTTCGCCCCAACAGGAGCGGGGCACTACATAATATACCACTAAGAAAAAGTTTCGTCCCGAAACTTAAGAACAAGGGTCTGACCTTCGTCGGCAAAAAGTGAAGGGTACTTCTTCCTCATCTCCGCCTCTAACTCCCATGTCGACTCCTCGACGGAATGGTTACGCCAGAGTACGCGAACCAAGGACATCGATCGGCTCCGCAGGATCTTTTTTTTATGGTCCAAAATTTGCACGGGCTCCTCCGAGTATGATAGATCGGCGCGTAGCTCCAACTGATCAAAACTAACCACATGACTTGGGTCATGCACATACTTCCGAAGTTGGGAGACATGGAAGACGTCGTGCACTTCGGCCAGGGCAGGAGGTAGCGCGATCCGGTAAGCAATGGTCGCCACTCTTTCGAGGATCTCGAAGGGCCCTACGAATCTCGGACTCAGCTTGCCTTTTACCCCGAATCGCATGACGCCCCGCATCGGCGTCACCTTCAGAAACACATGGTCCCCAACCGAGAACTCTAACGGTCGTCGACGAGTATCTGCGTAACTCTTTTGTCGACTCTGAGCAATGCGAAGCCTATCTCGAATCATGCGGACCTTCTCGACGGCTTGTTCGACTAGTTCTGGCCCGAGCACCTGTCGCTCTCCGACTTCGTCCCAGCAAATCGGAGATCGGCACTTCCTCCCGTAAAGCGCCTCGTAGGGGGCCATCTGGATGCTCGATTGGTAACTGTTGTTGTATACGAATTCCGCGAGCGGCAAGTGCGTGTCCCAGCTAGTCTTCAAATCTATCGCGCACAGACGTAGCATATCCTCCAGGATCTGATTTACTCTTTCTGTCTGGCCATCGGTTTGCGGGTGGTACGCGGAGCTAAGGTTCAACTTAGTGCCCAGCGCCGCCTGTAGACTCGTCCAGAAACGTGATAGGAATCGCCCGTCTCTGTCCGAAATGATTGTGGCAGGTACCCCGTGCAGTCTGACCATCTCGTCGAGATAAATCTGAGCTAACCGATCGACGCTCCATGATGCTTTAATAGCGAGAAAATGAGCGGATTTGGTCAAACGATCGACAATGACCCAAATTGCATCATTCCTCCGCGACGTCTTCGGAAGGCCCATGATGAAATCCATAGAGATGTCATTCCATTTCCATACTGGAATGTCGAGGTTCTGTAGCTCCCCGCCTGGTCTTTGATGCTCGGCCTTCACCCGTTGACAGGCCATACACTGTGACACAAACGTCGCCACGTCTTTCTTCATGCCGTGCCACCAAAAGGTCGTGCGCAGGTCCTTATACATTTTGGTACTCCCGGGGTGCAATGAGTACTTCGCATAATGGGCCTCCGTCAGAATCTCCTTTCTAAGTTCAGCATGGTCCGGCACGCATATCCTCCCCTTCATCCGCATCATTCCGCCCTCGTCCACCACAAAGTCGGTCGCCTTTTCCGTCGAAATCAGCTCGTGCATCTTCTTCAGGAATGGGTCGTCCTCCTGTGCGGTCTTTATTTTGTTGTGCAGGCTCGACTCAAGGTGCAATTGGGCCAATCGTGCCCCACGGTAACGGATTCGGAGTTCGATGCCCATCTCTGCCAAGTCTCGCTGTATGTTACAGTTGATAGACAAGCACCCTGCAAACATTCTACTCAGCGCGTCTGCCACAACGTTCCCCTTACCTGGCATGTACTCGATAGTCAGATCGTAGTCTTTGATGAGTTCGAGCCAACGCCGCTGCCGTAAGTTCAGGTCCCGTTGAGTGAAGATGTATTTGAGGCTTTTGTGGTCCGTATAGATGCGACAAGCTACACCATAAAGATAGTGCCGCCATAGCTTCAATGCGAACACAATAGCCGCTAACTCGAGATCATGCGTAGGATAATTTTTCTCGTGTTGCTTCAATTGTCTCGAAGCAAACGAAATCACCTTATCCCTTTGCATAAGCACGTATCCCAAACCCGTCCGCGATGCATCGCTAAATATCTGAAACCCTTCTGGCCCGTCCGGAAGTGCAAGGATCGGCGCTGAGACGAGCCGTTTCTTCAACTCTTGGAAGCTCGATTCGCAGGCGTCGTTCCACTCGAATGCGACTCCTTTCTGGGTGAGGCGAGTTAGAGGCGACGCAATTTTAGCAAAATCCTTCACAAATCTACGATAGTAGCCCGCCAAGCCGAGGAAACTTCGGATGTCGCCTGCTGAGGTAGGCCGCTTCCATTCGACTATTGCTTCAATCTTCTTTGGGTCTACCGTGACGCCTTCAGCGGAGACAACGTGCCCAAGGAACGTCACGCTGTTCATCCAGAACTCGCACTTGCTTAGCTTGGCGTAGAGTTGATTTTCACGCAGAGTCTGTAGCACCGTCTTCAAGTGTTCCACGTGCTCGTCCTTGCTCTTTGAATATATGAGAATGTCGTCGATGAACACAACGACAAATTTATCTATGAACGGTCGGAACACCCGGTTCATTAGATCCATGAACGTGGCAGGAGCGTTGGTCAAGCCGAAAGGCATGACTAGAAATTCGTAGTGACCATATCGGGTTCGGAAGGCGGACTTCGGCACGTCTTCGGACTTGATCTTCAATTGATGGTAGCCTGAGGGAAGATCAATCTTGGAAAACACCGTCGCCCCTTGTAGCTGGTCAAACAGATCATCTATTCTCGGTAACGGGTACTTGTTTCGTACCGTGGCTTTGTTGAGTTTCCGATAATCGATGCACAGCCGCATCGATCCATCTTTCTTCCTCACAAACAACACTGGGGCACCCCACGGGGAGACACTAGGGCGAATGTATCCGCGATCCAGTAACTCTTGTAGTTGTGCCTTCAGTTCCTTCAGCTCTGCCGGCGCCATTCGATAGGGTGCTTTGGATATCGGTCGGGTGTCCGGGAAGGTGTCGATGCTGAATTCTATCTCTCGGTCCGGCGGCATCCCTGGCAACTCGTCTGGGAACACATCAGGAAATTCTGCCACGACTTCAGTCTGGGCCGTGCTTGCAATCTCCGTTCTTGTGTCTCGAACTGATGCTAGGTATCCACTGCACCCAGAATGCAACATACGCCTTGCCGAAATCGCCGATATCACCATTGCCGACTTTGATGCTGCTCCGCACGAATAGGAGAACTCGGTTTCGCCCGGAAGGCGGAACACAACTCTCTTCTCCGCGCACTCAATCGTTGCGTGGCATGTACCCAACCAATCCATGCCGAGGATTATATCGTACTCCTTGACGTCGAGGACGATAACTTCCAAGGATAGATTCCTCCCTCCGATGCATATGTAACCGTCCCTACAAATATGAGTGGCAGGCATGTCTACTCCCGATGGAGTGCTAACGCTAAGATTCATATCTAAAAGTTGCATAGGTAATTCATTTTCTTTTACAAAGTCGGCTGATATGAAACTATGCGTTGCACCCGAATCGAACAATACTCTAGCAGGCAAATTTTTATAGAGTAGTATACCTGTCACGACAGTATCGGACGCATAGGCTTCGTCCCGCGTTAGTGCGTAGACTCGGCCTTGCGCCCCTTGGCGATTTTGTGGGTTCACGGGCACCGCGTTTGCGCCATGGGCGGGAGGCGCCCTGTTCTGGCTCTGGACGTCCCTTGGTGGATGTTGGTTCGCCCTCCCCATTCGACAATCTACCGCCTTGTGACCTAGCTGGCCACACTTGAAGCATCCCCCTCGGCAGTCGACCGCCAGATGTCCCATCTTGCCGCAGCGATGGCATCGTACGCCTGGGTGAGGCCCCCGATACTCGATCGTGTTCTGGCGCTTTGGCGCACTAGATCCTCCCGCGTCGTTAGGACGCTTGTTGAAGTTGTTGCGGATGCTTGATCCGCCCTTCTGCGACGTTCGACCGAAGACCCGCTCCATATCAAGAGCGGCGTTATATGATTCCCTGTACGTCTGGCATCTCTAGTTCATGACATCCCGACGCAGATCTTCATTCAGGCCTTGCTGGAAGCGCTCGCACCACGCCTCTGCGTTCGGCAGAAAAGCCCCGGCAAACTTCGCTAGCTTTGCGAACTTCGCGTCGTAGTCTTTAACGGACAAGTTTCCTTGCTTCAAGGACATGAACTCCTCTTCCTTCTGTCGACGAAGGGCACGAGGGATGTATTGTTCGAGGAAGGACCGTTTGAATGTCTTCTACGAGATCTTGGCACTGGGGTTGGACCCTTGGAGTTCCTATTTCTTCGTCTCCCACCAGTCGTAGGCCCTCAAGTTGAGCTTCAACGCTGCGCACCCGACTTTCTTGGACCCCTTGATGTTGAGGAGAGTGAACAGACTCTCAATCTTCACTAGCCACCCCATGACTTCGTCAGGTTCTGCTCGACCGTTGAAGTCCGGCGGGTTCATTTTCTTAAACTTGGTCATCTTGAGCAGGGAGGAGGAAGACACATGTTTTGTCTTTTCGACTTGCACTTCTTCCTCGGACATGACGGTCGTCGAGTTCTGTTGCGTCGCTATGGTGCTCACGATCCTGGTCAGGGCGTCCATTTGCTTTTGTTGGGTGCTGACTTGGACCTGGATCTGTTCCTGCAGCTGTCGTTGCTGCATCTCTGACTGACGTTGTTAGAGTTCTATGAGGCATAGTAGTCGCTCCATGGCCGATTCGCTAGGCGTCGCACCTTCGGTGCTATCGGTGCTAATCAATGTGGGGACACCCAGTCTTTCCGTTATTCCTACAAAATTGAGCAAACCCGTTAGTATTCACAAAATATCGACGGGCTTATATGTATGGAACGATTATTTCAGGCCGCATATGTCGAAAAGCATAGTTTTTTTGAAAAATCGCAACGGCATCATCTAAAGAAAGCATTTGGAAGGTCCGAGGTGTGAACCGTAGCTCTGATACCAACTTGTCACGCCTCGACTCGCCGAATCGGTCGCCATCGCCTTGACTCGATATAAATCGATCCCCACGGGTCGGGACGTGATGCCGTACAAGTCTTTGATAGACTTGCACAAGGCAAGGATGTGCGCTTGGAAATTTCTTTTAGGCTCGACGCGTTGAAATTAAACAGTGCAGAGAGTTGAAAACATAGCATAGGAAGAAACTTAGCTTTTCATTCATAAACTTGCAAAATATGTGCAAGGTCATATTTACATTACATATGCCGTTGCGGCTACATCTTTGAAATACAAAAGAAAGCTATCGACAGCTACGCCTTGAAATAATCTTCGGCGTTCCATACATTCATGCCCCTTTATACATTTGAACAAAAGCCTTCGGTGTGAATTGGGCATCAAAATACTTCAAAATAGGAGAGCTTCGTGCCGCCTCCCGTTCTTCAGCTCCAGCTTAGTCTCGAGCTCCCGCAGCACGCTCGTTACCTGGGGAGTTGGGGGTTAGCACACTTGCTAGTGGATGGGACGAACCCACTCGTCTAAACCGACACTGCTTATTAAGGATTCAGGCATACGAAGTGATCTTTCTATTTAGAACTATATGAGTTGCAGTTCATATCGAAGGCACATTTTAAACGATAACAACATAACCCATTTAAAGGCATTCTTACCACGGCCGTGCTCCTTTCCTGCACAAAATATACATGATACTTACCACCTGCACAAGACAATAGGTGAGCATGCAATCTATCCTATATGCGGTCATTGGTGATATCGACACCAAGAAGGACGATTACGTAGCCTTGCGACGCGCCCTCCAGTCCAGGTAGCGAGCCTAACTGGAGGTCTCGCAATGCCTCGCGCCGAAGCACGATTTTCATAATTTCCTCCTAGGCCGATTCGGTCCCAGGGCCCCGGGTACCGTCTCGAGGAAAGCTCACCTTGTGCACAAGTCGTCCTTGACCATGCGAATGTATGAACAGTTATATATGTATGAAGTAAATTGCATAGCGTAACCATTATCAAATCACATAATCATTCCTACTCGCGCAAGGGTCCTTTCCCCCGAAACCGTACGTTCTGATTTAGCATCCCGTAGGCACCAAATTCTCCGAGGCATAATGTACCGCCACCAAGGTTTTCATAGTTGTGTTTTGCATGGCATGAAATATAGTCTATCTCTTTCTTAGTGTGAACCTATCGATTCAGAGTATACTTTTCTAGGTTGATATATTATCTCGAGCTCTTGATCTTAGTGGCAAGCATACATCCCGTTAGCATCATCGATTTGAACGTTGAACTTTAAGAATTTAGTTGGCGGGAAGGAGTAGAAAAGAAGGGGCCGAAGAACCACCCACCTAAGGAGATTGCGCCGAGAGTAGGAGAACGCTTCGCGACGGTCAAGCGTCAGTTACACGAACTCCTGCAATGGCACGAGCATCGAATTAGAACCCTTCCTTCAATCCTTCCTTCGAAATTCTCAAGGACGCATTCAGAAATCGACGCGAAAGCACACTATCAAATCCACGCAACAATACGTTCAGAAAGCCAAGAAAACCAATAAAACCAACGGCAGACAGGTTGCGTCGCTCCCTTTAGAGTTCCTTCGCCAAGACGCCGCCTACCGCATCTAGGACTTATTCCAACAGTAGTCGATCCATTAGTTGGAACGGTACTCATATCACTCGTCCAAATCGATTTTATTGATGCCATGGTTTTTGTATCCAAACTCGTCGCCGAGTCAGACTAGCCATCTATGTTCCCGACCATATCTGACTTGGCACGAGCCTATTACATAGTGCTTCGCCCTAACGGGAGCGGGGCACTACATAATATACCACTAAAAAAAAGTTTCGTCCCGAAACTTAAGAACAAGGGTCTGACCTTCGTCGGCAAAAAGTGAAGGGTACTTCTCCCTCATCTCCGCCTCTAACTCCCATGTCGACTCCTCGACGGAATGGTTACGCCAGAGTACGCGAACCAAGGACATCGATCGGCTCCGCAGGATCTTTTCTTTATGGTCCAAAATTTGCACGGGCTCCTCCGAGTATGATAGATCGGCGCGTAGCTCCAACTGATCAAAACTAACCACATGACTTGGGTCATGCACATACTTCCGAAGTTGGGAGACATGGAAGACGTCGTGCACTTCGGCCAGGGCAGGAGGTAGCGCGATCCGGTAAGCAACGGTCGCCACTCTTTCGAGGATCTCGAAGGGCCCTACGAATCTCGGACTCAGCTTGCCTTTTACCCCGAATCGCATGACGCCCCGCATCGGCGTCACCTTCAGAAACATATGGTCCCCAACCGAGAACTCTAACGGTCGTCGACGAGTATCTGCATAACTCTTTTGTCGACTCTGAGCAATGCGAAGCCTATCTCGAATCATGCGGACCTTCTCGACGGCTTGTTCGACTAGTTCTGGCCCGAGCACCTGTCGCTCCCCGACTTCGTCCCAGCAAATCGGAGATCGGCACTTCCTCCCGTAAAGCACCTCGTAGGGGGCCATCTGGATGCTCGATTGGTAACTGTTGTTGTATGCGAATTCCGCGAGCGACAAGTGCGTGTCCCAGCTAGTCTTCAAATCTATCGCGCACAGACGTAGCATATCCTCCAGGATCTGATTTACTCTTTCTGTCTGGCCATCGGTTTGCGGGTGGTACGCGGAGCTAAGGTTCAACTTAGTGCCCAGCGCCGCCTGTAGACTCGTCCAGAAACGTGATAGGAATCGCCCGTCTCTGTCCGAAATGATTGTGGCAGGTACCCCGTGCAGTCTGACGATCTCGTCGAGATAAATCTGAGCTAACCGATCGACGCTCCATGATGCTTTAATAGCGAGGAAATGAGCGAATTTGGTCAAACGATCGACAATGACCCAAATTGCATCATTCCTCCGCGACGTCTTCGGAAGGCCCATGATGAAATCCATAGAGATGTTATTCCATTTCCATACTGGAATGTCGAGGTTCTGTAGCTCCCCGCCTGGTCTTTGATGCTCGGCCTTCACCCGTTGACAGGCCATACACTGTGACACAAACGTCGCCACGTCTTTCTTCATGTCGTGCCACCAAAAGGTCGTGCGCAGGTCCTTATACATTTTGGTACTCCCGGGGTGCAATGAGTACTTCGCATAATGGGCCTCCGTCAGAATCTCCTTTCTAAGTTCAGCATGGTCCGGCACGCATATCCTCCCCTTCATCCGCATCATTCCGCCCTCGTCCACCACAAAGTCGGTCGCCTTTCCCGTCGAAATCAGCTCGTGCATCTTCTTCAGGAACGGGTCATGACAAGTTTTTTGGTGGCCCATGTAGGTCAGAGCATATCGTATCGGTTACATAACTGTACTGATACGAGCCTGCGCAACTGACTAAACCTTAAAAATCTCAATCCACACTGCCTTGAAAATTCTCCTAGAAATTTCTCTACGTCCTTAAAATTTTATATTTGTTCTCAATTTTTCTTTCTTGCCTTTCCAAACCCTTGATTCTCGTCCCTTCCTATTTCGGGGTGACGAATGATCGTGTTGTCTAGAATTTATCAGAGATTCTTAAGTTATAGTAAAATATTGCTTGATTTTGAATATTTGGTTGTTTGATAGATATGTGGGGATTATAGATGCCATGTGCCTTAGATATCTAAGAATAATGATTCTAGCAACTTGATGGAAGGTTACAAAGTTTTAGGGACGTACCTTTGAGGGAATAGCGTGACCAAAGGTGGGTAGAAGCCCTCGAGATTTCATAATTGCAAATGGCTTGGAGAAAGATATAAACTATTTTTGAGGAATTAAATTTGAGGAGATTAAG
This sequence comes from Iris pallida, assembly GCA_029216955.1. Lineage (NCBI taxonomy): Eukaryota > Viridiplantae > Streptophyta > Magnoliopsida > Asparagales > Iridaceae > Iris > Iris pallida. Next base: position 5,422,569 of record JANAVB010011200.1, on the reverse strand, counting down.
GTAACAGCAGACTTTGAATTTTAAAGGATAGTCATGAATTAGAATTTTGAGGACGAAATTATTTTTAAGGTGGGTAGATTTGTAGCCTCCCTTCACAAAAATTTTTGAAATATTTTTTTATTAAGTATTTGATTCAAATGATGATTTTTAAATTTTTTTTTATAAATAATTGTTTATTCAATTATTACGGTAGATGGCTTTAGCCAAGGTTGAGTTTTGAGGTATCAGACGACTAGAAATTATGGTACGGGTAGTACAGTAGCGTGCTTTGACTAGTGTTTAGCCATGGTAACGGAATGCCAAGCCATAAGTGTGCCCTAACTAGGAAAACCAGGCCAATTTGCGAGTTAATCCCTATAAATAGTTTAATTAGTTATTTATTAATATTTTAACTTTTAGGAATTTCGGTTAAACCAAAATAACCCGGACTGGGCCCGAACCGAGCCCAAGCCCGTGTAGGCTTATAGTGAGTCCTAAGACGTCCTTGTTGATATTTATTTTGAGTGTATACTTCGTACCTTAATTTAATTGGTCAATAAATTATTTTTCTAATTAATTATTATATATATAATATCAATTTATTGATATTGAATGGATATTTTCTATTTTTGGAAATATGTTAACTTGCTAAATATTTTTTAGTTTTTCTGCGATAATAGGCCATAAATACTTGTGCATAGAAATGTCGTGCAGAAAATGTCATTGATATGGGGACTGCTAAGAAGTGCAGAGCTTTTTAAACTTCAGTCACCCATTTGCCTTAATGACTGCATCCATCCAAGGTTCATGACCATAAATATACTACCAATATCTGAAGAATTACTCTTCAAGTATTATTAGTGTTTATATGCATATTCCAGTGTACATCTTCCTCAATGATATTCGAACATAAAGCCAGTAATGTTCTATGTTGTAAGTTTGCTTGCATACCTGATCTCCATCCTACTCTTCCCTTAGAGTTCAAAATTAATCTTTCAGCCATTTACATTGTTTATGACATATCATATTGGTACCACATTATGTTGATGATGTTCTATGAGTTGCTCATTTAGTGATTCTATTTACCCTTGAGTTCTTGTCCTACTGGGAAAAATCATAGGAAGCATGGATACTTCAAACATGTGGACCGTGTCATGTCGCACACATATCGTACACAACCCGGACAAAGATAGTTCATAAACAATCTATAAAAGTCCAAGCACGATTATCTCCTTTCTAGGTTTAAAGTAGCTTACTCGTGTCGTTGTTTTCTACACTTCTGCATATTGTGAACCATGGCTCATTAATCTGAGGCAAACGAGCCACACTTCTTTTGTCATGCCACTGATATAGATATATGCTAGTTGTGCACTTGCTACAAAAACTAATTTTGATTTATATAACTAATAAAACCCCAAGCCCAAATTCCAGGTCGACAGCCTAGCCCAGCCAGTTGGGCTACAAGCCCACATGAGAACCCAATACAGTACTGTCGCAGTACCAACAGCCCGCGTATATATGTGTATAGCGATCGGAGCCGAGAGGAAAAAATGAAGAAATCGAAAAAACCCTAACTTTTCACACGACGACCACCCTACCCCCGACCTCCAGGCGACCGCACGCCACCGCAGCGCCGCCCTGGGCCACCGCCGACCGGCCGCAGACGGCCGCGCACGCGTACAGGCACGGACGGGAACGACAGCGCACAGTAGCAGCAGCTAACGTGCAGGTACCATGTTCGTCTCGAGTTTTCTCCTTGAGTACTTAACCAAATATCGACCCGTAAATTTCTATGGATAGCTGGGTTAACCCTATATCGACCCCTTTAATTATATTTGTTTGGTTTTCCCTAGATAAGTCATAATAATTCCTGAAAGTTAAGGAAAAAACCTGTAAAAACAGAACACGAATGAACTGTCATGAGGCCATTTTGGAAGGCATATAATCGTCGATTCCTCGACAGTATAGGAAATCTCATTGAACATGACTGTCGACAACATATACGAGATGGCAACCCCATTTATAGATTTATTTTTTATAGATTATATTGCTGTTAAACTATTTTCAAAGTTCGAGAAAAACCTACTTTTAAAACTGTCCAAAACTTAGAAAACCCTCCGATACGACGTACGTTCCGTCAATCCGGACGAAGTGGACGCAAACCGAAAGCATCAAAAGGTGCATATCAGCTTCTTGGACGTATGGGCTTTGACGGAATTCAAATTGGTCGCGTGTGCACGACGAATTTGATGCGTATTCGTTAGATCGAGAAAAACTTGCACCAACAGGACCATATCGTTTTTCTGGTCCTGTATGCCAAGTTTGGTCTGATTCTGAGACAGTTGATCGGATCGCCATTTTGCGGGCCCTACGATCCGATTCAACGGAAGATTTTGTGCACGGCCTACCGGAATCTAAAATTGGACATACCGTTGGGTTCGTATCATTAAATCGAATTCATAGATATTTGACGACTTTAGAGACCATTAACTCTGGCACGCTTTTTGGTGCAAAACGGGTCCAACGGCGAACACCGTTTTGGTCCAAAATTACCGTTTTGCCTTTGTGTCCAGAATTAGACTTAAGGACAGGCAATCTTAGCTAATTTGACTATTCTGAGAATGTTGGCAATGTTTGTTTCAGCTTTCGGAGACAGTTGTGATGGTTTGGACTTTACGGCTTAGCAGTTGACTATACTTCGTTGGATCTGCGTGCAACCTCCAAGCAAGATACCTTGCCTCCCTTTACAGTTTATTTACATGCATATTTTTATTATTATATAGTTTTATTGATTGATTATTGACATGTGATTTGTACATCGTGCATGCTAGTATATATATAGTCCTTGTTTATAGTTAATTTTGTGGTTCATATTGGATCTGTTCTCCTGTGTATCGTGACTGGGTCGTGTCATATCATCACCTGTTCTTGGACTGAGTCACATCGTGTCATAGGATGAATAAGTCATAACAGAATTGCTGTACCTTGAATTCTTGAAGCTAACTTGCGAGTCCACATTAAGGACGAAGGTTAGTAGTTATCTGTATCTTAATTTCGTGAAGCTAACCTGCGAGTCCACACTAGGGGCGATGGTTAGTAGATATATGTCCGCACCTGCGAGTCCATACTAGGGGCAAGGGTGATTTCTTGAAGCTAACCTGCGAGTCCACACTAGGGGCGAGGGTTAGTAGTTATTGGTCCTCACCTGCGAGTCCACACTAGGGGCGAGGGTGTTCTCCTGAAGCTAACCTACGAGTCCACACTAGGGGCGAGGGTTAGTAGTTGAAGCTACCCTGCGAGTCCACACTAGGGGCTAGGGTTAGTAGTTGATCAAACCTGCGAGTCCATACTAGGGACGAGGGTTTGAGTATTCGATTGGTTATCCGTTGACATCGTGATATCGTGTTCTCTTGTTCTCCTCTAGAAGTTCGTTTATGCGTAGTGGTTCTTCCAGTCGTACAAAGTCATATTTTCGTGTTGATTGGTCTTTTTTCGTTTATTTCCTGTATTTTTTTATTGCATGATAAACTGCTAGATAGGCATATTTTTATGTATCTTGCTACGTCCCCTGAGGACCTGATGATCTCTTTAGGTTAGTTATTGCGTGGAGTTAGTTAGCAGTTTTGGATGGCGGATGATTATGACACTAGTGGGGTCAAGATGATTTTGATTATTGCCCGCGGAATTCAGGTATTGATACCATGTTTATTATCCAGTTCATCCTGCTCATGTTTTCCTTTCATTATCATGATATATCCTATTAATTGATTCAGTTTATAGACTCATGTTATTTCTTGGAGTCGAATCGGACATGTATGCTAGTGGGCTGCAGACCAAGGCCCATAGTGTTCATTCATGTTTTATATTTTTATTGTGGATTGAGATATAGATTTGTTTTGCCATGATTTGGCAGTTTACATGCTCTCGACAGCGTTTACGTATTCGAGTTGGGCTGGAGTTCGCTCGATACGTAGCTGGCTTGCTTACGCTCTTACGTCCGAAAAGCGGGTGTGGATCGTGACAAGTTTGTTTGGTGGCCCATGTAGGTCAGAGCATATCGTATCGGTTACGTAACTGTACTGATACGAGCCTGCGCAACTGACTAAACCTTAGAAATCTTAATCCACACTGCCTTGAAAATTCTCCTAGAAATTTCTCTACGTCCTTGAAATTTTATATTTGTTCTCGATTTTTCTTTCTTGCCTTCCCGTACCCTTAGTTCTCGTCCCTTCCTATTTCGGGGTGACGAATGATCGTGATGTCTAGAATTTATCAGAGATTCTTAAGTTATAGTAAAATATTGCTTGATTTTGAATATTTGGTTCTTTGATAGATATGTGGGGATTATAGATGCCATATGCCTTAGATATCTAAGGATAATGATTCTAGCAACTTGATGGAAGGTTACAAAGTTTTAGTGACATAACTTTGACGGAATAGTGTGACCAAAGGTGGGTAGAAGCCCTCGAGATTTCATAATTGCAAATGGCTAGGAGAAAGATATAAACTATTTTTGAGGAATTAAATTTGAGGAGATTAAGGTAATAGTAGACTTTAAATTTTAAATGATAGTCATGAATTAGAATTTCGAGGACGAAATTATTTTTAAGGTGGGTAGATTTGTAGCCTCCCTTCCCGAAAATTTTTAAAATATTTTTTTATTAAGTATTTGATTGATATTGTGATTTTTAAATTTGTTTTTAAAAATAATTGTTTAGTCAATTATTACGGTAGATGACTTTAGCCATGGTTGAGTTTTGAGGTATCAGACGACTAGGAATTATGGTACGGGTAGTGCAGTAGCGTGCTTTGACTAGTGTTTAGCCATGTTAAAGGAATGCCAAGCCATATGTGTGCCCTAACTAGGAAAACCAGGCCAAGTTGCGAGTTAATCCCTATAAATGGTTTAATTAGTTATTTATTAATGTTTTGACTTTTAGGAATTTTGGTTATACCAAAATAATCCGGACTCCGCCCGAACCGAGCCCAAGCCCGTGTAGGCTTATAGTGAGTCCTAAGACGTCCATGTTGATATTTATTTTGAGCGTATACTTTGTACCTTATTTAATTATTCAATAAATATTTTTCTAATTAATTGTTACATATATAATATCAATTTATTGATATTGATGGGATATTTTCTATTTTTGGAAATATGATAACTTGTTAAATATTTTTAGTTTTTTTGGGATAATAGGCCATAAATACTTGTGCATAGAATGTCGTGCAGAAAATGTCATTGATATGGGGACTGCTAAAAAGTGCAGAGCTTTTTAAACTTCAGTCACCCATGTACCTTAATGACTACGTCCACCCAAGGTTCATGACTATAAATATACTACCAATATTTGAAGAATTGGTCTTCAAGTATTATTAGTGTTTATATGCATATTCCAGTGTACATCTTCCTTAATGATATTCGAGCATAAAGCCAGTAATGTTCTATGTTGTAAGTTTGCTTGCATACCTGATCTCCATCCTACTCTTCCCTTAGAGTTCAAAATTAATCTTTCAGTCATTTACATTGTTTATGACATATCATATTGGTACCACATTATGTTGATGATGTTCTATGATGTTTTACTTGCTCATTTAGTGATTCTATTTACCCTTGAGTTCTTGTCCTACTGGGAAAATTCATAGGAAACATGGACACTTCAAACATGTGGACCGTGTCATGTCGTACACATATCGTACACAACCCGAAAAAAGGTAGTTCATAAACAATCTATAAAAGTCCAAGCACGATTCTCCTTCCTAGGTTTAAAGTAGCTTACTCGTGTCGTTGTTTTTTATAGTTCTGCATATTGTGAACCATGGCTCATTAACCTGAGGCAAATGAGCCACACTTCTTTTGTCATGCCACTGATATAGATATATGCTAGTTGTGCACTTGCTACATAAACTAATTTTGATTTATATGACTAATAAAACCCCAAGCCCAAATTCTAGGCCGACAGCCTAGCCTAGCCTGTTGGGCCACAAGCCCACATGAGAACCCAACACAGCACTGTAGCAGTGCCAACAGCCCGCGTATATATGTGTATAGCGATCAGAGCCGAGAGAAAAAAATAAAGAAATCGGAAAACCCTAACTCTTCACACGACGACCACCCCATCCCGACCTCCAGACGGCCACGTGCCACCGCAGCGCTGTCCTGGGCCACCGCCGGTCGGCCGCAGACGATCGCGCATGCGTACAGGCGCGGACGAGAATGACAGATCACAGTAGCAGTAGCTAACAGCGCAGGTACCATGTTTATCTCGAGTTTTCTTCCTGAGTACTTAACCAAATATCGACCCATAAATTTCTTTGGATAGCTAGGTTAAACCTCTATCGACCCCTTCAATTATATTTGTTTAGTTTTCCCTAGATAAATCATAATAATTCCTGAAAGTTTAGGAAAAACCTGTAAAAATAGAACACGAATGAACTGTCATGAGGCCGTTTTGGAAGGCGTATAATTGTCGATTCCTCGACAGTATAGGAAATCTAAATGAACATGACTGTCGACAACATATACGAGATGGCAACCCCATTTATAGATTTATTTTTCATAGACTATATTGCTGTTAAACTATTTTCAAAGTTCGACAAAAACTTACTTTTAAAACTGTCCAAAACTTAGAAAACCCTCCGATACGACGTGCTTTTCGCCAATCCGGGCGACGTGGTCGCGAACTGAAAGCATCGAAAGGTACGTATCGGCTTCGTGGACGTGGGAGCTTTGACAGAATTCAAATTGGTCGCGTGTGCGAGACGAATTTGATGCGTATCCGTCGAAATTCACCGTATCGGCCTCTGTGCAAATTTCTTAATTACTTTGTGCATGTTCGTCGGATCGAGACAAAACTTGTGCGAATAGGACCGTATCATTTTTTTGGTCCTGTATGCCAAGTTTCGTCTGATTCTGAGACAGTTGATCGGATTGTTGTTTTGCGGGTCCCACGATCCGATTCAACGGGCAATTTTGTGTACGGTCCACCGGAATCCAAAATTGGACATACCGTTGGGTTCGTATTATTAAAACAAATTCGTGGATATATAGTTTGACGACTTTAGGGACCATTGACTCAGGCACGCTTTTCGGTGTAAAACGGGTCCAACAGCGGATACCGTTTTGGTCCGAAATTATCGTTTTATCCCTGTGTCCAAAATTGGACTTAAGGACAGGCAATCCTAGCTAATTTGACTATTCTGAGAATGTTGGCAATGTTTGTTTCAGCTTTCAGAGACAGTTGTGATGGTTTGGACTTTATGGCTTAGCAGTTGACAATACTTTGTTGGATCTGCGTGCAACCTCCAGGCAAGATACCTTGCCTCCCTCTACAGTTTATTTACAGGCATATTTTTATTATTATATAGTTTTACTAGTTGATTATTGATATGTGATTTGTACATCGTGCATGCTAGTATATATATTCCTTGTTTATAGTTAATTTTGTGGTTCATATTGGATTTGTTCTCCTGTGTATCGTGATTGGGTCGTATCGTGTCATCACCTATTCTTGGACTGAGTTACATCATGTCATAGGATGAATAAGTCATAACTGAACTGCTGTACCTTGAATTCTTGAAGCTAACCTGCGAGTCCACATTAGGGGCGAGGGTTAATAGTTATCTGTATCTTGATTTCGTGAAGCTAACATGCGAGTCCACAATAGGGACGAGGGTTAGTAGATATCTGTCTGCACTTGCGAGTCCACACTAGGGGTGAGGGTGATTTCTTGAAGCTAACCTGCAAGTCCACACTAGGGATGAGGGTTAGTGGTTATTGGTCCTCACCTGCGAGTCCATACTAGGGGCGATGGTATTTTTCTGAAGCTAACCTGCGAGTCCACACTAGGGGCAAGGGTTAGTAGTTGAAGCTAACCTGTGAGTCCACACTAGGGGTGAGGGTTAGTAGTTGATCAAACCTGTGATTTCACACTAGGGGCGGGGGTTTAAGTATTTGATTGGTTATCCGTTGACATCGTGATATCGTGTTCTCTTCTTCTCCTCCAGCAGTTCGTTTATGCGTAGTGGTTCTTCCAGTCGTATATAGTCGTATTTTCGTGTTGATTGGTCTTTTTCTGTTTATTTCCTGTATTTTCTTTATTGCATGATAAACTGCTAGATATGCATGTTTTTATGTATCTTGCTATGTCCCCTGAGGACCTGATGATCTCTTCAGGTTAGTTATTGTGTGGAGTTAGTTAACAGTTCTGGATGGCGGATGATTATGACACTTGTGGGGTCCAGATGATTATGATTATTGCCCGCAGTATTCAGGCATTAATACCATGTTTATTATCCAGTTCATCCAGCTCATGTTTTTCTTTCATTATCATGATATATCCTATTTATTGATTCAGTTTATAGACTCATGTTATTTTTTGGAGTCTAATCGGATATGTATGCTAGTGGGCTACAGACCAGGACCCATAGTGTTCATTCATGTTTTGTATTTTTATTGTGAATTGAGATATAGATTTATTTTGCCATGATTTGGCAGTTTACATGCTCTCGACAGCATTTACGTATTTGAGTTGGGCTGGAGTTCGTTCGATACGTAGCTGGCTTGCTCACGTTTCTCGCATCCGAAAAGCGGGTGCGGGTCGTGACATAGATACAACTACACAAACCATGGGACACACCCAAACCTCTGCACATGTGTACACAGGTGTACCCTACAACAACAGGGCATTAATAGCCCTGCCCTCTCTACATTCTTCTTTCTATGTATCTTGCATTGATAGGCGGGTCGACATAGATAACAGGATGTTTAATCTTTTCTGATAGAGAAGCTTGCATTGTGAGTGTTTGGCTAGGTTCTAGCTCTAGGAATTTAATTAAATAAAATAGAAAGGGGAATCCTGACGATGTATTTATTACTTTATCCAAGATAAAGAGCTCATTGTTACAGCAATATAATCACTCCATTTTGACCTGGTGGGCATCCTTTGTTGGTAAAATACTTGCGCATTGCAAACATTCTTCTAACTTAAAATGGAGGATATTATAAGAAGTCAGGGTAGGTTATAACTGAAATTACTATTTTCTGAATAAAAGCCTTTTATGATGACATATGCAAGTGGTGACATGCCGATGATTGTAGATTTAATATTTCTTTGTTTCTGGATGCCTTTTTTTATGGCTTTGAAGGATGTGTATGAACCATTATCATCAGATGAAGCAACTATTGAACATCAAACATGGGTCATATGTAATTTACTTCCATATTGGGACAGTGAATACCCTTGCCCCTCCTCGCTTGACTGATACTACACACGCATAGGATTTTCTTTCCCTCTTTCTCTATACCAATTTATCTATCAAATCGACCATCTAACTATCCATCTAGAATATCCACCTAACTTGCTGTCTACTTGTAATGTCTGTAGTTCATATTACGTATTTTTGTATACGTGTACAGAATCCCGACCCATAATTAGACTTGTCTTGCTTAGCTTGATCCTGGTTTAATCTTGCCTTGGTTTATTTTGGATTCATCCTGGTTCGACTAGTCTTGACTGGCTAGTCTTGGGTTTTGCATTGGCATGGGTTAGTTAGCATTTCCTGGTTCATGTGGTTTATCCTGGCCTTGGCCTGCATTGGGTTCGGTTGGGTTCGGCTTGGTTGGGCTCGGTTTGGGTTGGTGTGCAAACCCCTACCTACCACCATCCTTCATTTATTAACCCAACCACCATTCTCTCTCTTCATTCATTACTCATTTACTCCTCTTCTCTTCTTCTTCCTCATCTCCTTCTCCACCCACACCACCGTAGGCAAGTGCAACTTGCTATCACAAGAGAACACTATGCTTTTATGGATCATTTAGCTTCCTTGCCTGATTTTAAACTACTTTAGAACTTAGTTTTTCTCATTTTGATGCTTGGATTTTTGTAGACCTAGGTTTTAGCATTCTTTCATTTTCATGGTTTTAATCTACTAAACTGGCTTATTTTCGAAAACTGAGAGTTCCATGTGATAGACACTCTGATGTTACGTAAATTTGGTTTTGGAATGGTTGGATTTCACCGAGACCTAACCGAGATGAGGCTTTCTTAAGCTTTTATGCCTGCTTGAACCGACCTTGGGGAGAAGATGAAGTTCTACGCACACGTTTTACGTGCCCACGTATTATTTACCCTCTACGTACACGTTTTACGTGCCCACGTGTTATTTACCCTCTACGTACACATTTTACGTGCCCGCATATTATTTACCCTTTACGTACACGTTTTACGTGCCCGCGTATTATTTACCCTTTACGCACACGCTTTTGCGTGCCAGCGTAATCGCTCCTACGCCTAGTTCATTCGAACTCTATGCAGGGGCTACTCCGCTTGGGTGGAGTGCCTACCCGCGTATAGGTTCGCTCGCGTAGAGCGTTTGCCCGCGTAGAGCTCCGCTCGCGTAGAGTGTTTACCCGCGTAGAGCTTCGCTCGCGTAGAGCGTTTGCCCGCGTAGAGCTCCGCTCGCGTAGAGCGCTTGCTCGCGTAGAATCCTGCTTGCATGCACTCTTGCTCGCAAAGAGCTGTCTATCGTTAGGTCTTGCCCGTGTAGAGCTATTTTACGCTCGGGTTCTATTTGGCCTAGCGTACTCTTGCTCGTGTAGAGACCTTGAGTCCCTATGGCGTACCCCGTTGCCCTTTTATATCCTTACGCCTTTTGTCATGAACTTGATAATGACAAATCTATCTAATATGACTGGAATGATAATTGTACATAGCATGGTATGACAAGTAACTGACATGACAAGCAAGTTTGATGGGAACTATTGAATGCTGTTGCGACGGCTAGCATGACATGACAAGAATAAATGGCCTGGATATCGTGGACGATTGTGTTTGTACAAATAAACCAATACTATTTTGCATTATGTCTAGGGCAGGGACCCCTGAGTACCACGGTCAGGGGTACCTACTGAAATTGACTAAGGCTAATAACTAGAATAACCCAGTAGTCATGAAAAGATTTTCCAGCTACAGGCAATCCCGTTATCTGGGCGCACAAGTGGACTTGTAGTCTGCCGATTAGTAGGGCACATTTCTAGCACACTGTCATGTGTTGCACCCTTCATGAACGAATATTCGACCTGGATAACATGGATGGTCTGCAGGGCTTGTGGCTGTTGGAATATCTCATTGCATCTTGCTAGTAACTAGGCCTGTGATAACCCTAGTTAGTTAAAGTATCAAGCCGTACTCATTGCTTGGTCGTGATTGATTGGATGGAGTCTAACTCAGTCTAGTCTTGTCCTGATCCTATAAAAGATTGTTACATGACCTGATTGCTTGTGCTTTACTTTATCGATAAATGGTAGAAATCAAGTTCCGTTCAGACGAAAGGTTACAATCCCGGTCCTTGTTTGGTTTAAGGGTTGTAACTCAGTTACCTGAATATTTCCATGGTTTTCTTATCGCATATCATCATGATTTTCTATATTTCTAGTCTTTTATTATATAATTATGTTTTGTGCTAAATATTGCTGGTTTTAGTTCTTAAGTAAAGCCTCCTTTGTGGCACTTGCTCTTTCTGGGATCTGACCCAGCTGGTTTTGCGTGGCCAGATATCGGAGTAGCTCCAAAAGACCTCCCTACCTTCCAGCCAGATGGTGACCACCAGGCGTAACCAAGGCAACGAGTTGGTTTTGCTTTTGTTCTCCCATTTATTGTAAAAATAATCTTTTGAGACGTTTGGCCGACGAGCACGTGTTAGCTCGATTGCACTTTAGTTACTGTCTGCCTACGGGCTGTAACATGATTGACGAATCCTAGGGTTGATCATGACCATAAGAGACTGATGGCTTGTAGTTAAACCCCCATGTATCTAGACAGCCGTGACCGTATAGCGAGGTGGATTCCATTTCAATATACGTAGCTGGCTATGTATGCCCCCGCTCTCCAGTATTCTGGTTCTGGGGCGTTACATGGTTTAAGTGGTGGCCCATACAGGTCTTGTAAATCAAGATATGTGAGGGTTTACCGAATAGATGTCTCAATCAGCACTCGTCCTTGATCTCTGCTCGTATCCTCTAAATCCCTGAATTCTTGATCTGATCACATGTTTGTATCTTTGATCTGTCCTGGTCCTCCCTTATTGTTCCCTGTGTCATCTTCTTCAGCGATATTGTTTATGGTCCTACCAATCGGCAAGGCGGAGCACCTCCCGTGGGCCACCAGCAACCTGGAGATCAAGCCCAGCATTCAGGAGTAGCCTCCAGAGTCATGCCTACTAGGGGTCAAGAGCCACTAGTTCAGCCAGTCCAGCCTGCAGAGCCTGATGATGGCACCTTGGTGGGTCATATCAGGACATTACTTGCATCTCAAGATCGTCGGAGCGATGCCCTGCACCAGGCAGTACAAGATGCTCTGAACAGAGGCGGTTATCACGGGAACCAGGCAGCCACCAGCTTCAAGCGCTAGAACCCTCCCTTCTTCGATGGTAGCGAAGATGCTATTGCCGCAGATGCTTAGCTGCAGGATACAGAAGTGATTCTAAAAGAGGCAAGGACGTCCAAGAATGAGAAGGTGGGGGTAGTACGCCTACAGTTAGTAGATCTTGCCCGCAGCTTGTGGGCGACACAGGCCGTTGGATTAGTGGCACCTATTACGTGGACAGTATTTCATGAGAGATTCCAGACCAAGTACTTTGATGCTGTAGCTCGGTACGATCTACAGACGAGGTTCACCAATCTAAAGCAGATGGGCAGGACGGTTGATGGATATGCGACCGAATTTTTCAGACTTAGTCGGTTTGCTCCCACCTTCATAGCGACCGAGTTCAACAGAGCCCAGCGGTTCCAGCAGGGGCTCCATCTAGAGATTTTATTGGTAGTGGAGCAGTTTGAGCATCAGACTTTTGATACGGTATTGAGAGCAGACAGGAGGCACAAGTATACCTTCCAGAGGATCGTGGACCGGACCGGAGGTCGGAAGCAATCTCATGGCCATATGAATCAGTCTTCGGCACCAGCTCCAGCAGCTAGGGCTTTAACAATTGGAACACCGAGACGGGCGGCTTCAGTGACGTCGATTCAGCATTCGACCCCAGTATTTCTCCAGTAGCAGAAGCAGAAGCAGTCTTCCGCAATGGGTTACACTCATTGTGGGAAGCCAGGGCACGTGGTGTCAGAATGTCGCAAAGCACAGGGATTGTGCTTGGCTTGTGGAGCACCAGACCACAGGGTTGGAAACTGCCCGAACAGGGGGAGTTCCTCCTCTTCGACATTTTCTAGTCCTTCGGTGAGAGGACCAGCACCAATCCAGCAGCAGCAGCAGCAGTACCCGTTGTCGAGGCCCTTGCCGCCTCAGTCCCAAGCATTCCAGCAGTAAAATCTCCAGCAGTATGCCCAAGCCCAAGCCCTGATTCAGAGCAGATATAGAGGTTTTCAACAGAGGGGAGCCGTACCCAGAGGACATGGTCAGGCGATGGCGATGACCGTAGAAGAAGGATTAGCACCATGTGAGGTAGTGGCAGGTACTATTCTCGTCAACTCCTTCCTATCATCAGTATTATTTGATTCTGGTGCATCGCATTCATTCATGTCTGCACGATTCACGATACGGATAGGACTGGAGCCCGAGTCATTATCAGTAAGGCTCAATATACTTACTGGTAACGGTCTTATGGGAGTAGATAGAGTGTTTTTCTTGTGTCGGATCGTGGTTAGCGGTAGAGAGTTCCCCGCTAGATTGATAGAGTTCCCGATGGCCGATTATGATGTGGTCTTAGGGATGGATTGGTTAGGGGACCAGTATGCTAGTATAGACTGCCATGCTGGCAGGGTTATTTTTAGCATTCCAGGCGAGCCAGAGTTTTTCTTTTCCCAAGGCAAAGTTGAACCTCCTTCTCCAGTATTACGGATGGCAGTAGCAGCAGTGCAGTTACCATAGATAGTCGAGGAGTTTCCAGATATTTTCCCAGAAGAGCTTCCAGGAATGACGCCAAAGCGAGAGATCGAGTTTACTATCGATTTGATCCCAGGGACAGCCCAGTGTCAGAGAGAGTCTACAGGATGGCGCCGTCAGAGTTAGAGATATTATACAAGATGATTGAAGAACTCAGGACCAAAGGATTCATTCGTGCAAGTGGATCGCCTTGGAGAGCCCCGATGCTTCTTATGAAAAAAAGGATGGTACATCCAGATTATGTGTAGATTATCGTACCTTGAACTTAGTGACAATCAAGAACAGATACCCTCTTCCGGGGATAGATGACTTTTTTGATCAACACAAGGGGGCAGCAGTATTCTCGAAGATTGACTTGCGGTCAGGATACCATCAGATCAGAGTCAGAGAGCAGGACATCCCGAAGACAGCTTTCAGATCTAGATATGGGCATTGGGAGTTCCTTGTTATGCCCTTTGGAGCAACCAATGCGCCGACTATATTCATGGACCTCATAAATCATATCTTCATGCCTTATTTGGATCATTTCGTAATTGTGTTCATAGACGACATCCTGGTCTATAGCAAGAGTGAAGCAGAGCATGAGCAGCATCTCAGAATTGTCCTTCAGATTCTTAGAGAGCACCAATTATATGCCAAGTTCAGTAAATGTGAGTTCTGGCTCGATCGTATTTCGTATTTGGGACATATTATTACCAGAGGCGGGGTAGAAGTAGATCCCCAGAAGATAGTAGCCATTGAGACATGGCCAGTACCCAGCACATTGGTGGAAGTTCGCAGCTTTCTTGGCTTGGCCGGCTACTACCGGCGATTTATTTCAGACTTTCCACGGATTTTAGCACCTATGACCCAGTTGACCCGCAAGGATGTACAGTTTGCTTGGACGGCAGAGTGTCATGAGTCTTTTGAGAAGTTAAAGCGAGGCTTGATGACGGCACCCATTCTCATGCTTTCAGATGGGACCGGAGGATTTTTAGTATATTTTGATGCTTCAGGCAGAGGATTGGGATGTGTTTTGATGCAGCATAGGAAGGTAATAGCTTATGCGTCACGTCAACTTCGTGGTCATGAGAGGAATTACCCGACCCATGACTTGGAGTTGGCAGCAGTAGTGTTTGCACTTAAGCTTTGGAGACACTAGTTGTATGGAGATAGGGTAGAGATTTTCACCGACCACAAGAGCCTGAAGTATGTATTCACCCAGAAGGATCTCAACATGCGTCAGAGAAGGTGGCTAGAGCTGCTTGTGGATTATGACATCAACCTGAAGTATCATCCTGAGAAGGCCAATGTAGCAGCAAATGCGTTGAGCAGGAGAGCCGGAGTTTATTTCCTCACAACGCAGCCAGAGTTGTTAGCAGATCTTCAGAAGATGGGTATAGAAGTTGTCCTTCCTACTATTATGGCATTGATGTCCAGCATGCAAGTTCAGTCCAGTATAGTTGAGAGGATCAAGTTAGCTCGGTCAACAGATTCTAAGCTTCAGCGGCTCAGAGCAGAGTGTGAAGCAAGACGAAGACCGGAGTTATGTATCCATAAGGATGGTACACTTCGGCATGGAAGGCATCTTTGTGTACCCAGTGGAGATATTAGATAGGAGATCATGGCAGAAGCTCACAGTTCTCAGTATTCCATTCATCCTGGTGGCACGAAGATGTACCGTTATGATATCCATCAGCACTTTTGGTAGAATGGCATGAAGGGGGAGATAGCTCGGTTTGTCTCTCGGTGTTTGGTTTGCCAACAAGTTAAGGCTGAACATCAGAGACCGGCTGGACTTCTTCAGCCTTTGCCGATTCCAGAATGGAAATGGAAGCACATTACCATGGATTTTGTGACTGGATTACCTAGATCCCCGGCCGGTAGAGATGCTATTTGGGTTATTATAGACAGGCTCACAAAGGTGGATCACTTTCTCCCGTTCAGAGTTGGTCAGTCGACGGCTCAGCTAGCAGAGATGTACCTCAGGCATATTGTCAGATTTTACGGTGTTCCAGTCAATATTACCTCGGACAGAGATTCAAGATTTACGTCACACTTCTGGCACAGTCTGCAAGAGAGTTTGGGAACTCACCACCAGTTCAGCTCAGCTTATCATCCGTAGACATATGGTCAGTCAGAGCGTACCATACGAACCTTAGAAGATATGTTGAGATCTTGTATACTCGACTTCGGTGGTTCGTGGGAAGATCACCTGCACCTGGTGGAGTTCTCGTACAATAACAGTTTCCAAGCCAGTATCCAGATGGCATCGTTCTAGGCACTGTATGGTAGGAAGTACAGATCTTCGCTAACATGGGACGATATTGGAAAAAGGTAGATGCTTGGTCCGGAAATGATTACTCAGACCGTTGAGTTAGTCAGAAGAGTCAGGGATCTTCTTCGAGTCGGACAAGATCGCCAGCGCCATTGGTCCGATTCTCATCGGTGCCCCCTTGAATTTTTTGTCGGCGACCATGTATTCCTTAGGATCTCGCCTAACCGTGGCGTCATTCATTTTGGCGTACAAGAAAAGCTTAGTCCTAGGTACATAGGGTCGTTCGATATCCTTGAGCAAGTAGGAGACGTGTCATATCGTCTCACTCTCCCGTTGTTGTTGCGTGAGGTGCATGATGTCTTCCATGTATCCCAATTGCGACGGTATATCCCGGATCCGAGTCATGTCCTTGATCATTCGGAATTTGTTGTTGGTACCAACCTTTCGTATGAGGAGAGACCCATATCCATATTGGACCAAAGAGAGAAGATACTCAAGAACATGACCATCAAGTTATACCGTGTTGCTTGGGGTCATCACCCTTTGGGTGAGTCAACATGGGAGCGTGAGGATGATATCCGATCGCGATATCCCGACCTGTTTGACTCGTAAGGTATAATGTCCTTCTTATGCCTTATACCCTCAGCTTCCTTGCTTGCATGAATGATTGCTTGATTGATTGCCAAGTTATAACTTGCTTGTGATTAGAATAGTTTGTCCTTGCCTCTCTAGCCTCTTAATTAAATTTCGAGGACGGAATTCTTTTAAGGTGGGTAGAGTTGTAACGTCCGTAGTTCGTATTACGTTTTTTGTATATGTGTACGGAATTCTGACCCGTAATTAGACTAGTCTTGCTTAGCTTGATCCTGGTTTAATCTTGACTTGGTTTATTTTGGGTTCATCCTGGTTCGACTTGTCTTGAATGGCTAGTCTTGGTTTTTGCATTGGCATGGGTTAGTTAGCATTTCCTGGTTCATGTGGTTTATCCTGGCCTTGGCCTGCATTGGGTTCGGTTGGGTTCGGCTTGGTTGGGCTTGGTTTGGTTGGTGTGCAAACCCCTACCTACCACCATCCCTTATTTATTAATCCAACCACCATTCTCTCTCTTCATTCATTACTCATTTACTCATCTTCTCTTCTTCGTCCTCATCTCCTTCTCCACCCACACCACCGTAGGCAAGTGCAGCTTGCTATCACAAGAGAATATCATGCTTTTATGGATCATTTAGCTTCCTTGCCTGATTTTAAACTACTTTAGAACTTGGTTTTTCTCATTTTGATGCATGGATTTTTGTAGATCTAGGTTTTAGTATTCTTTCATTTTTATGGTTTTGATCTACTAAACTGGCTTGTTTTCGAAAACTGAGAGTTCCATGTGATAGACATTATGATGTTACGCAAATTTGGTTTTAGAATGGTTGGATTTCACCGAGACCTGACCGAGATGAGGCTTTTTTGAGCTTTTATGCCTGCTTGAACCGACCTTGGCGAGAAGATGAAGTTCTATGCACACGTTTTACGTGCCCGCGTATTATTTACCCTCTACGCACAGGTTTTACGTGCCCTTGTATTATTTACCCTTTATGCACATGTTTTACGTGCCCGCGTATTATTTATCCTTTATGTACACGTTTTACGTGCCCGCGTATTATTTACCCTTTATGCACACGTATTTGTGTGCCAGCGTAATCGCTCCTATGCCTAGTTCATTCGAACTCTACGCAGGGGCTACTCCGCTTGGGTGGAGTGCCTACCCGCGTAGAGATCCGCTCACGTAGAGCGTTTGCCCGCATAAAGCTCCGCTCGCGTAGAGTATTTACCCGCGTAGAGCTCCGCTCGCGTAGAGCGTTTGCCCGCGTAGAGCTCCGCTCGCGTAGAGCGCTTGCTCGTGTAGAATCCTGCTTGCATGCACTCTTGCTCGCGTAGAGCTGTCTATCCTTAGGTCTTGCCCACGTAGAGCTGTTTTACGCTCGGGGTCTATTTGGCCTAGCGTACTCTTGCTCGCGTAAAGACCTTGAGTCCCTATGGATGGAATAATAATTGTACATGGCATGGTATGACAAGTAACTGACATGACATGACAAGACATGACAAGCAAGTCTGATGGAAACTATTGAATGATATTGCGACGGCTAGCATGCCATGACAAGAATGAATGGCTTGGACATCGTGGACGATTGTGTTTGTACAAATGAACCAATACTGTTTTGCATCATGTCTAGGGTAGGGACCCCTGAGTACCACAGTCAGGGGTACCTACTGAAATTGACTAAGGCTAATAACTAGAATAACCCAGTAGTCATGAAGAGATTTTTCAGCTACAGGCAATTTCGTTATCTGGGCGCGCAAGTGGACTTGTAGCCTGCCAACGAGTAGGTGTCACGACCCGCACCCTAAAGAGGGGCACGAGCACGTGGATACGTCCAGCCTACGCCACAGAATCGGCGGTAGAACGCAGTATATAGGGTCTGTAAATACTACGTCTAAAACAGATAAATGTACCTATACAGTATATACACTCCGAATGGAGGTGACATAGCAATACAGTCTCAAACACATATATCATGGAAAAGAGATATGATAGATAAAACAGGAAATGAGTCCAAGATCCACAAGTCAGAGCTATACACAAACATCCAGAGTTGTCACGACCCGCACCCAAGAGTAAGGGCACGAGACGTGGGTACGTCCAGCCTACGCCGCAGTGTCGACGGTAGAACACTGTCCTAGGTCAACATACATCTAGCAATATATCTCTAAACAGTTTATACTCCCCGAATGGGGGTGACATAGCAGTAATAAACTCAATCACAACTAAGGAAGAGATACTACGGTATGAAATAGAACTCAAGGAAACAAATAGATGAAAAAGTAGTCTAAGATAATCCCAGCAAATATCCAGAAGTACATGGTCTCAGATACAGAATGAAAGAATATATACAACTCAGAATAAATTCTAGCTAAACATGTCTCAAAATTACATAAAGTAAGATAAGCCTAACTAATCTAGTCTAGGCGATGGGGGTGATCTTCTCAGCTAGAGCTGGGTCCTCCTGAGGGTCCAGCTCGCAGGTGTCATCAAAGTCTGCCCCGTAAAAAGTGTCTAAGCAGGCCTCCTCCTCGTCCACTGTAATATTTCAACAGGTCCATTCAGGACAGGAGCGAGCACAGTACATCTCAACAGTTCATAGCAGGTTAGAAAATATAATCATGCAGTAAAGTAAGATACAAGTACTGAAAGAAGTGCAGTATATAAACAGAGAGAGAAAGCTGTAATAGAAATATCTACTATAAATAGAGAACTAATCATGTGGCTAGTGAGTCAGAGTACAACATGGACATATAAATGGCATGGGATGATTCTGATAAGACACTACGGAATGATTCTGATAAGATACTACTGGTGTATTATTCACATGTCTACTTCTACTCTCGCCCAATCAATACACAAGGATCCAACCAGGTTATGTTATGATTCCATACAAGGCCCCCGAAGGGTGGTACATGGATGTCCCATAAATGGGGATTCTAGGAAACCCAATATATGGGATAAGGATTCAAGGAAGACTCTGTGATCATAAGAGTATATGTCACAAGTAATCAGTGAACCAATGGAGCATAGTGATACGCCATGTAAGTGAAACGCATAGAACATGTAGTACCTGATGCTCCCTAAGGATAACATCTCAAGAAGGGATCCATATAGTACCAATCCGAGTGACCAACGTGACAGTAACAAGTAAAGTAATTTAATGCAGGAAATAATTCTAAGCAGGATATGAAATGATCAGAGAATATACTCGCCTGGTATCTGAGTGTGCAATATGAAAGTACTGTCTGGGGAGTGGTATCTGGCTCCTAATCAGAACAGCACAAGTCACAACAAGTCCAAAATGGTATAATGAAGTCCTACTATGCATTCTATATGATTCTAGGTCAATCTAGGCCAAAGTCAACTCTTGGTCAACTCTGGTCAACCCTAGAAGTCAAACTAGGTCAACCAAGTCTAAAATAGATCAAACTAGTCTATACTTGTCTAACAAGGCTATACTAGGACTAATAAAGCTGTACAAGCCCTATCTAGGCTCACCAAGCTATACTACATTACTTAGGCCTATTCTTAACACATGTACATATATTACCTACGTATAAAACATACACAAGTTGTATATATATGTGACACACATATACACTTGTATAACCCATACATCCTATGTAGGTATCTAGACTAGATACCCAAATATATATATATATATATATATATATATATATATATATATATATATATATATATATATATAAAAAATATATATATATATATATATATATATATATATATATATATAGCATATATATACAGAGAAAAATATATATATATATATATAGCATATAATCACATAGAAAAGAAATAGGATTCATAAAGAGAGGGAATGTGTAAACATGTGTGTGTGTGAGTGTAATGTGAGTGAAACATACATGTGTGTGAGATAACAGTGAGTGATAGAGTGTGAATTAGTGTGTGAGCTGTGAGTGTAATGTATGTGGAAGGGAGAGTGGACTGTGAGGAAAAATGTGTGTAGCAGTGTAGGAAATATAGAGTTCAACTCATAGGAAAGAACACAATATTACATAACACCCAATTCAATCTCAGGTTCAGCCATGAATTCAGTAAAGAGCACCCATTTCCAGGTTATAAGAGAAGAACAGAAAGGAAGGAAAAATCAGTAATTGATAGTCCTATTTTTCCAGTTTTCAGTCAACAACAACCAACCTATTTAAAACTCAGTTTTCAGCCATAAAAACCAATTCCAAATTTCAGTCTACATCCTAACATTCTCAGGTTTTGAACTATCAATCATAACCAAATCATAGTACTCAAGTTCAGTTCCTTCCTAGGTCATTCAACATTAGAATCAACCATAGCTCATAATAGAACTCAAAAGAACAGTCTAAACAGTTTGAAATTCCAGTTTTCATAGCCTAGGCTTAAACTCAGTTTTTATGAGCCGAACACATCAAGTAAACCCCAAATTCGATACACATGTAGTTCAAGTATAGGAGAACAAGTCTAGGAACTATAACCCAACATTTAACAGCATTAGATGGGTAAAAATTTGATGGCAAGGTTCATATTTGAAACTAAAAATCTGACAGAAATACAAGTATTCAGCATATCATATTCTAACATATATATCAGTTAGCATTTTTTGAATCTAAACAGTTGACATGTTCTCAATTCGAATCAACCCAAATTTTAGCATACAGTTAGAAAATATATAGGAGAATATATCAGGGCTCTAACATCATGTAATTAACAGTAATAAATAGGCTAAACTCTCTTACAAACATCATATTGAAACTGGAAATTTTGACAGTAACATGTATCAGCCATAGCATCTAATCTACCCATTTACCAATACTCATTATCACTCCCAATCCTAGAATCAGAGTAACAATGAGTTAAACATTAGATAAAACATGTAGGGGGTTAATTAGCAGTAGAACATCACAAAATTTAGATTAAGAGTTAGGCAATTAACTGAAAAAGGCAATGTATCAGGAATCTCTCTAAAACCCAAATTTCGAATCCAGTTTTTCTACATTAACCTAAATTACATATAAACCTAATGTAATCAGAGTTTAACAATACATTTAGGATCTATCTAATCAATTTAAAACAGAATTTAAAAGCATTAAAACAATTAACACAGGAACACATATTTAGGAACACTGATACACACAGTGCACGACACGTGCACGGGAAAATGCGTGTCCGATACGACACGAGAGCTCATGACACTTCACGAACCTCGTTTTAGTCATGGACATGACACGTGTGTCAGTTTTTGTGCGTCGAGGTGGTGTGTACACTGCACACCAAGCCCCGAACAGAAGAGGATCGAACCACAGTACGCACGTGTGTGCACCCGTGTGTGCACACGTCGATTCTGACACGACACGACACAGATATCTACTCAGATGAACAGAAATGCATAAGCAATAGTAAAACCTAATTTTCTATTTAAAAACATTGCTCAAAAGAGAAGGTCATTTCGACAAACACCTCAGTCAGGACTCTGATACGTGTCCAAACGGACACGAAACCTATGAAACTCGACACGAAACCAATGCAGACACTTAGGGGACTCCTAGGGCTTCCTAAATATGAAAAGAAATCGAAATTTCATGGAGAAATGGAGGAGTTACCTATAGTTGAACTTTCAAGAAAAACCCCCTTTTTAATAGCTCTTCTCTTGATGTCCCAATCCACTCAAATCACATCAAACTGAAATGGAACTTCAATGACAGCAAGAATAGGTATATTAGAACCTAATGGAAGAGATTTGAATGAAAAAGGAAGAGGAATAGAATTCTAGGGATTAATTGAAATAGGAAACAAACCTTTCCTTAAACTTTGAGTTTTCCTAAGGAAGAGGCAACCTTAAAAATTAGAGAGTACTTATAGGGTGATGTTTCCAAAGTAGATAGGGTGGCCGGCCACTATGTCTAGGGATTAGGGTTTGAAATTGTCTTGGGATTTAGGCCAACCTACAAGGCTATGGTTTGATTTGATTTAACAAAGGTTCTAAATCATAAGTCATGACTTATGACTTTCTAAATCCTAATGCTAACTAGAGTCTAATGAACAAACCAATGATTAGGCTAGGTTAGACTAGAGTCATATAACCTAACCAAGTCCATACTAACTAGGGTTAGCTCCTAGGTTGGTCTACAAGGGTCAACACTAGTCAAAGTCAACCTAGTCCAAACAATTCCAAAATAAATCCTAAAAATTCCCATAAATTCAAATAAATTCTAATAAATTTAAATTACCCCAAAAATGAAAAAAATACCCCCAAGCTAGAAATATGGTAGTGACAAATCTACCCTCCTTAAAAGAATTTTGTTCTCGAAATTGAAAGGCAAAATACAACTGATGAGAAGGATAGAAAGTATACCTCACGGTCCAAAAAGATAAGGGTAGCGCTCGCACATCTCATCCTTCCGCTCCCAGGTAGACTCTCCTGGAGAATGATGCCTCCATACGACGCGTACCAAGGGTATCACCTGGTTCCTCAGAACCTTCTTCCGTCGATCCAGAATCTCCACTGGCTGTTCTGGATAGCTGAGAGAAGGCCCAACCTCTATCTCTGAATGATCGAGCACATGGCTAGGGTCAGCCACATACCGTCTCAACTATGATACATGGAATACGTTGTGGACCCCCACTAGCACAGACGGCAAGTCTAGCCTGTATGTAACGTCACCGACTCTCCCGTTGATAACGAAAGGGCCGATGAAGCACGGGCTAAGCTTCCTGCCTCTACCAAAACGTATCGTACCAAGAGTCAGAGATATCTTCAAGAAAACCTGGTCTCCGACCTAATCACAAGCAAGGTCTCAATTAATTATAATAAACAAACATGATCAAAAATCACAAACAAACAAACCTAAATCTAATCCTACTCTAATGTGTACCTCAAACTCCAACGGCCTCCGGTGGCTATCGGCCCAGTGACGATGTCTGTCCCGTACCACGCGAAGTCTGTCCCTGATGAGCTTCACCTTCTCGGCTGCGTCAACAACCATCTCTGGCCCCAGTAAAGCTCGCTCACCAACATCATCCCAAGATAAAGGTGTACGACACCTACGTCCGTACAGAGCCTCGAAAGGTGACATCTTAATGCTGGTCTGGAAACTATTGTTGTAAGCAAACTCCACCAAATAAAGATGATCCTCCCAGGAACCTCCAAAATCCAGGACGCATGTCCGCAGCATATTCTCAAGTGTCTGAATAGTCCGCTCTGACTGTCCGTCCGTCTGGGGGTGGTATGCAGTACTGAACTTGAGCTGAGTGCCCAAGCTGGTCTACAGACTCCTCCAGAAATGGGAAGTAAAACGGCTATCCCGATCTGAGATGATGCTGACTGGAACCCCGTGAATCTTGACTATCTGCCGCATATACATCTTCGCCAGCCTCTCTGTAGACGTACCCACCTTGAATGGCAAGAAGTGGGCCGATTTGGTCAACCTGTCAACGATGACCCAAATCGTGTCTTTCCTTCCTGGAGTACGCGGCAATCCTGAAACGAAGTCCATAGTGATATGCTCCCATTTCTACTCGGGAATGGGCAGCGGCTGCAATAATTCACCGGGCCTCTGCCTCTCTGTCTTGACCTGCTGACAGACCAAGCACCTAGCCACGAAGCGAGCCACCTCCCGTTTCATCCCTGACCACCAAACATGCTTCCGCAGATCTCGGTACATCTTGTTGGCACCCGGATGTATAGAGTACTGAGATCTGTGGGCCACCTACATAACCTGCTCCCTGAGATCTCCGCTGGGCACACATAATCTGGAACCGTACCTCAAGGCACCATCCTCTGCAAGAGAAAACTCGCCCTCCAGCAATCCTGCTTGAACCTGCTTTCGGAGACACTGCAGAGCAACGTCCTCAAACTGTGCCGACTTGATCCTCTACACCAAGTCTGACTGAATTTGCATCCCCCATAACTGCGTCTGTACCCCAGGAACGATCACCTCAATCCCAAGGCTCTCCAAATTGGCAAGCAAATGCCAATCCATGGTCAAACATATGGCTGTCGGATACCTACTCAAGGCATCGGCAACCACGTTGGCCTTTCCTGAGTGATACTAAAGTAGGATGTCAAAATCCTTCATCAACTCTAGCCATCTGCGTTGTCTCATGTTCAACTCCTTCTGAGTGAACACATACTTTAAGCTCTTGTGATCTGTGAAGATCTCCACCCTCTCACCATACAGATAATGCTTCCACAACTTTAGAGCAAATATCACTGCTGCTAGCTCCAGGTCGTGGGTAGGGTAGTTCTTCTCATAGGGACGCAATTGTCTGGAAGCATAGGCAATCACCTTCCCATGCTGCTGCAAGATGCAACCCAGCCCCTTCCCTGAAGCATCACTATAAATAGTGAAACCACCTGATCCTGAAGGCAATGTCAGAATTGGAGCTGTCGTAAGCCGCTTCTTCAACTCGTCAAAAGCTGCCTGACACTCCTCTGACCAAATATACTTAACATCCTTCCGGGTCAACCGAGTCAACGGCTCTGCAACCCGGAAGAAATCCTGCCCAAATCTCCGATAATATCCTGCCAGCCCCAGGAAACTCCTGATCTCTACAACTGAAGTCGGCGCTGCCCATGCCTCAACTGCTACAATCTTCTTGGGGTCAACTGAGATACCATCTCCAGTCACCACATGCCCCAAGAAGTCCACCCGGTCTAGGAAGAACTCACACTTGGAGAGCTTTCCGTAAAGCTGCTCCTTCCTGAGAATCTCCAGCACTATCCTCAAATGCTCCTCGTGCTCCTCCTCAGTCTTAGAATATATCAAGATATCGTCAATGAATACTACCACAAACTGATCCAGATACTGGTGGAACACCTTGTTCATACGGTTCATAAACACTGCTGGTGCATTGGTTAGCCCAAACGGCATAACCAAAAACTCAAACTGCCCGTACCGCGTCCTGAAAGCGGTCTTGGGAATATCCTCCCCTTTTACCTTCACCTGGTGATATCCCGACCTCAGATCAATCTTAGAAAATACCCGAGCTTCGCTCAACTGGTCAAATAGATCGTCGATCCGCGGCAGTGGGTATTTGTTCTTGATCGTGAGGTTGTTGAGTGCCCTATAGTCAATACACATGTGTAATGACCCATCCTTCTTCGACACGAACAACACTGGTGCACCCCATGGCGATGAACTCGAGCGGATGAAGCCCTTGTCCTGTAGCTCATCCACCTGCTTCTTCAGCTCTATCAGTTCGCTGTTGTTCACCCGATAGACATGCTGAGAGATGGGTTTTGCTCCTGGAACCAAGTCTATCGAGAACTCTATATTTCTGTCTGGTGGCAATCCCGGCAACTCCTCTGGAAAAATATCCATATACTCTGCTATCAAGGGGTGTGGAATCGTCTGCTCCTCGACTGAGACTCCACAGAAGACTCGGCTGCTCTGTTCTGCCTGACGTTTGGAGTACTCGAACTCTGGCTCCCCCGGCGCTCTGAAGAGAACTCTACCCCCTCTGCAATCAATGCTGGCGTGGTGCCTGCTCAACCAATCCATGCCTAGTACTATATCGTAGTTCGGCAATAGCATTACGAGCAGGCTCACCTCCAACTCATGACCTCCCAAAACTACTCTCCGACCCTTACAAACATCACTCACGAGGATAATACCACCCCGGTCGTGATCTTGTAAGTCCTAGGCAACGATTCAGCTACGATATCGTGTCTAATCGCAAAAGATACTGATATGAAGCTATGTGAAGCACCAGAATCGAATAATACAAAAGCTGGACTGGAGTCGAGAAGAATCAAACCTGCAATCAGCTCTTCGATGGCCTCCGTATCCTCTGCTGCCATGGCGAATCCTCGCCCCTGCTGGCCTCCCCTGGCCTGCTGTTGGTGCTGGACGAACCTCTGCTGCTGCGTCTGCAGGGCTGGTCCCCTCTGCTGGCCTGCTGGAGCCCTGGCTCCCCCTCCCGGGCCTGCTCGTGCTATGCGGCACTCCCTCATCTGGTAGTCTGCTGAACCACATACCAGACACTGGCCCAGCCTCTTCCGGCACTCATTGGCGATATGACCGGGCTTCTTACAGTAGGTACAAGTAACACCCTGCCTCTGACCCAGCTGGTGCTGCCTCGGCTGCTGCTGCTGATGAACTGGCCTCTGCTGAATCGGCTGCGGCTGGAACTGCCTCAGCTGCTGGTGCTGAAAGTGGGGCCTCTTGGCCTGGCCTCCGCTGCTGCTGCCCCCGACTGGGTCTCTCCCCCTCTTGACCCTAAGCTCAAGATCATCCTCTGCCAACAAGGCTTCCGTCAAGATCTCCTCGAACGTGGCATCCCGGTTGCCCTTGGTCAAGGACTTGACCTCATTGACTAGCCCCTTCCGGAACCTCTGGGCCTTCGCCATCTCGCTCAAGCCCTCCACAAACCTGCCGAGGCGGCCGAACTCCCTGGAGTACTCCTCCACTGAAAGACTCCCCTGGACCAGGCTCTCGAACTGCGTCTCCAAGGCTCTGAGTGCTGAATCTGGGAAGAACTTCTTCTTGAAGAAGCCCTTGAACTGCTCCCAAGTCTGCCCAGCTACCTCCACTCTGGGGTCTGACTGATACCAGGTGCAAGCAAGATCTCGCATCCGGCTAGCTGCGGCCTCGATCTGAAGATCTGCTGGTATCCTGGCCAAGCGAAAGATCTCCTCTATATGCTCGATCCACTCATCGGCATATAGGATCCTCTCTGTCCCCAGAAAGTCTCTGGAGCTCATCTTCTGAAACTGTTCGATCCTCGGTGTCCTCGGCTGATGGACCACTGGTCAAGCTGCAACAGTCGTAAGGGCCAACTCCATGCCCCTATCCTGTCGAGCCTGCTGCCGGTCTATGAACTGCTGGAAGTATGCGAACATCTGCGCTGCGTCCACGTATCCTGGAGGCGGCTGCTGGAAGTGATCCTCTGGGATGACCGGGTCCTGCCTCCGAGTCTGTGGATGCATACCCCCTGCTGTGTTTGTCGAGGTCTCAATACGAGCAGAGGTGGCAGGAGCTGCAGTCCCCTGGCCTCGCTGTACTGGCTGGGAGGTAGGAGTCCCCTCCATAGCATCCCCATGGATGGTACGCTGCGATCTAGTCTCTACCATCCTGAAGATAGACAAACAAGAGTATTAATTTCTGAGAAGGAAGCAAAATAACAAAGGCGGACAGTTAAAAATTCAAAGGATCGGCTGACAATAAGGATTTAGATGGCAAATAAAAGAATTTTTCCTAAAGTGATTGAGTACCTTAAAATTAATGTCCTATATCTTACTGCAGACTGTAGTGATACTCTAATTCGAATACCACTACACTTCTAGTCTAGACCTGCATGGGCCACCACTAAAAATGTGTCACGACCCGCACCCTAGAGTAAGGGCACGAGACGTGGGTACGTCCAGCCTACGCCGCAGTGTCGACGGTAGAACGCTGTCCTAGGTCAACATACGTCTAGCAATATATCTCTAAACAGTTTATACTCCCCGAATGGGGGTGACATAGCAGTAATAAACTCAATCACAACTAAGGGAGAGATAGCACGGTATGAAATAGAACTCAAGGAAACAAATAGATGAAAAAGTAGTCTAAGATAATCCCAACAAATATCCAGAAGTACATGGTCTCAGATACAGAATGAAAGAATATATACAACTCAGAATAAAGTTTAGCTAAACATGTCTCAAAACTACATAAAGTAAGATAAGCATAACTAATCTAGTCTAGGCGATGGGGGTGATCTCCTCAGCTAGAGCTGGGTCCTCCTGAGGGTCCAGCTCGCAGGTGTCATCTAAGGCTGCCCCGTAGAAAGTGTCCAGGCAGGCCTCCTCCTCGTCCTCTGTAAAATTTCAACAGGTCCAGTCAGGACAGGAGCGAGTACAGTACATCTCAACAGTTCATAGCAGGTTAGAAATATAATCATGCAGTAAAGTAAGATACAAGTACTGAAAGAAGTGCAGTATATAAACAGAGAGAGAAAGCTGTAATAGAAATATCTACTATAAATAGAGAACTAATCATGTGGCTAGTGAGTCAGAGTACAACATGGACATATAAATGGCATGGGATGATTCTGATAAGACACTACGGAATGATTCTGATAAGATACTACTGGTGTATTATTCACATGTCCACTTCTACTCCCCCGTACCCCCAATCAATACACAAGGATCCAACCAGGTTATGTTATGATTCCATGCAAGGCCCCCGAAGGGTGGTACATGGATGTCCCATAAATGGGGATTCTAGGAAACCCAATGTATGGGATAAGGATTCAAGGAAGACTCTGTGATCATAAGAGTATATGTCACAAGTAATCAGTGAACCAATGAAGCATAGTAATACGCCATGTAAGTGAAACGCACAGAACATGTAGTACCCGATGCTCCCTAAGGATAACATCTCAAGAAGGGATCCATATAGTACCAATCCGTGTGACCAACGTGACAGTAACAAGTAAAGTAATTTAATGCAGAAAATAATTCTAAGCAGGATATGAAATGATCAGAGAATGTACTCGCCTGGTATCTGAGTGTGCAATATGAAAGTACTGTCCGAGGAGTGGTGTCTGGCTCCTAATCAAAACAACATAAGTCACAACAAGTCCAAAATGGTATAATGAAGTCCTACTATGCATTCTACATGATTCTAGGTCAATCTAGGCCAAAGTCAACTCTTTGTCAACTCTGGTCAACCCTAGAAGTCAAACTAGGTCAACCAAGTCTAAAATAGATCAAACTAGTCTATACTAGTCTAACAAGGCTATACTAGGCCTAATAAAGCTATACAAGCCCTATCTAGGCTCACCAAGCTATACTACATTACTTAGGCCAATTCTTAACACATGTACATATATTACCTATGTATAATACATACACAAGTTGTATATATATGTGACACACATATACACTTGTATAACCCATACATCCTATGTAGGTATCTAGACTAGATACCCAAATATACACAACTACCATATGTATATAAATACTCACATTACCTATATATATATATATAATCACATAAAAAAGAAATAGGATTCATAAAGAAAAAATATATATATATAGCATATAATCACATAAAAAAGAAATAGGATTCATAAAGAGAGGGAATGTGTAAACATGTGTGTGTGTGAGTGTAATGTGAGTGAAACATGCATGTGTGTGAGAAAACAGTGAGTGATAGAGTGTGAATTAGTGTGTGAGCTGTGAGTGTAATGTATGTGGGAGGGAGAGTGGACTGTGAGGAAAAATGTGTATAGCAGTGTAGGAAATATAGAGTTCAACTCATAGGAAAGAACACAATATTACATAACACCCAATTCAATCTCAGGTTCAGCCATGAATTCAGTGAAGAGCACCCATTTCCAGGTTATACGAGAAGAACAGAAAGGAAGGAAAAATCAGTAATTGACAGTCCTATTTTTCCAGTTTTCAGTCAACAACAACCAACCTATTTAAAACTCAGTTTTCAGCCATAAAAACCAATTCCAAATTTCATCTACATCCTAACATTCTCAGGTTTTAAACTATCAATCATAACCAAATCATAGTACTCAAGTTCAGTTCCTTCCTAGGTCATTCAACATTAGAATCAACGATAGCTCATAATAGAACTCAAAAGAACAGTCTAAACAGTTTCAAATTCCAGTTTTCATAGCCTACGCTTAAACTCGATTTTCATGAGCCAAACACATCAAGTAAACCCCAAATTCGATACACATGTAGTTCAAGTATAGGAGAACAAGTCTAGGAACTATAACCCAACATTTAACAGCATTAGATGGGTAAAAATTTGATGGCAAGGTTCATATTTGAAACTGGAAATCTGACAGAAATACAAGTATTCAGCATATCATATTCTTTCATATATATCAGTTAACATTTTTTGAATCTAAACAGTTGACATGTTCTCAATTCGAATCAACCCAAATTTTAGCATACAGTTAGAAAATATATAGGAGAATATATCAGGGCTCTAACATCATGTAATTAACAGTAATAAATAGGCTAAACTCCCTGACAAACATCATATTAAAACTGGAAATTTTGACAGTAACATGTATCATCCATAGCATCTAATCTACCCATTTACCAATACTCATTATCACTCCCAATCCCAGAATCAGCGTAACAATGAGTTAAACATTAGCTAAAACATGTAGGGGGTTAATTAGCAGTAGAACATCATAAAATTCAGATTAAGAGTTAGGCAATTAACTGAATAAGGTAATGTATCAGGAATCTATCTGAAAACCCAAATTTCGAATCCAGTTTTTCTACATTAACCTAAATTACATGTAAACCTAATGTAATCAGAGTTTAACAATACATTTAGGATCTATCTAATCAATTTAAAACAGAATTTAAAAGCATTAAAATAATTAACACAGGAACACATATTTAGGAACACTGATACACACAGTGCACGACACGTGCACGGGTAAATGCGTGTCCGATACGACACGAGAGCTCATGACACTTCACGAACCTCGTGTCAGTCACGAACACGACACGCATGTTAGTTTTTGTGCATCGAGGTGGTGTGTACACTGCACACCAAGCCCCGAACAGCAGGGGATCGAACCACAGTGCGCGCGCATGTGCACCCGTGTATGCACGCGTCAATTCCGATACGACACGACATAGAGATCTACTCAGATGAATAGAAATGCATAAGCAATAGTAAAACCTAATTTTCTATTTAAAAACATTGCTCAAAAGAGATCGAAATGCCCTTTGAGGCATTTCGACAAACACCTCAGTCAGGACTCTGATATGTGTCTAAACGGACACGAAACCTATGAAACCCGACACGAAACCAATGCAAATACTTAGGGGACTCCTAGGGCTTCCTAAATATGAAAAGAAATCAAAATTTCATGGAAAAATGGAGGTGTTACCTATAGTTGAACTTTCAAGAAAAACCCCCTTTTTAATAGCTCTTCTCTTGATGTCCCAATCCACTCAAATCACATCAAACTGAAATGGAACTTCAATGACAGCAAGAATAGGTATATTAGAACCTAATGGAAGATATTTGAATGAAAAAGGAAGAGGAATGGAATTTTAGGGATTAATTGAAATAGGAAACAAACCTTTCCTTAAACTTTGAGCTTTCCTAAGGAAGAGGCAACCCTAAAAATTAGGAGAGTACTTATAGGGTGATGTTCCCAAAGTAGATAGGGTGGCCGGCCACTATGTCTAGGGATTAGGGTTTGAAATTGTCTTAGGCTTTGGGCCAACCTACAAGGCTGTGGTTTGATTTGATTTAACAAAGGTTCTAAATCATAAGTCATGACTTATGACTTTCTAAATCCTAATGCTAACTAGAGTCTAATGAACAAACCAATGATTAGGCTAGGTTAGACTAGAGTCATATAACCTAACCAAGTCCATACTAACTAGGGTTAGCTCCTAGGTTGGTCTACAAGGGTCAACACTAGTCAAAGTCAACCTAGTCCAAACAATTCCAAAATAAATCCTAAAAATTCCCATAAATTCAAATAAATTCAAATAAATTTAAATTACCCCAAAAATAACAAAAATACCCCTAAACTAGAAATGTGGTAGTGACAAGAGTCTCAGAAAAAATATATAAAAGATACTACAAACTGAAATGTGCTAACTGGCTCGCAGGCCAGGCAAACCTAACTAAACTATGCTACTCAAGGTGAGCAAAGTCCAGTGGCTCTACCAACAAGCCACGGTCTAAATCTAATCCATCAGACTCAACCCCATAGTTGGTCGGACAATCAGTCTCAGAGTCATCTGTAAAATTTGTCAACGGTATCCTGTCAGGAAAATGAGCAAGTACAAAACACCAACAGCAGTTCCATATGAATTGAGAAATACTATAAGAGACAGCAATAATAAAGACAAAGATATAGGCGACTTGGGAACCATTTGAAAGCCGAGTTACAACCCTTGAACCAAACAAGGACCGGAGTTGTATCCCTTCTTTCAAACAGGACAGTCTCAAATCATGGCACAGTATAAAGGCAGATAGAGCCTGTGAGAAATAAAAATCATAGCATGGTGAGAAGTACAAAAAGTAAAGCTGAACTAGATTATAAGATACACTAATAAATGTAAAAGGTAATTTGAACTATTAGAGCGATATGTGATCGGCTATGGAAGCAAGAGATGGTTATCCACTAGGCCCGGCAATCCGCGGTGTCCTCAACGGAGAGTCATGCCGTCCAACCTGGATAACTAGTAATGGGGTGTCTGCTATACCCTACGTGAGGTGAGGGTGGCGCTAGCAAAATATAGTTACAGGGAGGCTTTGATCAGATAACCCCTAATAATTCCCCCATCCCCGAATAGTATCACGGATCCGGACATGGCACATCATGACACGGGGTTCGAGAGCAGAGGGTCAGCCCACTCCCAAATCAGTGTCTATATAAGTACAGAAACACAAAAATATCACATACTCATATACCAAGGGAGTCTAGGAATAACATCTCATGACAGGATCCGACGTATACTAGTCCGTAAATCATCGTGTCGGGAATCATATAAAATACTACAACTGAATCGGATATAGTAGATATCAAGACAATGAAAACTATCAGTGAATGTACTCGCCTGTGGTCCTGAGCTGATAAAGTGAACAGACGCTCAGAGTGATCACAGACCTAAAATAAGATACTATAAGTCAAACAGGGCTTAATACTGAAAAAAGAAACTAATATAAGTCATGAATGCAAGTCTAAGTCAAAACTAGGTCAATCTAGGTCAAACTGAGTCATACTATGTCATACTGGTTCATACTAGGTCATACTAGGTCACTGGGAGTCAATCCAAGTCAAACTAGGTCAAACGGGGTCAAAAGTTGACTTACAGTTGACTTTTGGTCAAAAAGTCAACTCTGATCAACTCTAGGTCAACCCTAGGTCAAAATAGTCTAGTGTTGACCAACTATTGACTTTCAGTCAACTAGTCAACTCTGGTTTGGTTTTGGTCAAATCGGGTCGCTTAAAGACTACGTTTGACTCTCGGTTGACTTTGTTGACTTTTGGTCAAAAAGGTCAACCGACGTCAAAACTAGTCTATGAGCACCATATTTGATCATTACCAACCAAAGGAATCAAGTTCTAATCCTATCTTAGACTCCAAACACTAATACCCTATTTCTAGGCAAAACTAGCATTACCTTACCAAGGTAAATCTCGATACCTTGCCCAATCCCAAGGAAACCCCGCTAATACCCAAGATACTAGCCTAGGCTCCTTAGGGTAGCTAGATACCAACCTATCTAAGGTTTACCTACTAAGGAAAATAGGTATCCTAGGAATCTAGGCTATATTAGGATACATGGGTATTGGGTTACTCTATTACCTAACCCATATCATGAATTTACCCTCATAACTCTATCATACTCATCCACACACAACACTCTCACAAAACACTCACCTATATCACACTCACAAGGCTTCTCTATAGATTTTTCTACTAGTTTAGACATAGGCCAAACTATAGGTTACTAGCTACACTCATTGGCTCTCATACACACACACAATATCTCATAATACACTCACACACACAAAGCTATATTATGGACTGATTTGAGGTGGTATGGTGGTGGTGTTAAGGGGCTAAACATGGGTGTAATGGGACTGTCACTGGGACAGCCCAAAGGGACAGTCAATAGCTGGTTTGATTGGGCTGCTAACAAGTGATTGGGGACAGCCAAGTATAGCTGCTATGGACTGAAATGAAGGGGGGTTTTCTTGGACTGACAACAGGGTTTAAGGACAGGTTTATGAGGACAGCAATGTGGTGGTGTAAAGGATGGTTCAAAACTGAAATTTGAGGACTGTTTGTGTAGGCCAAATAGGACTGGAATGACAGCAATGGGGGGTAAATCTGGACTGAACTGGAGCTACTTGGGGACTGTTTTGAGATGCAAATGACAGCCAGTATAGGTGGTTACAGGGGCTGATATGAGGACAGCCAAATGAGAAAAATCTGAACTGATTAGGGGCTGGAAATGGGGCAATGTGGACTGTCATTGACAGCCACATGAGGAGAATTTTTGGACAGAAATTGGAAGAAGTGTGGACTGTCATTGACAGCCACACACCTGCTGAAATGGACAGTGGTTTATGGGGTTCAAGTGACAGCCAAGTAATGAATTCATGGGTGTTTCTCCTCCCCTCTCTAACACTCCAAACCATCTCACAACTCTCACACCAATCCTCAAACACCTTGCCTACACAACCACTCTACCCACACAAACACACACACACACACACTCATTCTCACTCTAACTTGGCCGACCACTGTATGCCTCTCCCCCCATACCAACACAATGTCACACACCATCACATATATATCCACATATATAATCCACCATATATATATATATATATATATATATATATATATATATATATATATATATAGATCTAGATAATATGATACATTATGATACTATGGAAACCACAAATCTAAACACATAATAAAATCTGGAATAATATTAGAACAACCTAAAATTAATGCACAAACAATTTACATGTGTCCAAATAGGGGGTTTTCCTATTAGGACACGATCCTACATATAGGACACCTCTACAAGTGTCCAAATTGACACAAAATGGACACCAATGGGCACCAAACCATGGGAGTCATTCCTATAGGTCAAAATGAATCTAATGCATGAGAGAAAAGAGAAGGAGAAGGGATTTATACCTTCCGGTGACTCGAATCGATCCCGAAATGCTACCGACACGTAGGAATCCCAAACAGACACGAACAAGTTCCAAATCCTCTCTAACTTGGGGAGCTCCTTCCTTGGCTTGAATGGAGAAGGAAGGATAAAGATTTGGTGAAGAAATGAAAGGATTTGGTGATGATTCCTATAGGGAAAGCTCTTTAAAAAACTTGGGGAAGAACAATAGAGAGAAATGAAAGAAGAGATAATGATAAGTGGCTAGAGCCTATCCCTACATGGTGGCTGGCCATAAAGTGGCTGTTATGTCCTATTAGGAAATGTCCAAAAGCCCCTACACTAATCTATTTGCTAATACTTTGGTAAGGGGTTAAGTCGGGGGTAGTTTGGGCAATCCTAAATCACTAATCTCAATTAATACTAACCAAAATAATTAGTCTAGTCACTAACTAAAATAACTAACATATGGGCCATGGCTAACTAGTGTGTGGGCCCGCTAAGGTCAACACTACCCCGGGTCCCCGATACTGTAGGTCCTAAAAAATCAAGTTGTACCCATCAACAAAGCTATGAAAATCAAAAAGAGCATCCTTCAAATGAACTGCGCAAGTGACAGATTGCGCATCATCTCGATTACGCAGACTGAACTGCGCACGCATCAAAGTACGCAAGCTGACGTGGCCTCGTCATCATTACCTGACAGAGAATCAGATCTTCTGACAGCTGACAGCACGGAGAACGAGGAAACTGTTCGTTTATCGTGAAGCACAATGCTCGAGGACAGCTGTACATACAGCGCAATCTGCCAGACTTTCTGTAGTGCAGTCCATCCCAGCACAGTCCATCCCAGCATAATCCGAAGCCAGCGCAATTCAAGTTGCGCACTCCATCAATACAACTGACAAAGTACACGTGGCCTTCATACCATTAATTACTCACTACGTGGCAACCGTCTGTACACGATCATGCGCATTTCAATCAAATGATGCCATGTGTCCAACGCAGTTGGCCCACGATCAAACAACTGCCAGCACAGTCTGATGCTGCGTAATCCAGTGCATGCGCAATCCATCCTGCGCAATTCAGAATAACTAAAAGTTAGTTATTTCCAGAACTCTATAAATAGTGTTTCAAGTCTTCATTACAAGGGATCAGACATAAAAAGTTCAGAAAAATCAGAGAGTTCAGGAGTTCTTGCCCAAGTGTTACTGCATTCTTCAGAGGCTATCGCCTTCAACTTCAGAGGCTATCGTCTTCAAAGTTCACATCGTCCAAGGGATAAAGCGATCATCATTCAGATCGGATTCCTACAGTTGTACTTTTCCAAAATTCTTGTAATCTTCATACAAAGTTTATGAAATAAAATTTCACCTTTTGTTTTTGTAAACAAAATGGCGACTCTGCTGGGGACGACTTTCTCCTCCGACGAGGAAGTGACAACTCAATTTGACGTTGCGTCTATCGGAAAGACGCAGAAGACGCTGGTTGTAAAGGTCAACCAGACAGCCTACGAGGCAATGATCAACTCCAGGACCACCCCTCGCACTGCAACAACTTCTGCCACAAGCAAAGTTCATCGAGTATGGGTCCCCAAGACTGCTGCACAGTCCATTGCTTCTGCTCAGCCTGCTGCGCAGTCTACTGCCTCTGTTCCTAAGACTGATGTCTCTGCTGCGCAGTCTACTACTACTGCCCATGTGCAGTGTGCTACTTCCCTTGCCAGTGCACAAACTACTTCTTATGTTGCCCTGTCAAAGTACAAGACTCCTATTCCTCTGGCGTAGTTGGCTGCTACTTTGCCTGCGCAATCCACCACTCCAGCAACCAGAGTGCAACCCAGACACTCTGGCAACAAGACTCCTGCTGCGCAAGTTGCTGAGACTGAAGCCAGAAGACTTTCTGCCAGAATTACTCATGCACAACCTGCCAGTGCGCCATCAACCCATGCGCAAACTACGTCAGTGCAGTCTAAAAGAGATGGCCCTTTGGCTAATCTCTCATCTTCTCACAGCAAAGGGAAAAGCTCTGTTCCTCCTCTCATGCACCCTGTTGCTCCTGCGCAATCCACTAGGGGTAGTCTTTTGGCTATTCCTCCTCCTCCCCAGAACAAAGGAAAAGGCCCGTTGGTCTTTTCTCAAACTTCCTCGTCCCATAACTTGGAAGACAACAGAGGGAAACGCTCTTTAGCTAACCCTTCTTCACAAAACAAAGGAAAAGGCCCTTTGGTCTTTTCTAAGTCTTCCTCGGTTTTTACCGTAGAAGATCAATCTGAACGTGTTCCGGCACCAGTCAGTAGAAGAACTCTTTCCAACAAGGGTTCTTCTTCCCTCATTGTCAAAGGGAAGTGTACTGATCAGAGGGGTATTCTACCTACTCCGGTAGCAGAATTCCAAGATCTCCCAACTCTCAAGATATCACGATCAAAATAGAGAAAATTGCTGGTGTCTCAGACAGAAACTCCTGGGGGTGAGTTTGCTGATTTAAGAACTTATCTCAATAGACCAACTTCGGTGAAACGCAAACAGCCAATGCCGAAGACCAACCAGCATCAGAAGCAAACTTCCAGGATCAAAAATTCGGACACTTATGCCAATGAAATGAGTATTTCCCTGTACACTCAAGGGACAAAACATTTGAAGAACCGGAACCATGTTCTGAATATTGTCAAAGAACACATCCCTCGAACTTCTTCTCGTCCCGTTGTTGTTCCCGATCTTCGAGAACACCTCAAGTAAAAAGGGGACAACATCTCAACATCCCCAGTGCAACCACTTGGACACCATTGTAATCACAAAGTTGTCATCAAGTGTTGATGTCAGACAACCAGATGATCTGTCTTCGATCGTTTGAACTTTTTAAATTTTGCACCTATGTCAGAAGATGAAGATGAAGTTTTGTACTCTTCTGATAACATGACTTCCAGAGATACTGGGGATAGGAAGTGTTCTAAGCATGGCAAGCCTCGCAAGCCAAGCCAGCGGTATTTGGATCTACTCCAAGAATCTTCTGAAGGAGTATTCCGACATACCCGATCCCGAAGTCGAGATACAATCGGTCAAAAAAATCTTCTTCAAGATCCTTCTGGTCATCTCCCTCCTTTTCATTCAGGAGATGATTCTTTCTCTGACTATGATGCATACAGTGAAAGTTCTGAACAAACAGTATCTTCTACAGTACCTAGAGAAGTGACAGCTTACGTTGTCAATGAAGATCCAGATGCTTCAACCTCTGCAAGTCAAGAATAGCGAATTGCGGCAGTAGAAGACAAGCTAAAGACCATGGCTGAAATGGTCTCCAGTATGCATTCTATCATTGTGGCCCAACATACAGTACCACCGACTGTGCCTACTGCAAGTCCTGAGATCATAGCATCGCCGGTACCTGTTAATGCAGGGCTGGGGGTAGTATCTCCTCAAATACCTCATGTACAAGTTCAACCTACACCCAGTCAGTCAGGTGCTCGGGTGGTGCTTACCATGCTGTTCCTCCTCCTAACACTCAGATTCCGCCTGCTCCTTCTTCTTCATCAGAAGATACAAATGAAGCTGTCAAGCGTCTGTACACTCAGTTCGAGGCATTCAAAGAGAAAGACAATTTGCAGAGGTTGGGGATCAAGCAACCTTACCCAGTTGAATGGAAGGAAGTCCCATTTCCTCCTAAGTACAAAATCCCAACAATCTCGCTGTTTGATGGCAGCACCTCTCCCAGTCAGTTCATTAACCATTTTGAGGTTATGACTGTCCAACTTCAACCAAATGACGCTCTTCTTACCAGAGTATTCGTCGGTTGTTTAGCTGGCGTAGCATACGATTGGTACAGAAGCTTGCCTGATGGTTGTATCACCTCCTTCTCTGGCCTAAAACAAATCTTCTTGGAACGATTTTATGAGGGGATCAACGACATGACTATGTCAGCCCTCAATAAAATCAAACAAAGACACAATGAAACTGCTGAGAGTTTCATTGAAAGGTTCCGTCGGGAAGCTTTAAAAATGCCTCCTGGAACTCCGGCCGCTGTCACCATAGACACTTGCAAGGCGAATCTTTTGCCCATTATCAGCATGTGGACAGGGTCAACTCAGTTCCAAGACTGGCCATCCTTCATTGTCAATGCTAAAGCAGCTGAAGTTAGCGCTGACAAGTTCAAACAGCTAGGAGTACAAATGTCTAACCCCGACCGGGACGAACACCAGACATCAAGTAGTGGTAATCGCCAGAAGAACCACAAGAATAAAGAGACTCTGAACATCAACTTGAAGAGCAAGGAATCTCTAGCGGTCAACGTGGCTCCACCGATGTCTACTTCTATTCCTTCTGTACCTCCACCAAGGGAACCTCGTCCTAAAGTAGAGTACTCCTTTGACGAGAACGACACTGCAAGTATCTTTGACTGTTTAATCAAAATCAATAAAATCCAACTCCCAGATCCAAAGAAACCTGATGAAGTCAGTAAAACCGATCATTCCAAATATTGTGTCTATCACAGATTCATTGGACATCCCACTCGAGCATGCTACATGCTCAAAGACAAAATTCAGGAGCTGGTCAATGCTGGTGTCATAACTCTGCAGCAAGACGAGAAGACTGTTACCGCGAACATGGTCTCAGTTCAGTTCGGTGATTTTCCTCCGCAAATGGTACAGCATGGCATCATTCCTATTCCCAAAGCTACTCTAGAGATCGAGAATCTTCCTCCTCCACGAAGTGAAGATCTCGTCCCCTTATCTCTTGACAATGGCGAGATTATGTGGATTCATCCTGATCTTGCTTCAGAGTTTGAAGTTTCTTCTTCATCCAAGAAGAAAGGCCACTCCAAAGGCAAGACAAAGACTTGCAATATGGTGTCTTTTGACCCCATAATCGAAGAAAAAATCCTGCTGGGCACCGGATCAGGGAAAGCCTATCTAAAGAATTACCCCGAAGCTCAAGAGAATCCTACTTCTTCTTCTGAGCCTGCTCCAGTGCAACCTGCTTCTACTGAAGACATCCCTTCTGCATCCTCACCGATTGTAGTACCATTCCTTCCAAGCCGGTGGTAGCTGACAAAGGAAAACAACAAGTCCGCTTCGATAAACCTTTGAAGAAGTCATCTCCTTCCGGACTTGAGAAGCCTTACAACTTTGATATCTTGGCTCAGTTAGCCAATACACCGGCCCGGCTGTCAATCTTTGAGCTCTTGCGCCTCTCCAAAGAGACTCGAGAAACTCTGAGTGAGGCTCTCATGCAAGCTGAAACTTGTCTAGCCCTTCTGAAGAAGCCGAAAGCAGAGCCAGTCTCTTGCCTCCATTGTTATAGTATGTTGGAGTTAATTACAAACATAACTTTCACACAAGATGACATTCTAATGGAAGACAATAGGCATGATCGTCCTCTCTACTATACAGGATATGTCGATTCGATAAAAGTCGATCGTATTCTGATAGACCCAGGGTCTGCTCTCAGCATCATGCCAAAGACAATGTTAGATGCATTGAAGATCCCAGTGCATAGTCTCTCCAGTACAATCACTACCATCCTTGGGTTCAATCAGGAAAGGAGTGAACCTCTGGGCAAGATTCGCCTAAAACTCCAAATAGGCAATCTTCGCACAAAGGTGACCTTCTATATCATTGACAATCATGGTTATTCTTACAATGCTCTGTTGGGAAGACCATTTCTGCACGAACATAACATTATTCTTTCGACTCTCCATCAATGTTTCAAATATGTTGATGACAGTGGAGAGGTTCAAAAGGAGGTTGCTGATCTCTATCCTTTCAAAGGTGTCAAAGCATACTGTAACGA
Source organism: Iris pallida (assembly GCA_029216955.1). Classification (NCBI taxonomy): domain Eukaryota; kingdom Viridiplantae; phylum Streptophyta; class Magnoliopsida; order Asparagales; family Iridaceae; genus Iris; species Iris pallida. The sequence continues at coordinate 5,381,413 of JANAVB010011200.1, read as the reverse complement.
TGCTCGTATGTACAAGGATGAATTTATGAAGGTTGTGCTAGCTCTAGACACTAAAGAAGAACAAGAAGCAGTGCCCAAAGACACCCTCATCATACCTGTCAAGGGGCGTGTTTCTCATCCTCAGTCCTCCAAACCACTGGCTATTCACTTGCCAGTCCAGAAGCAACCAACTGATGATGGCCAAGATCAAAGGGAGCTTACCTCTTTTGAGCCACTTGTTATAGACTTACGTCGTAACAAGGATAAAAAGCAGCTCACTTCTTCTGAGCCACTTGTTATTGATTTAACTCATAACAAGGATAAAAGGGAGCTCACCTCCTCTGAGCCGCTTGTTATTGACCTCCGTCGTAACAAGGCCAATCTTCCTCCACGTTCTTCTTCTCCCCCTCTTATAATCAATCTGACCAAGCCTGCTAAGGCTAAAGGTCCTGCTGTAAATACAGATGTACAAATTAATAAAAAAGTATCTACTTTCCAGTATACTGATGTCATTTATCATGCTAAATGCTATTTGGATATGTTAGATAGCTTCCAGTCATTTACGATGGAAGTTGCACAATCTCTTCAAATAGAAGTCTCACTTGAAAATCCAGATGATTCATATCGTATTGTTCCCGCTCGTAAGAAAGGCGAGCGTCCAATACTTTTTAGTAAAGGACCGGAATAACAATTCAGCTATACGGATGATAGCAAAAGTAATGATACGGGGCATCTTCAACTCCGTCGTTACAGTCAGCAATCAAAAGACATCATTCGAAAGATGGGTTATGACTTCAAGAATGGCCTCAACTATGGTAAAGGAAGAAGAACTCCTATCCGTACGACTGTTCCGAAAGGAAAGTCAGAGATGTACTACAGTAAGACTAAAAGAGGTCTTGGATATGCTTCTCAACCGGTGTTATCCCCAGCAGTTTCCGAATCTGACAGTGAAGAGCGCTCTAACTCTTCTAATTCCAGATCATGGAATTCTGATACCAGCGTTGGTCAAGTTCATCGGCTGATCGTATCTTCCAACATGGTCTCATCCGAGCTTCTAGAAGGATATGATGAGGACATTGAAGAAAGTCCCAAAACAGATCATTGGGCTCCACGAATGGATACCCAATGGGAACTCCGATTCAAACAAAGAGAACCTCCTACCGAAGATCAATTAATTCAAATTGATGTAGGAGAGAGCGGGTCACCCTGTCCAATATTCATCAGCAAGAACCTCCCAGAGACAGATAAACAAGAATTAATTCTTCTTATTAAAGAATACATTGACGTCTTTGCTTGGAGTTACGAAGATATGCCAGGTCTAGATCCCAAAGTTGCTACTCATAAACTGAACATTTTGCCTAATACAAAACCAGTCAAACAACAACAGCGACGCTTCAAGCCAGAAATGATGGATGTAATTGATGATGAAGTCAAGAAGCTCATTGCTTGTGGCTTTATTCAAGAAGAACAACATCCTGATTGGGTAGCCAACGTTGTTCCAGTCCTGAAGAAAATTGACAAAGTTCGAGTTTGCATCGACTTTCAAGATCTCAACGAAGCCTGTCCAAAAGATGAATTTTCTCTCCCTATCACGGACGTCATGATTGACAACACTTGTGGGTTTGAGCGGATATCCTTCATGGATGGATTCTCCAGATACAACCAGATTCGGATGAATCCCGAAGATGAAAAACACACATCTTTCTGCACCCCTCGCGGAGTTTATTGCTATACAGTAATGTCGTTTGGTCTCAAGAATGCTGGTGCAACTTACCAACGAGCTATGAGTACCATCTTTCGAGATCATCTACGCAAGACTATCGAATGTTATGTCGATGATATAGCTGTCAAAAGTCGTCTAAAGGAAGATCATATCCAAGACTTGAGAACTATCTTCAACCTCATGCGCCAACATCAACTCAAAATGAATCCCACCAAGTCATTTTTGGGTGTCTCTAGTGGCAAATTTCTCGGCTTCGTCATTACCTCTAAAGGTATACACGTGGATCTCGAGAAGATCAAAGCCATTCAAGAGATGCGTCCTCCACGCAACCTAAAAGAGCTACGAGGATTCCAAGGTTGACTTGCTTACATCAGGAGATTCATTTCGAATCTGTCTGGACGCTGCAGACCATTCACTCAGCTGATGAAGAAAGGTGTCTCTTTCATTTGGACCGAAGAGTGTCAAAGAGCATTCGAAGATATAAAGTAATATCTCATGAACCCACCAGTTTTGGTGCCATCGATCTCTGGCATACCATTTTTAATGTATGTCCGTGCTATGGATCATTCATTGGGTGCTTTACTTGCCCAAAAGAACAAAGAAGGTCATGAACAGGCCATTTATTATCTTAGCCATACTATGATTGGTGCTGAACACCGTTATAGTCCGGTCGAAAAAGAATGCCTAGCTCTTATGTTTGCTGTTCAAAAGACTCGGCATTACATCATTGGTCAAACTATTCATGTCATATCCCGAGTTAATCCTCTTCGGGTACTCATGAAAAAGCCCAGTACATTCAATTCTCGGCTGGCTACATGGGCCATTCTGCTAGCCCAATACGACATGGTATATGTTCCTCAAAAGTCTGTTAAAGGTCAAGCCCTAGCGAATTTCTTAGCAGCTCATCCTGTTCCAGAAACATCTAAACTCTATGATAAAATTTTCGACGAGACATTAGAATCAAATATAATCTCCGAAGAATTTCCTACTTGGCGTCTATTCTTCGACGGTGCATCCAGAATTTGACCTAATAGTGCTATTGTCGTAGGAGTTGGAGTCGTCCTTATTTCTCTAGATGGGTCAGCTATCCAAAGAGCCTATTCCTTAGATAAGCCTTGTTTCAATAATATGGCAGAATACAATGCTTTATTCATAGGTCTTCAGTTAACTAAACAACTAGATGTCGAATATCTCGAAGTCTACGACGATTCTAAGCTGGTTGTTAACCAAGTTAGAGGAATTTATGAAGTTCGTCATCAAGATCTGTTGCCTTACCATGAAACAGCAATCAGCATGGCTACATCATTCAAAGCCTTCTTTATTGAATATGTTCATCGAGCTTGCAATACTAAGGCAGATGCTTTGGCCAATCTTGCAGCGATCTTAGCCATCCCTATCAAAAGACAGTAGGTGGTGGTTGTCTCTAACCGGGAATTGTTCTGCATTAAGAACAATCGTAATATTGAGTTCAGTAATCTTACTGAAGCTAATGTTATCAATGAAGACTGGAGAGTTCCCTTCATCGACTTTGTAGTTCATGACATACTTCCTGAAGATCCCAAGGAGGCCATGAGTATTCGTCGACGATCTCTTCGGTTCTCCTACAATCAAACTACTAAGACTCTCTATCGGCGGACTTATGACGGTCTTCTTCGGCGCTGTCTAGCTGGTGATAAAGCAAAGCAAGTATTGCGCGAAGCCCATGATGGTGTCTGCGGAGCACATCAACCCGGTCCTAAACTACAGGATCGCATCCGACGCATGGGTTATTATTGGCCCTCTATGGTATCAGATGCCATCGAATATGCAAGAAAATGTCAAGCTTATCAAATCTATGCAGATTTTATCCATCAACCCTCGGAATTTCTGTATCCGACTATTACTTCCTAGCCTTTTGAAGCTTGGGGCATGGACATTATAGGTCATATTAATCCTCCTTCTTCTAAAGGACATCGGTTCATACTAGCAATAATCGACTACTTTTCTAAATGGGCTGAAGCTATACCTCTGGCTGAAGTTAAGACCAGCCGCGTCATCGACTTCGTCAAACACCATGTTATCTATCGATTTGGTGTACCTCAACGAATCATCCATGACAACGGACCTCAATTCATCAGCCAAAAGTTTACAAGGTTCTGTGACGATCACCGGATTGATAATGTCTCTTCGATAGCTTATAATCCTGCTGCTAATGGCCTAGCTGAAGCTTTTAACAAGACTATCGTCAAGCTCCTCAAGAAGTTTGTGTCTACTAACAAACGAAATTGGAATAAAAAGCTTGGAGAATGTCTTTGGGCCTACCGTACTATGGTCCGCAACCCTACAGGCTGTACACCTTTCTCTGTGGAGTATGGCTGTGAAGCAGTTCTACCCCTGGAACTTCAAATTCCGTCTTTGAGGATTGCTATCGCCAATGAGCTCACTACAGAGAACAATGATCTTCTTCGACTCCAAAAATTTGAAGCGCTCGATGAGAAGCGGTTAATGGCTCAACAACATATTGAGTTATACCAAGCCCGTATCTCAAAAATTTTCAACCGCAAAGTTAAAGTCAGAGCCTTTCAGAAAGGAGAGCTCGTTCTAACCGTCAGATATCCTATGACTATGACTCACTCGAGCAAAGGCAAGTTTGATGCGAAGTAGGAAGGGCCATATATCATGAGCAAAGCCTTCTCAAATGGAGCCTATCAACTCACAGAGCTAGACGGTCGAGTTGCAATGATGCCTATCAATGGCAAGTTCCTCAAGAAGTATTATGTATAAATGTAACAAACATTGCTTGTAATTATCAAACAAGTTCATAAATAAAATTTAGTTTTATTTCATCTTGAATGATAGTACATAATATCAAGGAAGGTCACTATCATCCTTCTCAAAATTGGGACGTGGGCCACTACCGTCCTTATCAAAGACATGATCAGCAAAAGTGCTGAGAACATTCTTGCTGGAACTCACCAGGAACTTGCAAACAGCCATCCTCATGGCTTCTTCTTCTTCAGTCTTCCCTGGTTCAAGAAGGAAGTCCAAGATGTTCTTTGGCGGTTTGGGGGCAGATGAACCTTCGCCCGCTGTTATCTGCTTTAGTTGAGCCGGTTCGACTGGATGTTCTTCAGTACCCGCTTTCACCTTCGGGGCGATCTCAGCCTTCTTGGATGCATCTCCAGACGACATCTTTATGTTAAAAAGTGAAAGTGACCATCCCATCTGATTTTTTGTTCTATTTATAGACAGAGAGTCGTAAGACTATGAAGCGACACATTCATTTGACGGTTCGTCCGTTCATTTCAATCAATTCGACGGTTCGCCCGTTCACTACATTCATCTAACGGTCCACCCATTCATCATATTCATTTGATGGTTCGTCCGTTCATTTCAATCAATTCGACGGTTCGCCCGTTCATCATAATCATTTATTTGACGGTTCGCCCGTTCATTCTACATCATCCGACGGTTCACCCGTTCATCATCCGACGGTTCACCCGTTCATCATATTCATTTGACGGTTTGTCCGTTCATTATATCCATCCGACGGTTTGCCCGTTCATTCCACATTATCCGACGATTTACCCGTTCATCATCCAACGGTTCACCCGTTCATCATATTTATTTGACGGTTTGCCCGTTCATTCTATTCATTTGACGGTTTGCCCGTTTCTTACATTCATTTGACGGTTCGCCCGTTCATTCAATTTATCTGACGGTTCACCCGTTCATTTCACTCTACGGTTCATCCGTTCATCTCGACGATTCATTTTGTTCACACATTTTGACGATTCATTTTCGTTCATTTATTTATCCACATCAATAACTTGTCGTCCTTGATTAAGTTGTCTACTGAAATAATTATATTCAATAAATTATATTTTGCCATATCTATGTTACCTCTGAGCAGATATAATGAATATAATTATTTTCTAAAAAATCAAGAAATATATCATGTCCTGTACCTCTGAATATATTTTCTATTACTATTATTTATATCTGAATAAGATATGCAATAAATAATAGAACCATAAAAAAATGTCTTTTTATTGATCAAAGATGAAAGACGTTACAAAGACACATATCATGAAAAACAAGAAGATACAAAAGATCTTTCTACTCAGTCGGTGGTATCATCAAATTGGTCATCTGTTGCTTCAAAATTTGTAGTCGCTCCTCACGAGATTCCATCACTCATTTCCTAGCTTCTTCCATCCCAGATTTATCATCGAAGGTTGGCAGGGTTACTAGTCTGCGAGTGATTTCAGCTTGGTGAGCTACAGCATATTCATCTCTCTCTTGAGTCAGAACACCAAGTTGTTGAATTGCAGTTTGATGTTGGGTAGCCTCATCTTCCAGAGTTAATTGAGCAAGTCTCAGTTCTTTCTGAAGACGGGCAATTTTCGCTTGCAATTCAACAACTCGTCTTTCTTTCTCTTCAGCAACAGATGCCACTGTTTCTACTTTGGAGTTGTACTCAGCGGACTTGGCAGTGAAAGTATCCAAGAGAACTTGGAAATTAACTTTCTCAACTGCGGCCTCTTGAGACATCCGTTCAAATTCAGCTTGCACCAGAGGCTCTACCTCTCCCTTTCTTAGCTCTTTGTAGCTCTTAACTGAAGTCTCCAGCTCATCTAATATATGATCAAAAAAAGTAGCCTGAGCTTCATCACCTTGGCTGCGGATGGCATTAATCAAGTAAGAGGTTGGACCTCCAACTGTAGAGAAATCAGCTTCTTTCTTCTCTATCACCCTATCTATTAAGGGTCCCAATGAATTAAAGAAAAAGCTGGTAAAAGAGCTGATGACAAATTGGTTGGTGGCTAAAGCACCAGGAGTAGCAGCGACTCCTATTGATGATGAAGCAGTAGGACGTTCAGTCACTTGGACAGGAGGCTCTTTAAATAAGGGAGCTAAAGTACAGCTGGTTGCTCCTCCCGGTTGTTCCTCTACAAAAAATAGATAAACTTTATCATTCTGTCTGTCATTTACAGCTATTGAAAAGATCAAAAGTAAAAGCAGTCTTACCATGGCTTGGTTCAGTGATGATTCGGTCATCTGCTGGCACAGATTCCAATCTAGCAGAAGTAGCCTCTGACATTACTGCCTGGCTACTACCTGCCTCGGAGCCACCTGACAAATGACGACTGTTGCTAGCTATCATCGTTACAGGTACTATATCCGTGCATACTGGAGGAGCTGGGGAAGATTCGATTTCTGCATGGATCAAAGATAGAGATGTCAGCTATTAATCTATGAAAAGAAGATTGATAATTTCATTTAATACCTTTGGGATCAACAGTGGGAGTTTTCTCCAGAACCACTTCCTCAACTGTAATCTTTTCTGGAGATACCTGCACCGCAACATCCTTTTCAGGATCCAGGGTGTCATCAGCAGCTTTGGGAGATATATGGACCTCAATGTCCTCTTCAGGATTTTGTGTATCATCAACAGCCTCTGATGGTGTACTGTCCTCACTTTCATTATCTTCAGGAGCTTCCTCGCTGGCAGTTGTAGTGGCATGATCAACATCATCTTGCAGACCAAAGTCGTAATCATTTAATGCATCAATCATTAGACGATCCTCCTCTTCACGAAGTGTTTCTGGCGTAGCAGGAAGCTGAGTCGTTTCTACCGTCGGTAAAGGAGATCGTAAATTTTCATCTTCCCTAGGCTCTGCAGCCTCCTCTCTCTGTTCAGCCCCCTCCATCTGCTCAGTCTTCTCTCTCTGTTCTGGACTAGGCTCAGAGACAGGAGTAGGAGATGACATAGTAATTCCAGTAGAAGCATTCACCACCACCGAGGACAGGATCATTTTTTTTCTTTTTCTAAAAGCCAGCTTCTTTCTATAAAGAGGCCTTTCTGGACTCTCAATATTTACCACATCAACTTGCTTTGGAAGAGAAGTCGGTGTGGTTGATTCTTCTTGGTGGATTGACTCGGCCAACTGTCGAGATTGAGATCTAGTAGTAACTTTCTCTGATTGATCCAAAATAAGTTTCTTCTTTGCAGTAGGGGAAGAAGGTTCGTCAATCCTTCTTTTCCCCTCCCTGGCCGGAGACTTAACAACTTTCAAAGAAATCCTCAGTGGTTGATTGACCTCCTCAGGGAAGTTTGCTTCCCTTGAGACTTTCAATGGATCATCCACCGGTTCATGCTCTTCGCTGTTGTATAAAAGAGCGAATATGTATATAACATTATGGGGCCATCATCACTTTTTGTTGGCATCGAGAACACTGTCCTTGTGTCTCGAGCGTTGTAATAGGCCCATGCTCTGGCACCATCAATCAGATACCCCTTTCCTTGTAGGCAAGTTATAGCGTTGCCTACATGGAACTGGTCGTAACCAAATTGACGAACGAAGTGGCTTGGCAGATATGGTTTCAGATAAAACTCCTCTTCAAATCTATATACCAAGTGGGACGGCCTGATCGTTCTTAGCCAGTCAAATGTTATCCGACCCAACGGCTGCCTTCCAAGGTCAACTAAATTCGTCGATATATGTTCATAACCGGCTGGAGGGGCGATGTAGTAAAAATTCCATCCCTTTCCAAGGTTCAATGCACGTCTGCAATCCTTCAGACTAATGTATATCCACTTGCTCCGGGAGAATCTACGCAGAAAGCTACCACCGACTGCTCCCATGTCGGGGTTCATCAATGACGGATGGTGCAGAAGCAACCATCCGAATAAATAGGTGTAAGGCAACTCCAGTCGAGGGAAGTTACCCTTCTCACCCTTCCATTTGATCATGGAGTCAATATAAAGACGAAGACCTGTGTTCACCCTGCAGGTCATCACTGATAGCAAATCCATCCGGTAGCTAAAGACTAACCGGATGGCAGCAAAGAGTACACCACGGTAGAATCGGTCCACGGTGCTCGCTTCGGGTACGACGAATCGACGGAGCCAGTATGTCAGGAAACCCGCTAGCTGGGCTTCTCTTGACATGGACCTGTAGCCCATTCTTATAAAACTCTCGATAAAGTCTCCAGTCTTGAGTGGAGGGTATTGATGTTCATCATTAACTTTGATATCCATTTTCTTGTTTTCTTCCATCAAACTGATCACTTCACTGTGGCTGAGGGATTGGAAGAAAGTCGGGCTGCAAGTATCGTGATCCTTAGTCTTTTTCATAATGATATGATTAAGGAAAAGATAAGGCAACCATTTTGATGAATAACAGGTGCCGGAAGAACCGCTCTTATAATACAGGGAGCATATGTTGTAGTGGCATAGTAGTTCGTCGAAAACTGCCACCATTTCTGTATTTTTTTGACGTAGTCTGTCTAACTCGTCGTTTGTTGGAACATACTCCTCATAAGGGAAGTCTCCCGTTGGTAGGCACGAGATATACTTCATCTCATGGAGGGCTAATCCAATCTCCCCGCAGGGTGTCATGAATGTCCCTGTTCTATAATTGTACCTCTTTGCCAAGGCCAGAAACAGATGAGGGTTTGGGAGGAATCCATACACGGTAGCGTGTACCGCATGATATAGCTTGATCTCTTTAAGCTTGTCTTCGAACTGAGCCAATATCCAGTTGGCTATGCAGTTCCATCTTCTGTTGTCTGGGTTCACCAGACCTGTCAGCCGGATGTCTTGATCCGGGTATCTGCCCTCAGCCTTTGCATATTCATTAGCAAAGATTGGTGTCCTCACCGGCAGTAGTAAAGAAGAGTTCTCTGGAGGGATGCAGCCTGGCTTCAACACTCTGAGCAAAGTACTATGACGCTCAGAGGAGCTATAGAACATATCTCTATTGTTTGGTCCTTTCTTGACACAAATCTTTCCTGTCCTTACCTGCTGGAGGGGAGTAATATCCCAGTCCATCCTCCTGGGATGGCTTGCATGGGCATAGCGGGCTAGAGGGAGGCATCTAGCAATGTCTGGTAACAGGATTAGTTTCTCCTTTCTTTGGACGAGTCTCTGCTCAACACGGGGTCTCAGCTGAGAACTCTTGTCAATAGCGTCGCCAAATAAGAACATGGGTTTCTTATGGGTAATGGCATCAGCAGACTGCAGGGGTTGTCCATTCATCAGACTTAATAAAGTCTCATTATCCTGAGCTACCAAGATGGCTTGGCGGGAGGACGGCAGAGCATATTGGAGAAAAAACACATAAGATAAATCTTCTTTAAATTTTGGTTCAGCAAGGGACCCTGCAAATATTTCATACTCTGGATCCTCTCTGATGTTAACTGCATCAAACAGAAAAAAAAGAATTCAGTACAAGTATCAAAGATTCTGTCAGCAAATTACGCAAGCATCAGATTGTGCAAGTATCAGATTGCGCAAGCATCAGATTGCGCAACAATAGCTTCTATGCGCAAACTGTCCAGTTGTGCCAACTCATCCACTTGCGCAAGCCATCAGATTGTGCTGAATAACTTGCGCAAAGCATCAGTTTGTGCTGGACAGCCTTGCACAAATCAGCAGATTGTGCTGACTTTTGCCAGCGCGTTCTAACCGATTGCGCAAGAAAATAGTCTTCATAAAAATGAAGACTATTGGATTTGTGAAACCGAAACCCTAAACAGGGCGATACAGTATGACCAAATCTCTAAAAAGAGATCGGTTTGAAGGTACAACAATGACGAAGAACCCTAAAAAGGGTTTTCGATCGGTCATATACCTTGCAGTGCAGGATGTGCAGCTTCATGTCGAGAAGGACGCGGCACAACCCGAGCCGAAGACTCGGCGGGGGCCTTGCCTTTCTCGACGGCAGAGCACTTTGGAGCCATGAAGATCGACGGGAAGAAGAAAAAGAGTCAGGAAAAGCTCAGGAAGTTTTCTTTTTCGAAAGCTTGAAAGCAAGTAAAGAATGGTAGAGAGAGAACTGAGAACTATTTATAGTTTTCGAAAATAAACAAACTCCTCAGATTGTGCCGAATAAACAGGGGCTAATTCCTCCGATTGCGCAAACAGGTCATCACATGCGCAACTTAATTAAAAATTTAAAATTCAAAGTATTTCGAAACTTTGAATAAATTCAACTTTCAAAAACTTTGAAGGGGGTCTTGTAGGTCCTAAAAAATCAAGTTTCACCCATCAACAAAGCTATGAAAATCAAAAAGAGCATCCTTCAAATGAACTGCACAAGAGACAGATTGTGCATCATCTCGATTGCGCAGACTGAACTGCGTACGCATCAAAGTGCGCAAGCTGACGTGGCCTCGTCATCATTACCTGACAAAGAATCAGATCTTCTGACAGCTGACAGCACGGAGAACGAGGAAACTGTTCGTTTATCGTGCAGCACAGCGCTCGAGGACAGCTGTACATGCAGCGCAATATGCCAGACTTTCTGCAGCACAGTCCATCCCAGCGTAATTCGAAGCCAGCACAATTTAAGTTGCGCACTCCATCAATACAACTGACAAAGTACACGTGGTCTTCATACCATCAATTACTCCCTACGTGGCAACCGTCTGTACACGATCATGTACATTTCAATCAAATGATGCCATATGGCCAATACAGTTGGCCCACGATCAAACAACTGCCAGCGCAGTCTGATGCTGCGCAATCCAGTGCATGCGCAATCCATCCTGCACAATTTAGAATAACTAAAAGTTAGTTATTTCTAGAACTCTATAAATAGAGTTTCAAGTCTTCATTACAAGGGATCAGACATAAAAAGTTCAGAAAAATTAGAGAGTTCAGGAGTTCTTACCCAAGTGCTGCTGTATTCTTCAGAGGCTATCGCCTTCAACTTCAAAGGCTATCGTCTTCAAAGTTCTCATCGTCCAAGGGATAAAGCGATCATCATTCAGATCGGATTCCTACAGTTGTACTTTTCCAGAATTCTTGTAATCTTCTTACAAAGTTTGAGAAATAAAATTTCAACTTTTGTTTTTTACAAACAGATACAAGTCGGAATGAGTTGAAATTAGAACCCGACTCAAACAACCCCAAAATAATAAAATAAATAAATAAATAATTCCAAAATAATTTTAAAGTAGAAAATTACCAAAATACCCCTGTTCATGAAAACTAGGGGTGATAAATCTATCCACCTTAAAAAAATTTATCCTCAAAATTAAAACAAACATACACTGAATCACATGCAGAAACAGAAATTATACCTCAGGGCTCGAAGAGATAAGGGAAACGCTCCCGCATGTCGTCATCTCTCTCCCAGGTAGACTCACCTGGAGAGTGATGCCTCCATGCAACACGAACCAAGGGTATAACCTGGTTCCGGAGTACCTTCTCCCTACGATCCAGAATCTCCACTGGCTACTCTGGATAGTGAAGAGTAGGCCCCACCTCGATCGCTGAATGGTCCAATACATGGCTGGGGTCCGTCACGTACCGTCTCAGCTGCGACACATGGAACACGTTGTGTACCCCCTCTAGCGTAGGCGGCAAGTCTAGCTGGCAAGCCACTGCATCGACCCTCTCAAGGATGGTGAAAGGTCCGATGTAGTACGGACTAAGATTTCCGTCCCCGCCAAAGCGAATCGTGCCCCGTATCGGAGAAATCTTCAGGAACACCAAAACACCAACCTAGACATAAAACAAACTCAGAACACAGGACAAATAAAATCACAAACAATTACAAACAGGAACTGAAACTAACCTCGAACTCTAACGGTCTCCGGTGGCTATCGGCCCAATGCCGCTGCCTACCCTGAGCCACCCGAAGTCTGTCTCTAATCAACCTGACCTTCTCAGCTGCATCCACCACCATCTCCAGTCCAAGCAGCACTCTCTCACCAATATCGTCCCATGACAAGGGAGTACGGCATCTCCGTCCGTATAGAGCCTCGAATGGCGACATCTCTATACTGGCCTGATAGCTATTGTTGTAAGCAAACTCTACCAGGTGAAGATGATCCTTCCAAGAACCCCCGAGATCTAGCACACACGTGCGAAGCATATCCTCCAAAGTTTGGATAGTCCTCTCCGACTGCACGTCTGTCTGGGGGTGATAAGCGGTACTAAACTTGAGCGAGGTACCCAAGCTAGCCTGCAAACTCCTCCAGAAGTGGAAAGTGAAATGGCTATTTCGATCTGAAACTATGTTCACAGGAAGCCCATACAATCGCATGATCTGATGAACATACAGCTCTGCCAACCTCTCCGTAGACAATCCCACCTTAAAAGGCAAAAAGTGGGACAATTTGGTCAATCTATCAACTATGACCCAAATCGCGTCTTTTCCTTCTGGAGATCGTGGAAGTCCGGACACAAAGTCCATGGTGATATGCTCCCACTTCCACTCAGGAATGGATAGCTGTAGCAACCGACCAGGCCTCTGTCTCTCGGCCTTCACCTGCTGACTAACCAAGCAGCGAGATACAAACTGAGCTACCTCGCGCGCTTCATGTCGTACCACCAAATATGCTCTCTCAGATCTCTGTACATCTTATTGGCACCGGGATGCATAGAGTACTGAGAGCTATGAGCCTCCTGAAGAACCTCCTCCCGAAGCTCCCCACTCGGAACGCATAGTCTAGTACCGTGCCGCAGCGACCCATCTTCGGCAATAGAGAAATCATCAAGCAGCCCTGCCTGCACCTGCTCCCTGATGCACCTCAGGGCAACATCATCATACTGCACTGATCTGACTCTGTCCATCAACTCAGACTGAATCTGTAAACCCCACATCTGTACCTCCATGCCCGGAATAATTACCTCGATTCCCAAACTGTCCAGGTCAGCCAAAAGATGACGGTCTGATGTCAGATACATAGCCACAGGATACCCGCTCAAGGCATCTGCAACTACGTTGGCCTTTCCTGGATGGTACTGCAAGGCGATATCAAAATCCTTCATCAGCTCAAGCTAACGTCTCTGCCGTATGTTTAGCTCCTTCTGAGTGAACACGTACTTCAAGCTCTTATGATCAGTAAAGATCTCAACCCGCTCTCCGTACAGATAGTGCTTCCATAACTTCAGGACAAAGATGACAGCGGCTAACTCCAGATCGTGAGTCGGGTAGTTCTTCTCATGAGGACGTAACTGCCTAGATGCATAGGCAATCACCTTCCCGTGCTGCTGAAGTACACAACCCAGACCCCGGCCAGAAGCGTCGCTGTAAATCGAGAAACCACCGGTCCCAGACGGTAATGTCAAGATCGGAGCTGATGTCAACCTCTTCTTCAACTCATCGAAGGCGGCCTGACACTCCTCAGTCCAGACGAACTCTACGTCCTTCCTGGTGAGTCTAGTCATCGGTTCCGCGATCCGCGAGAAATCCTGGACGAACTTCCGATAGTATCCTGCCAATCCCAGAAAGCTTCGAATCTCGACAACTGTACTGGGCGTAGACCAAGACTATACCGCAGCAATCTTCCTCTGGTCTACTGAGACCCCGTGCTCGGTCACAACATGACCCAAGAACTCGACCTGGTCCAGGAAGAACTCATACTAAGACAACTTCCCATACAACTGCTCCTTTCTCAGGATCTCGAGCATAATCCTCAGATGCTTCTCGTGCTCCTCCGACGTCTTTGAGTAGACCAGAATGTCGTCTATGAAGACCACCATGAACTTATCAAGGTACTGATAGAATACCTTGTTTATCAAGTTCATGAACACAGCTGGGGCGTTGGTCAACCCAAATGGCATCACCATAAACTCGTACTGGTCGTACCGAGTTCGAAAGGTTGTCTTCGGAACGTCTTCCTTCTTCACCTTCAGCTGATGATAGCCGGACCTCAGATCTATCTTTGAAAATATCTTGGCGTCGCTCAACTGATCGAACAAGTCGTCGATCCTCGGCAATGGATACTTATTCTTGATAGTAAGGTTGTTGAGCGCCCTGTAATCGATACACATAAGTATCGTACCATCCTTCTTCGGTACAAACAGGACTGGCGCTCTCCAAGGCGATGAATTGGATTTAATAAATCCCTTGTCCTGCAGCTCGTCGACCTGCTTCTTCAGCTCTGCCAACTCGCTGTTGTTGACCCTATAGACGTGCTGCGAGATAGGCTCAGCACCTAACACTAAGTCTATAGAGAACTCAACGTCTCTATCCGACGGCATCCCAGGCAACTTCTCGGGAAAAACATCCATGAAGTCAGCTATCAATGGATGCGGCAATGCCTGCCCCGCCAGTAAAGCTCCGCAGAACCCATCTACCGGCTCAGCTGCTCCTCTGGTAAACATAATCTCTGGCTCTCCCGACGGCCTAAACAAAATCCTACCTCCTCTACAATCTATAGTAGCATGGTTTATGCTCAACCAATCCATTCCGAGTACCACATCGTACCTCGGAAGGGGCATTACGAGCAAGTACGCACCCAAAACTCGGACTCCTACAGTAACTCTCTGCCCCTTGCAGATATTGTTGACCAGGATGATGCCTCCCCCGGTCAATATCTTGCAAGTCCTACCCAAGGTTTCAGCAATAATATTGTCTCAGAGCAAAGAAGACAGGCAAAAAGCTATGAGAGGCACCGGAATCAAATAAGGTAAATGCAGGGAATGAATCGAGAAGAACGTGACCTGCCACTACATCGCCTACTGGCTCTGCCTCCTTCTCTGCTATCAGGGTAAACACTCTGCCCGCAGGGGCTCCCCTCTGGTGCTGCACAAAACGTTGCTGCTGCGTCTGAAGTGGAGGACCTCTCTGCTGAGCTGCTGGTCCTCTGTTCGACTGTGCTCTGTCCTGAACTCCTCGGACTCCTCAAATATGGCAGTCCTTCAGCTGGTGATTGGGTGCCCCACAGTATAAGCAGACGCCCAATCTCTTCCTGCAAACCTCTTTAGTGTGCCCTGGCTTCCCACAGAAGTTATACTGTGTAGCCGGCCTCTGACCCTGACCCTGACCCTGACCCTGATGCTGCTGGGCACGCGTCGGTGCCTGCTGGAACTGCAACTGAGGCTGCTGCTGCTGGAACTACCTCTGTTGGAAATGTGGGTGCTTCGCTGGCCCTGCACTCGAACTAGCTCCAAGAGCGTCACTGCTCCTCTTCGGCTTGAGGCCGAAGTCCTCCTCTGCAATCTGAGCCTCCTTAAGGATCTGCTCGAACGTCGCATCTCGTCGCCCAGATGTATGAGTGTGCACTGCATGTATAAGGTCCCTCCAAAACTTCCGGACCTTGTACCCCTCATCCTGGACCAAACTAGGTACAAACCTGCTCAGGCGGAAGAACTCCGCTGCATACTTGTCTACCGACGAGTTCCCTTGCACCAGACTGTAAAACCCCTAAAATTTCTACTATTTTTTTATTAAATTTAGTACTAATTTAAAAAAAATTTGTAATATACGTCGCATAGTCGTATTATACGTCGCGCACGACCTTTTATTTCTTTTTCGAATTTGCTCGACGAGTGCGAATATGTGCGAGCGTACATATTTTAGAAAAACATTTTTGTTCTATTTTTTTATATAGTTTCAAGTAATATAATAATTAGTTTTGCTATATTCCTAAGCTTGTATTCTTATTTCATTTCTAAAAGTTATTAATAAATAAATAATATTTTTGTATACTAGAAAAGCATAACTATGTAAAGAATATTTTTACATACATATATTTCGTAATTATTTATTGGTCTATTTTAAATAAAAGTATAATTTTCGAGATTTATTAATATTAATATTTTAGTGTTCAAAAATATATTTAAAAATAATTATTATTTTCAAAATTATTATTATTGGTATTTTGAAAAATATTTTTGAAAGTTATTGTTGCCATTTAAATCTTGATTTAAATTTTGGATTTATTTAAATAGATTAGATATTTGGAATTTGAATTTTCTCAATTGATTTTAAGCCAAAAGAATCTAAATTAGATTTAAATTTAGATTTGACTTGGATTTGGATTATTGCTTTAAATTAAATTATATATTGAATTATCTACTTGGGTTTTAAATCTAATCCTAGTCCATATCTAAGTGGGAATTCCCACATCCTATAAATAGGTAGGTACTCCTCCACATTATTCCTCCATAAATATTTCATCTACAAAGCGTGCGTGCATCGTGTCCGTGTTCCCCGTCCATCTTATTCCAATGTTATATTTTACATTTTCCTCTCTTTCGTATCGGACAACCCCGACAAAAATCAATTCCTAGTCTAAACCTATTCTACCCATGTCCTGGCCGAACCCCATCATCCCGACCTCCACCTCGGCAACCCACTGCCATCACCCCACACCCTGGCCGACTCCCAGCCACCACCACCAACCCCTCGTAGCCGTCTCACCCGACCCGGCCATGCTCGTCGCCACCACAGACCATCGATACCACCACCACAGACCATCGATACCACCACCATAGCCATCTACCACCACCACCACAACAGCTACCCGGACCATGGCCACCACCACGGCCAGCCCCCAATCCTACGGCCGACCATCCCCGGTCGCCGCCACCGAATACCAGCACAACTCCGCCACTACCAGGACGCACCACCGCCTGTCCGCACCCCGACCAGCCCACCGGCCGCCCCTCCTCGGCCAACCATCGAACCCCCGCCAACGCCGCCACGGCCACTGGCCGGAAACCCCAACCCCATCGCCACCATAGGAAAAAAAATAATAAATAAAAACCCTAACCCTAAGAACTCACCTCCGCCGCCGGTGAGTCCCCGTCCGGCCATCCGCGCCGCCACCTCCTTCCCGGCCGAGCCAGCCTCCGCCGTCTCCTCTGGGACTTTCTGCCGAAACCCTCTTCCGCCACTCTCAGCCGTGCCTCCGTCCCGCCGGCGACCCGCTTTCCCCCTCGCCGTGAACCCCCGCGCGAGCCATCGCTCCCTCCGCCGCGACAGCTTCTGTCGACTGGTCTCCTCACTCCCAGCTCCCCTTCCTCTGCGCCTACCTACGCCGCCCGAACTCCGTCCCGTCCGCCGCACTCCGCTCCTCACTGTGTCAACCCGCCGTCGCCGTGCCGATCCGCCGTCGCCGCACCGATCACTCTCGATCCTCTCTCCCCCTCCTTTTTCTTTTGCTTTGGGAGCAGCATGCTGCAGAAGTGATTTATTATTATTTTTATTAATTAAATTATTAATTATTTAATTGATTGTTGATGTATATTTTTTGTGTGTTTCTTTGTATCTATTATTATTGTTATCATCTTATTTATTATTATTATTATTTATCTTTCTTTATAAACTCTCATAATTCATTATTATCATTAATATTAATATTATGTTATTATTATTATTATTATTACTAATTTAATTTATTTATTTAATATAAGTATATATGAATATCATCGTTACTCTATCTTTCAACAATTTTTAATTGTTAAGATTTGTGTAAAACAGTGGTTTACAAATATATTTTATATAAAATATAGTTTGATAATACTAGTATGGCTATATTATATCCATTGGTTTACTACTAGTTTTTGTTATATTTCTAATGTATATTCTTGCATTATTTCAAATACGATTTTTACTAAAGTATTCTAGCTATTTTCTTTCAAACATAATTTGGCCTTAAATATATATTATTATATAGTTCTTAATCAAAATGCAAGTTTTGAGCCAAAAATAATATTTGGACTAAAATTCTGTTTCCAAATTTGTTATATATAAATTATTTTAAAGTATTTACGAAAAGATATTTTAAGTAATAAAATATATTATATTTTTCCAAAATAATATAAGTATTATTTACGCAATTATTTCTATTATCAATCATTGTCCAAGACCAAGCCATTATTCCTATCCTGTCACCAAATCTGAACTACCTTATGTCCATCCTAACCAATTTGACCCTTCTGGACCCAATGGAACTGTCAGTGCCAACAACAGAGGTCACCATGCATAGTTGTTGCACCGAAGTCGCAGTTTGTGCCACCTTGATCATCGCAGTACACCGGGCGTCCTACCAGGCAAGACACCTTGCCATTTGCTGTTTACTTATTTTTAGCTCATATTTTATGTATTACTTATTTTCTTTATGCAAAATAAACTGCGATACATGGCATAACTGTTCATTTATATTTCCTGCTGTGTATTATTTTTCTTACAAATTAAACCTAGATTTAAGGGACCACCTTGTGTGTCACATTCATTGGCCTTGACACGTTGTAAACACGAAGTTGTGTGTCGCATGTAGAATACGGAAGTGCGTGATTGGCTAGCCACCAGTACGTACAAGCCGTGCGATAGGAATAACCGCTAATAGAGGTTGCACGCTAGTTTGACTTAGCGGTTATAGTGGTTTGTGTTGTGGATACAACACAGTAGGCATTGGGCGGGGAGGACAATTCCTTAGCGTATGGGCTTCGATGCACTTCCCTTGTGACCCGGACTCTCCGCTGAAGATACGGGGTTGATGACCCAAGTTTACTGACGGCCACTGACGATTCTGCAGAACGTCATGCTCTTCCTGCTGGGGCATCTGGTGCCCAAGAGGGACTACGCCGATCCTATTTAGCCAGGGCCCATGCGTAGGAAGGATTGTTCTTAACTACATTTTACTTAGAATGGTAGGCTACCCTATCCGTTAGGTACGAGTACTTTTGGTTTGGATACTTGTATCTGACCGTGACTTGGAACAATAACTTATCGCGGATTAGTTTGTCACATCTTGTCCTTGTTTGGTTGTAGGTGTGACTTACTACTTCGATGAGAAGGTATTGAACCTTGTTGGGGTTCGGATACCATATTGGATTTATAGCATGGGAAGATACGTTACCGTGAATTAGTTTACCATCTCCTGTCCTTGTTTGGTTAGGGGGATGGTACGCTCGTTCAGTAGGTGCGTATTGGACTATGTTATAAATTCGATTGACTTATTTATTTGAGCAATATTTATTCAGTTTATATGGCACGCTGTTATGTGTCTTGTTACGTCCCTCTGAGGACCTGGTTGTCTTGCCAGGTGTGTGCTATTGTCTTTCGCAGGTGTTCTAGCTCTAGCCGTGATCTTCGCTATTTCTTCGAGGATGATTGTATTTGGATCGTCTTCGCTTCGCTCGCCACTCATTTCATTTTCTATGTACTTTTCTTTATTTTGTTGGTAGTGGATTTGTCTCCGCCCAACATATTATATCAAGACAAATTCATTCTCATTATATGATATTTTTATTTATTTATCTTGTGTAGATGAGATTAGTTATGGTTCTACTGTATTTTACAGCTTATGTACTCATACGAGGTTTCCATATATTGGAGTGTACTTCGTATGAATACAGCTGGCATGTTTACGTTCCTAGTCCTACGTATTTTAGGACTGGGGCGTTACATGTTTTTGTGGTGGCCCATGCAGGTCAAGATAAATTGTTTGGTTACTTTACCGTACCAAGCAAGCCTGCGTATAGGATTAGAAGTCTAGGATCTCATCCACATACTTGACCACTTTCTTCAATCTACCGTTTGACTCATCGATTGTATCTTGCTTGATTCCTTCTATCATTATCCTTTATCTTCCCTTCGTGCTTGCTAGACATTGACCCTGCTAGTTAGTTGTCCCAAAACACCATTAGTTTAATTCTTTAAGTTGGGTAGAATACCTTATGAACTAGCAACCCCTTTGACCTAGTGACCTATATTAGCAAGCTTATTTAGATCCTAGAAACTAGAGGACCTAACCCGTCTAGCCAACCAAGGACTTGGACAAGAAGACTATAGGACGATTGTATAAAGACCAGCGCAGGACATGACTTAGCTCCTTTAGAGGTTCGAACCAATTTCTACTCTCGTGCCTATAATTTTACTCTCTTGACAAATGTTGCTACTACAACCTAGATTTGCAAGTTCATTGATTATCGAGCTTGTTCACGACATATGTTATTGGAAGATATCCCACTAACATGTTGTCTAATCAGAACCGGTGCATAATGGTCTGATCAACCAAGTACACTTTGGTTCGCTTTTGTCTATTATCTACGTGGATGGGGACATAATTAAACTTGTCCCTTCCAATCCCATCCACGACTGCCTTGACAATTCCTTTGAAATTATTTGATCGTCTTTGAATCACATATTCGTATCCGATAACGCCTCCTTCGAACTCTATATTGCTTTCGCCTTCACCTATTTTAGGAGGACGAAGGCATTATACTAAAACTTCTTCTAGCCTTCCTATCGACTATGGCCGTTCTCACTCGATGTTGCTATAATTGCATCCTAAACTCCTCGTCCTTCTTCTCGATCCTACTATGACCCTCATTCAATGATCTAGATCGCAACTTCTTATGACATGATTTTGTTGAGCCTTATTTATTGTTCCCCATTGATACCCCCTTGTGTCCTCTCACCCTCCTACAAATTCTTAATTTCGAGGACAAAATTCTTTTAAGTTGGGTAGGATGTAAAACTCCTAAAATTTCTACTATTTTTTTTATTAAATTTAGTACTGATTTAAATTTTTTTTGTAATATACGTCGCGTAGTCGTATTATACGTCGCGCACGACCTTTTATTTCTTTTTCGAATTTGCTCGACGAGTGCGAATATGTGCGAGCGTACATATTTTAGAAAAACATTTTTGTTCTATTTTTTTTATATAGTTTCAAGTAATATAATAATTAGTTTTGCTATATTCCTAAGCTTGTATTCCTATTTCATTTCTAAAAGTTATTAATAAATAAATAATATTTTTGTATACTAGAAAAGCATAACTATGTAAAGAATATTTTTGCATACATATATTTCATAATTATTTATTGGTCTATTTTAAATAAAAGTATAATTTTTGAGATTTATTAATATTAATATTTTAGTGTTCAAAAAGATATTTAAAAATAATTATTATTTTCGAAATTATTATTATTGGTATTTTGAAAAATATTTTTGAAAGTAATTGTTGCTATTTAAATCTTGATTTAAATTTTTGATTTATTTAAATAGATTAGATATTTGGAATTTAAATTTTCTCAATTGATTTTAAGCCAAAAGAATTTAAATTAGATTTAAATTTAGATTTGACTTGGATTTGGATTATTGCTTTAAATTAAATTATATATTGAATTATCTACTTGGGTTTTAAATCTAATCCTAGTCCAAATCTAAGTGGGAATTCTCACATCCTATAAATAGGCAGGTACTCCTCCACATTATTCCTCCACAAATATTTCATCTACAAAGCGTGCGTGCATCGTGTCCGTGTTCCCCGTCCATCTTATTCCAATGTTACATTTTACATTTTCCTCTCTTTCGTGTCGGACAACCCCGATAAAAATCAATTCCTAGTCTAAACCTATTCTACCCATGTCCTGGCCGAACCCCATCATCCCGACCTCCACCTCGGCAACCCACTGCCATCACCCCACACCCTGGCCGACTCCAAGCCACCACCGCCAACCCCTCGTAGCCGTCTCACCCGACCTGGCCATGCTCGCCGCCACCACAGACCATCGATACCACCACCACAGACCATCGATACCACCACCACAGCCATCTACCACCACCACCACCACAACAGCCACCCGGACCACGGCCACCACCACGGCCAGCCCCCAATCCCACGGCCGACCATCCCCGGTCGCCGCCACCGAATACCAGCACAACTCTGCCACTACCAGGACGCACCACCGCCTGTCCGTACCCCGACCATCCGACCGGCCGCCCCTCCTCGGCCAACCATCGAACCCCCGCCAACGCCGCCACGGCCACTGGCCGGAAACCCCAGCCCCATCGCCACCATAGGAAAAAAAACCCTAACCCTAAGAACTCACCTTCGCCGCCGGTGAGTCCCCGTCCGGCCATCCGCGCCGCCACCTCCTTCCTGGCCGAGCCAGCCTCCGCCGTCTCCTCCGTGACTTCCCGCCGAAACCCTCTTCCGCCACTCTCAGCCGTGCCTCCGTCCCGCCGGCGACCCGCTTTCTCCCTCGCCGTGAACCCCCGCGCGAGCCACCGCTCCCTCCGCCGCGACAGCTTCCGCCGACTGGTCTCCTCACTCCCAGCTCCCCTTCCTCTGCGCCTACCCACGTCGCCCGAACTCCGTCCCGTCCGTCGCACTCCGCTCCTCACTGTGTCAACCCGTCGTCGCCGCGCCGATCCGTCGTCGCCGCATCGATCACTCTCGATCCTCTCTCCCTCTCCTTTTTCTTTTGCTTTGGGAGCAGCCTGCTGCAGAAGTGATTTATTATTATTTATATTAATTAAATTATTAATTATTTAATTAATTGTTGATGTATATTTTTTGTGTATTTCTTTGTATCTATTATTATTTTTATCATCTTATTTATTATTATTATTATTTATATTTCTTTATAAACCCTCAAGAACAAGACTATCAAGTTAGTCCAGGTTGCTTAGGGTCATCACTCTTTGGGGGAGTCAACATGGGAGCGTGAGGATGATATCCGATCGCGATATCCCGACTTGTTTGACTCGTGAGGTATAATGTCTTTCTTATGCCTCATGCCTTCGATTCCTTGCTTGCATGATTGATTGATTGTCTAGTATAGCTTGCTTGTTATCAGTATAGCTTGTCATTGCTCCTCTAGCCTCTTGATTAAATTTTGAAATTCTTTTAAGGTGGGTAGAGTTGTAATGCCTGTTGTCCGTATTACGTATTTTTGGAATACGTGTACGTATTTTATTCTGTATTACATGATTTATTGTTTAGCTTGCATCTTGGCTTGGTTATTTCTTGGCTTGGTTCAGTTTTCTTTGGTCTATCATGAACCATGGATGAACCCCCTACCTACCACCACCTTTGATATTTATTGCCATTTCTTCTTTCTCTCTCTTCATTACTCATCTTCTTCTTCCTCATTTACTTCTTACCTACCAGAGAGAGAAGAGAGAGGTCTAGGCAAGTGCAACTTGCTTCATGGAAAAACTCCAATTTTATTGCTTCATTCTCTTCCTTACAGCATTTTGACTAGCTTTAGAACTTGGCATTTTCACTTTCCATGGCTAGATTCTTGTAGATCTATATTTACTTTATTTTTGGATTTTTGGGTTTTGATCTACTTAATCTTGTTATTTCCTAGTTTTGATGGTTCCATGTTGTAGAGAATCTCGTTCTACCCCATTTTGACCTATGGAAGTTCGGATTTGGGCTCCGGATGATAGAGTTATGCAGCTTGGAAGCCATGGCTTATGGTGTACTTCTTCTCAAAAATTTGGAGAAGAAGCACAGTTCCGAGCCGCATGATAGCACTTGACCGCATGAATATTCATGCGGCAAGTCAGCTTCGAAACCGCATGCACTATCAACTGGACTTAACCGCATGACAAGTTCATGCGGCAAGTATTTAGTTCGGCCGCATGGGGCCCTTCTTTCCGAACCGCATATGCACCCTTGCTCCCAGCCGCATAGGCATTGCTCCCTGCAGCCGCATGACTGACTGATCCCGAGCCGCATGAACTCCAATACTCGTGAGCCGCATAGACCGCAGTCTCCCGCTGCCGCATGAGGACCCGAGTCCTCTCAGCCGCATGACTGACTGATCCCGAGCCGCATAGATCCTGATTCCCTTCAGCCGCATGAGACCCCTCCATTCCTGACCGCATAAGCTCTTGCAGCCGCATGCGCCGCACGCCCGCACTGTCTTGAGATCGACCTTTCCGAGCTGCATGAACTCGGATTTCGGGCCGCATGAACCCATATCCATTCAGCCGCATGGGCTGTTCTCTTCCAACCGCATGTGATCATTCCTGGCCGCATAGGCCTTAGCCGCATGGCTCTTCTATAGCCCTGAATATTGATATTTTATTAGATATTTTACGTCCATTTTATATCCTTACGCCTTTTGTCATGAACTTGATAATCATGGATTTGTTTAATATGTTTGGAAATGATACCTGAGCATGACACGATAGTGACCCGTAGTGGTGCACTCTTGACAAGAAAACCTGGCATGACCTGATAGTGGCCCGTCGTGGCGCACTCCTGACAAGAACACTTGACATGATAAACCTGACATGATATATCTGATAAGCTGTTGCGACGGCTACCTGACATGACATGACCTGTATAATAACATGGACGCCGTGGGCGATTGTGCTTGTACAAATAAACCAGTCCTGTCTTGCATCATGTCTAGGGAGGGAGCTCCTGAGTACCACGGTCAGGAGTACTTATTGAAATGGACTAAGGTTAATAACTAGATTAACACATTAGTCATGAAGAGATTTTCCAGCTACAGGCAATCCCGTTACCTGGGCGCGCCTGGGATCTGTAGCCTGCCGTCGAGTAGGGCACATTTCCAGCACACAGTCATGTGTTGCACCTTTCAAGCTACTTAAGGGTACATACGTTTTCTGGACGGTGTACCCACCTGAATTCAACCCCTAATTTCGACCTGGGTAACCTGGATGGACTGCAGGACTTGTAGCTGTGGAAGATTCTCACTACATCTTGTTAGTAGTTAGGCTTGTGACAACCCTAGTTAGTTAAAGTATCAAACCGTAGTTCTTGCTTCGCCGTGAAGTGATTGGATGGAGTCTAACCTGTCTAGTCTTGTCCTGATCCTGTTCCAGACTACTGCATGACCAGAATGCTTGTATTTATTTTACCGATAAATAGTGAGAATTCTAAGTTCTGTTCAGACGAAGGGTTACAACCCCGGTCCTTGTTTGGTTTACGGGTTGTAACCTGGTTATCTGAATAGTTCCATGGTTATCTCGTCGTATATCATCCTGATGTATTTTCTTTATTTCCAGTTCTTACTTTTATTTATACTCTTGTGCTGATTGCTGGTTTTAGTTCCTAAGTGAAGCTTCCTTGTGGCACTTGCTCTTTCTGGGGTCTGACCCAGCTGATTTTGTATGGCCAGATTTCGGAGCAGCTCCAGAGGATCTACCGACCTTCCAGCCAGATGGTGGCCACTAGACGGAACCCTGGCAACGAGTGGGTTTATTTTTGATCTTCCACTTTATTGTAAAAATATTCTTTTGAGGCGTTTAGCCGACGAGCACCTGTTTAGCTCGATTGCACTTTACTTACTGTCTGCCTACGGGCTGTAACATGATTGACAGATCCTAGGGTTGATCATGTATGACTAAACTCTTGCTAGTCCTCATATTTTGTAACGACTAGCTTCATGATCAGCTGAATATGTAATATTTGGGATGCCTTATTATTGTATATTTAATGATCATACATCTTGTAACATTTACTTACTTGCTTGTGATTGAGACACTAGGCTTGTTCATGACCATAGGAGACTGTTGGCTTGTAGTAAACCCTCATGTATCTAGACAGCCGTGACCGTATAGCGAGATGGAATCCATTTTAATATACTTAGCTGGCTATGTCTGCCCCCGCTCTCCAGTATTCTGGTTCTGGGGTGTGACATGGTTTAAGTGGTAGCCCATGCAGGTCTTGTAAATCAAGATATGTGAGGGTTTACCGAATAGATGTCTCAATCAGTATTCGTCCTTGATCTCTGCTCGTATCTTCTGAATCCCTGGATTCTTGTCCTGATCATATGCTTGTATCGTTGATCTGTCCTGGTCCTTCCTTATTGTTCCCTATGTCGTCTTCTTCAGCGACATTGTTCGTGGCCCTACCGACCAGCAAGGTGGAGCACCTCCTGCGGACCAGCAGCAACCTGGGGATCAAGCCCAGCATTCCGGAGTAGCCTCCAGAGTCGTGCCTTCTGATGGAGAGCCACCAGTCCAGCCAGTCCAGCCTGCCGAGCCTGATGATGGCACATTAGTAGGACTCGTCAGGACCTTGATAGCTTCTCAAGATCGTCGTGGAGATGCCTTGCAACAGACAGTGGCGGATGCTTTGACCCGGGGTGGTCATCAGGGTAACAGCGCAGCCAACAGCTTCAAGTGCCTGAACCCTCCATTCTTTGACGGTAGTGAAGATGCTATCGCAGCAGATGCATGGCTTCAGGATACTGAAGTGATTCTCGACGCAGCCAAGACTCCAGAGAACGAGAAGGTGGCCGTTGTGCACCTGCAGTTGTTAGATCTTGCCCGCAGCTGGTGGGCAGCGCAGGCCGTTGGATTAGCAATACCCATTGCTTGGGCAGTATTCAGAGAGAGATTCCAGACCAAGTATTTCGATGCCGTGGCTCGGTATGATCTGCAGACCAGGTTCACCAATCTGAAGCAAGGAGGCAGGACGGTCGATGGATATGCGGCCGAGTTTTTGAGACTCAGTCGGTTTGCTCCCACCTTGGTGGCAACCGAGTATGATAGAGCCCAGCGATTCCAGCAGGGGCTTCACCTGGAGATTTTGTTGGCAGTTGAACAGTTTGAGCATCAGACTTTTGATGCAGTCTTGAGAGCAGCCCGGAGGCATGAGTATACCTCCCAGAGGATTGTGGATAGGACCGGAGGTCGGAAGAGATCTCACGGCCAGATGAATCAGTCTTCAGCACCAGCCCCGGCAGCCAGGGCCTTGACTATTGGAGCTCCGAGGCGAGCGACCTCATTAACGTCGGTTCAGCATTCCACCCCGACGTACCCTCAGCAGCAGCAGAAGCAGAAGCAGTCTTCCGCAGTGGGATGTTCTCATTGTGGGAAGCCAGGCCATGTAGTGGCAGAGTGTCGTAGAGCACAGGGATTGTGTCTGGTTTGTGGAGCACCAGACCATAGGGTTGGATCCTGCCCGAACAGGGGTGGTTCATCATCGTCCAACCTTTCTAGCTCTTCGGTGAGAGGACCAGCACCGGTCCAGCAGCAGCAGCAGCAGCAGTACCCATTGTCGAGGCCCTTGCCGCCTCAGTCCCAGATATTCCAGCAGCAGAATCCCCAGCAGCATGCACAAGCCCAAGCCTTGAGTCAGAGCAGGCAGCGAGGATTCCAGCAGAGGGGACCAGCACCCCGAGGGCACGGTCAGGCTATGGTGATGACCGCAGAGGAAGGATTGGCACCAGGTGAGGTAGTGGCAGGTACTATTCTCGTCAACTCATTTCCAGCTTCAGCTTTATTTGATTCTGGTGCATCGCATTCTTTTATGTCTGCACGATTCGCGACACGGATAGGATTGGAGCCCGAGTCATTATCAGTAAGGCTCAATATACTTACTGGTAACGGACTTGTGGGAGTAGATAGAGTGTTTTTCTCGTGTCGGATCATAGTTAGCGGTAGAGAATTCCCCGCTAGATTGATAGAGTTCCCGATGGCAGATTATGATGTGGTCTTAGGGATGGATTGGTTGAGGAACCAGTATGCTAGAATAGACTGCCATATTGGTAGGATTGTTTTTAGCATTCCAGGCGAGCCGGAGTTTTCCTTTTCCAGAGGAACAGTTGAACCTTCTCCTCCAGTATTGCGGATGGCAGTAGCAGCAGTGCAGTTGCCCAGGATAGTCGAGGAGTTTCCAGATATTTTTCCAGAAGAGCTACCAGGTATGCCTCCAGAGCGGGAGATCGAGTTCACCATAGACTTGATTCCCGGGACAACCCTAGTGTCAGAAAGAGTCTACAAGATGGCGCCGTCAGAATTGGAGATCTTGTACAAGATGATTGAAGAACTTCGAGCCAAGGGATTTATTCGTGCTAGTGGATCGCCTTGGGGAGTCCCCATGCTTTTTGTAAAAAAGAAGGATGGTACATCCAGGTTATGTATTGATTATCGTACCTTGAACTCAGTGACAATCGAGAACAGATACCCTCTTCCGAGGATAGATGACTTGTTTGATCAACTCAAGGGGGCTTCAGTATTCTCGAAGATTGATTTACGCTCAGGTTAACATCAGATCAGAGTCAGAGAGCAGGACATCCCGAAGACAGCTTTTAGATCGAGATATGGGCATTGGGAGTTCCTTGTTATGCCCTTTGGAGCAACCAATGCGCCGGCAGTATTCATGGACCTCATGAATCACATCTTCATGCCATACTTGGATCAGTTTGTGATTGTGTTCTTGGATGACATCCTGGTCTACAGCAAGAGTGATGCGGAGCATGAGCAGCATCTCTGTGTGGTTCTTCAGATTCTCAGGGAGCACCAGTTATATGCCAAGTTCAGTAAATGCGAGTTCTGGCTTGATTGCATTTCGTACTTGGGTCATATCATCACCAGAGGAGGAGTAGAAGTCGATCCCCAGAAGATTGTGGCTATTGAGTCGTGGCCGGTGCCCAGCACAGTTGCAGAAGTTTGCAGTTTCCTTGGATTGGTCGGCTATTACCGGCGGTTTGTATCAGATTTTGCTCGGATATCAGCGCCGTTGACCCAGTTGACTCGCAAGGATGCGCAGTTTGCTTGGACAGCGGAGTGTCAGAGTTCTTTTGAGCAGTTAAAGCGAGGCCTGATAACAGCTCCTATTCTCACGCTTCCAGATGGGACCGAAGGATTCTCAGTGTACTATGATGCTTCAGGCAGAGGTTTAGGATGTGTTCTGATGCAGCATGGGAAGGTAATAGCTTATGCGTCACGACAACTTCGTGATCATGAGAGGAATTTCCCAACCCATGACTTGGAGCTGGCAGTAGTGGTATTTGCACTTAAGTTGTGGAGGCACTACTTGTATGGGGACAGGGTGGAGATTTTTACCGATCACAAGAGCCTGAAGTATGTTTTCACCCAGAAGGATCTTAACATGCGTCAGAGAAGATGGCTGGAGCTTCTTGTAGATTATGATGTTAACCTGCAGTATCATCCTGGAAAGGCCAACGTCGTAGCAGATGCATTGAGCAGGAGAGCAGGAGTTTATTTCCTAACAGCGCAACCAGAGCTGTTAGCAGATCTTCAAAAGATGGGTATTGAAGTTGTTCTCCCTTCCAGTGTGGCATTGATGGCCAGTATGCAGGTTCAGTCCACTATAGTCGAGAGGATCCGAATGGCGCAGTCAGCAGATTCCAAGCTTTAGCGACTCAGAGCAGAGTGTGAGATAGGACGAAGACCAGAGTTGTGCATTCATGAGAATGGTACACTTCGACATGGTAAGCGTCTTTGTGTGCCCAGTGGAGAAATCAGACAGGAGATCATGGCAGAGGCGTACAGTTCTCAGTATTCCATCCATCCTGGCAGTACGAAGATGTACCGAGATATCCATCAGCACTTCTGGTGGAATGGCATGAAGCAGGAGATAGCTCGGTTTGTCTCTCGGTGTTTGGTTTGCCAACAAGTTAAAGCTGAACATCAGAGACCGGCTGGACTTCTTCAGCCTTTGCCGATTCCAGAATGGAAGTGGAAGCATGTGACCATAGATTTCGTGACTGGATTACCTAGATCCCCAGCTGGCAGAGATGCTATCTGGATTATAGTTGATCGGCTCACGAAGGTAGCTCACTTCCTCCCGTTCAGAGTTGGTCAGTCGACGGCTCAGTTAGCAGAGATATATCTCCGGCAGATTGTCAGATTGCACGGAGTGCCAGTCAGTATCACCTCGGACCGAGATTCAAGATTTACGTCGCACTTTTGGCGTAGCCTGAAGGAGAGTTTGGGAACTCGTCTCCAGTTCAGTTCAGCATATCATCCGCAGATAGATGGTCAGTCGGAGCATACGATCCAGACTCTTGAAGACATGTTGCGGTCTTGCACACTTGACTTCGGTGGTTCATGGGAAGATCACTTACACCTGGTGGAATTCTTGTACAATAACAGTTTCCAGGCCAGTATCCAGATGGCACCGTTCGAGGCACTATATGGTAGGAAGTGCAGATCCCCGCTAGCCTGGGATGATGTTGGAGAGAGACAGATGCTTGGTCCAGAAATGATCGCTCAGACAGTTGAAGTGGTCAGAAGGGTCAGAGATCATCTTCGAGTTGCCGAAGATCGCCAGCGCTATTGGGCCGATTCTCATCGGCGCCCTCTCGAGTTTTCGGTCGATGACCATGTATTCCTGAGGATTTTGCCTAACCGTGGCATCATTCGTTTCGGCGTACGGGGAAAGCTTAGTCCTAGGTATATAGGGCCATTTGACATTCTGGAGCGGGTAGGAGATGTGTCCTATCGTCTCGCTCTTCCGCCGTCGCTAAGCGAGGTGCATGACGTGTTCCATGTATCCCAATTACGACGGTATATCCCGAACCTGAGCCACATCCT
This sequence comes from Iris pallida, assembly GCA_029216955.1. Classification (NCBI taxonomy): domain Eukaryota; kingdom Viridiplantae; phylum Streptophyta; class Magnoliopsida; order Asparagales; family Iridaceae; genus Iris; species Iris pallida. Next base: position 5,350,916 of record JANAVB010011200.1, on the reverse strand, counting down.
AGATCATTCGGAATTGGTTGTTGGTACCAACCTTTCGTATGAGGAGAGGCCCGTGTCTATATTGGACCGGAGAGAGAAGATCCTCAAGAACAAGACTATCAAGTTAGTCCGGGTTGCTTGGGGTCATCACTCTTTGGGGGAGTCAACATGGGAGCGTGAGGATGATATCCGATCGCGATATCCCGACTTGTTTGACTCGTGGGGTATAATGTCTTTCTTATGCCTCATGCCTTCGATTCCTTGCTTGCATGATTGATTGATTGTCTAGTATAGCTTGCTTGTTATTAGTATAGCTTGTCATTGCTCCTCTAGCCTCTTGATTAAATTCTGAGGACGAAATTCTTTTAAGGTGGGTAGAGTTGTAATGCCTGTTGTCTGTATTACGTATTTTTGGAATACGTATACGTATTTTATTCTGTATTGCATGATTTCTTGTTTAGCTTGCATCTTGGCTTAGTTATTTCTTGGCTTGGTTCGGTTTTTTTTGGTCTATCATGAACCATGGATGAACCCCCTACCTACCACCACCTTTGATATTTATTGCCATTTCTTCTTTCTCTCTCTTCATTACTCATCTTCTTCTTCCTCATTTACTTCTTACCTACCAGAGAGAGAAGAGAGAGGTCTAGGCAAGTTGAGAGAGATCTAGGCAAGTGCAACTTGCTTCATGAAGGAACTCTAATTTTATTGCTTCATTCTCTTCCTTACAGCATTTTGACTAGCTTTAGAACTTGGCATTTTCACTTTCCATGGCTAGATTCTTGTAGATCTATATTTACTTTATTTTCGGATTTTTGGGTTTTGATCTACTTAATCTTGTTATTTCCTAGTTTTGATGGTTCCATGTTGTAGAGAATCTCGTTCTACCCCATTTTGACCTATGGAAGTTCGGATTTGGGCTCCGAATGATAGAGTTATGCAGCTTGGAAGCCATGGCTTATCGTGTACTTCTTTTCAGAAATTTGGAGAAGAAGCACAGTTCCGAGCCGCATGATAGCACTTGACCGCATGAATATTCATGCGGCAAGTCAGCTTCGAAACCGCATGCACTATCAACTGGACTTGACCGCATGACAAGTTCATGCGGCAAGTATTTAGTTCGGCCAAATGGGGCCCTTCTTCCCGAACCGCATATGCACCCTTGCTCCCAGCCGCATAGGCATTGCTCCCTGCAGCCGCATGACTGACTGATCCCGAGCCGCATGAACTTCAATACTCGCGAGCCGCATAGACCGCAGTCTCCCGCTGCCGCATGAGGACCCGAGTCCTCTCAGCCGCATGACTGACTGATCCCGAGCCGCATAGATCCTGATTCCCTTCAGCCGTATGAGACCCCTCCATTTCTGACCGCATAAGCTCCTGCAGCCGCATGCGCCGCACGCCCGCACTGCCTTGAGATCGACCTTTTCGAGCCGCATGAACTCGGATTTCGGGCCGCATGAACCCATATCCATTCAGCCGCATGGGCTGTTCTCTTCCAGCCGCATGTGATCATTCCTGGCCGCATAGGCCTTAGCTGCATGGCTCTTCTATAGCCCTGAATATTGATATTTTATTAGATATTTTACGTCCATTTTATATCCTTACGCCTTTTGTCATGAACTTGATAATCATGGATTTGTTTAATATGTTTGGAAATGATACCTGAGCATGACACGATAGTGACCCGTAGTGGTGCACTCTTGACAAAAAAACCTGGCATAACCTGATAGTGGCCCATCGTGGCGCACTCCTGACAAGAACACTTGACATGATAAACCTGACATGATATATCTGATAAGCTGTTGCGACGGCTACCTGACATGACATGACCTGTATAATAACATGAACACCGTGGGCGATTGTGCTTGTACAAATAAACCAGTCCTGTCTTGCATCATGTCTAGGGAGGGAGCTCCTGAGTACCACGGTCAGGAGTACCTATTGAAATGGACTAAGGTTAATAACTAGATTAACACATTAGTCATGAAGAGATTTCCCAGCTACAGGCAATCCCGTTACCTGGGCGCGCCTGGGATCTGTAGCCTGCCGTCGAGTAGGGCACATTTCCAGCATACAGTCATGTGTTGCACCTTTCAAGCTACTTAAGGGTACATGCGTTTCCTGGACGGTGTACCCACCTAAATTCAACCCCTAATTTCGACCTGGGTAACCTGGATGGACTGCAGGACTTGTGGCTGTGGAAGATTCTCACTGCATCTTGTTAGTAATTAGGCTTGTGACAACCCTAGTTAGTTAAAGTATCAAGCCGTAGTTCTTGCTTGGCCGTGAAGTGATTGGATGGAGTCTAACCTGTCTAGCCTTGTCCTGATCCTGTTCCAGACTACTGCATGACCAGAATGCTTGTATTTATTTTACCGATAAATGGTGAGAATTCCAAGTTCTGTTCAGACGAAGGGTTACAACCCCGGTCCTTGTTTGGTTTACGGGTTGTAACCTGGTTATCTGAATAGTTCCATGGTTATCTCGTCGTATATCATCCTGATGTATTTTCTTTATTTCCAGTTCTTACTTTTATTTATACTCTTGTGCTGATTGCTGGTTTTAGTTCCTAAGTGAAGCTTCCTTGTGGCACTTGCTCTTTCTGGGGTCTGACCCAGCTGGTTTTGTATGGCCAGATTTCGGAGCAGCTCCAGAGGATCTACCGACCTTCCAGCCAGATGGTGGCCACTAGACGGAACCCTGGCAACGAGTGGGTTTATTTTTGATCTCCCACTTTATTGTAAAAATATTCTTTTGAGGCGTTTAGCCGACGAGCACCTGTTTAGCTCGATTGTACTTTACTTACTGTCTGCCTACGGGCTGTAACATGATTGACAGATCCTTGGGTTGATCATGTATGACTAAACTCTTGCTAGTCCTCATATTTTGTAACGACTAGCTTCATGATCAGCTGAAATGTAATATTTGGGACGCCTTATTATTGTATATTTAATGATCATACATCTTGTAACATTTACTTACTTGCTTGTGATTGAGACACTAGGCTTGTTCATGACCATAGGAGACTGTTGGCTTGTAGTAAACCCTCATGTATCTAGACAGCCGTGACCGTATAGCGAGATGGAATCCATTTTAATATACGTAGCTGGCTATGTCTGCCCCCGCTCTCCAGTATTCTGGTTCTGGGGCGTGACATGGCTGGCCACCAGTACGTACAAGCCGTGCGATAGGAATAACCGCTAATAGAGGTTGCATGCTAGTTTGACTTAGCGGTTATAGTGGTTTGTGTTGTGGATACAACACAGTAGGCATTGGGCGGGGAGGATAATTCCTTAGCGTATGGTCTTCGATGCACTTTCCTTGTGACCCGGACTCTCCGCTGGAGATACGGGATTGATGACCCAAGTTTACTGACGGCCACTGACGATTCTGTGGAACGTCATGCTCTTTCTGCTGGGGCCTCTGGTGCCCAAGGGGGACTACGCCGATCCTATTTAGCCAGGGCCCATGCGTAGGAAGGATTGTTCTTAACTACATTTCACTTAGAATGGTAGGCTACCCTATACGTTAGGTACGAGTACTTTTGGTTTGGGTACTTGTATCTGACCGTGACTTGGAACAATAACTTGTCGCGGATTAGTTTGTCACATCTTGTCCTTGTTTGGTTGTAGGTGTGACTTACTACTTCGATGAGAAGGTATTGAACCTTGTTGGGGTCCGGATACCATATTGGATTCATAGCATGGGAAGATACGTTACCGTGAATTAGTTTACCATCTCATGTCCTTGTTTGGTTGGGGGGATGGTACGCTCGTTCAGTAGGTGCGTATTGGACTATGTTATAAATTCGATTGACTTATTTATTTGAGCAATATTTATTCAGTTTATATGGCACGCTATTATGTGTCTTGTTACGTCCCTCTGAGGACCTGGTTGTCTTGCCAGGTGTGTGCTATTGTCTTTCGCAGGTGTTCTAGCTCTAGCCGTGATCTTCGTTATTTCTTCGAGGATGATTGCATTTGGATCGTCTTCACTTTGCTCGCCACTCATTTCATTTTCTATGTACTTTTCTTTATTTTGTTGGTAGTGGATTTGCCTCCGCCCAACATATTGTATCAAGACAAATTCATTCTCATTATATGATATTTTTATTCATTTATCTTGTGTGGATGAGATTAGTTATGGTTCTACTACATTTTACAGCTTATGTACTCATACGAGGTTTCCATATATTGGAGTGTACTTCGTATGAATACAGCTGGCATGTCTACGTTCCTAGTCCTACGTATTTTGGGACTGGGGCGTTACACAGACTGGCAAACTGCCCCTCCAAAACTGTCAAGGCTACATCTGGGTAGAACTTCTCCTTAAAGAGTTTCCTGAAGTCCTCCCAAGATATACCTCTTACTGACGTACGCGGATCCGTGCGATACCAAGTCAGCGCTATGTTAAAGAACTGGCTCGCTGCAGAAGTCACCCACAGACCTCTCGGGACCTCTGCCAACTCCAGACTCCGCTGGACATCCTCTAGCCAGTCGTCCGCGTATAGGATACCTCGGTACCCTTGAACTCCCGCGGGTTCATCTTCCTGAAGTCGAGGTGTGTACCGGGCCTCCCCTGACCCTGCTGCTGTGTTGGTGCTCCCTGAACTGTAGCCGGTGCACCTCTCTCCACCGCTGCCATAGCTAGCTGATGCGAGTTCTCCATGGTCTGTCGCAGCACCTCTGTCTGACGGTGTTGTGCCTCTGTCTGTGCTCTCTGTGTCTGCAGCATCTGCTGCAGAGGGCCATCATCCCCTGAGCATCTGTCGGTATCGGAGACGGCAGTGGAAGAATGTCAGGAATGACCAGGGACGATCCCCCTACTGGAGGTGGAAGACCTCCTGGAACCGTCGCTGCTGCTGCTCCCGCCGGAGGGACAGGAACTGAGATGGCAGCTCCCTCAGCTGTAGCTCCCGCAGCCGGAGGTGGAAGACCAGCCGAATCGGGCCTCTCTGGAACAGCGCTAGAACCCACTGCCTGAGAGAGAGTGATCGTCATCCTGAGGATAGAGTAAAACAAGGAATCAAAAGATCAGAAATTTTCTAACATGTGATTGAGTAACTCCTATTATACCCTAATCCAACGTCCTAATTGCAGGCTCGTAATTAATACTCTAGGTCGAGCACCATTACGTGATCGCACCAGTTGCGACACAGACCTGCATGGGCCACCACAAAAACGTGTCATGACCCGTACCCTAAAGAGGGGCACGAGCACGTGGATACGTCCAGCCTACGCCGCAGAATTGGCGGTAGAACGCTGTATATAGGGTCTGTAAATACTATGACTAAAACAGATAAATATACCTGTACAGTATATATACTCCGAATGGAGGTGACATAGCAATACAGTCTCAATCACATATATCAAACTAGGTAGATAGCATGGAAAAGAGATATGATAGATAAAACATGAAATAAGTCCAAGATCCACAAGTCAGAGCTATACACAAACATCCAGAGTCTCAGAAAATATATATAAAAGATACTACAAACTGAAATATGCTAGCTGGCTCGCAGGCCAGACAAACCTAACTAAACTATGCTACTCAGGGTGAGCAAAGTCTAGTGGCTCTACCAACAAGCTACGGTCTAAATCTAATCCATCAGACTCAACCCCACAGTAGGTCGGGCAATCAGTCTCAGAGTCATCTGTAAAATTTGTCAACGGTATCCTGTCAGAAAAATGAGTAAGTATAAAACACCAACAGCAGTTCCATATGAATTGTGAAATACTATAAGAGACAGCAATAATGAAATACAAGACAAAGATATAGGCGACTTGGGAACCATTTGAAAGTCGAGTTACAACACTTGAACCAAACAAGGACCGGAGTTGTAACCCTTCTTTCAAACAGGACTTAGTCTCAAATCATGGCACAGTATAAAGACAGATAGAGCATGTGAGAAATGGAAATCATAGCATGGTGAGAAGTACAAAAGTAAAGCTGAACTGGATTATAAGATACATTAATAAATGTAAAAGGTGATTTGAACTATTAGAGCGATATGTGATCGGCTAGGGAAGCAAGAGATGGTTATCCACTTGGCCCGGCAATCCGCGGTGTCCTCAATGGAGAGTCATGCCGTCTAACCTGGATAACTGGTAATGGGGTGTCTGCTACACCCTATGTGAGGTGAAGGTGGCGCTAGCAAAATATAGTTACAGGGAGGCTTTGATCATATAACCCCTAATAATTCCCCCATCCCCGAATAGTATCACGGATCCAGACATGGTACGTCATGACACGGGGTTCGAGAGCAGGGGGCCAGCCCACTCCCAAATCAGTATCTATATAAGTACAGAAACACAGAAATATCACATACTCATATACCAAGGGAGTCTAGGAATAACATCTCATGACAGGATCCGACGTATACTAGTCCGTGAATCGTCGTGTCGGGAATCATGTAAAATACTACAACTGAATCGGATATAGTAGATATCAAGACAATAAAAACTATCTGTGAATGTACTCGCCTGTGGTCCTGAGATGATAAGGTGAACAGACGCTCAGAGTGATCACAGACCTAAAATAAGATACTATGAGTCAAACAGGGCTTAATACTGAAAAAGAAAACTAATATAAGTCATGAATGCAAGTCTAAGTCAAAACTAGGTCAATCTAAGTCAAACTGAGTCATATTAGGTCATACTGGTTCATACTAGGTCATACTAGGTCACTGGGAGTCAATCCAAGTCAAACTAGGTCAAACGGGGTCAAAGGTTGACTTACAGTTGACTTTTAGTCAAAAAGTCAACTCTGGTCAACTCTGGTCAACTCTAGGTCAACCCTAGGTCAAACTAGTCCAGTGTTGACCAACTGTTGACTTTCAGTCAACTGGTCAACTCTGGTTTGGTTTCGATCAAATCGGGTCGCTTAAAGACTATGTTTGACTCTCTGTTGACTTTGTAGACTTTTGGTCAAAAAGGTCAACCGACGTCAAAACTAGTCTATGAGCACCATATTTGATCATTACCAACCAAACGAATCAAGTTCTAACCCTATCTTAGACTCCAAAGACTAATACCTTATTCCTAAGCAAAACTAGCATTACCTTACCAAGGTAAATCCCGATACCTTGCCCAATCCCAAGGAAACCCCGCTAATACCCAAGATACTAGCCTAGGCTCCTTAGGGTAGCTAATACCAACCTATCTAAGGTTTACCTACCAAGGAAAATAGGTATCCTAGGTATCTAGGCTATGTTAGGATACATGGGTATTGGGTTACTCTATTACCTAACCCATATCATGAATTTACCCTCATAACTCTATCACACTCATCCACACACAACACTCTCACAAAACACTCACCTATATCATACTCATAAGGCTTCTCTATAGGTTTTCCTACTAGTTTAGACATAGGCCAAACTATAGGTTACTAGCTACACTCATTGGCTCTCATACACACACACACACACAATATCTCATAATACACTCACACACACAAAGCTATATTGTGGACTGATTTGAGGTTGTATGGTGGTGGTGTTAAGGGGCTAAACATGGGTGTAATGGGACTGTCACTGGGACAGCCCAAAGGGACAGTCAATAGCTGGTTTGATTGGGCTGCTAACAAGTGATTGGGGACAGCCAAGAATAGCTGCTATGGACTGAAATGAAGGAAGGGTTTTCTTGGACTGATAACAGAGTTTAAGGACAGGTTTATGAGGACAGCAATGTGGTGGTGTAAAGGATGGTTCAAAACTGAAATTTGAGGACTGTTTGTGTAGGCCAAATGGGACTAGATTGACAGCAATGGGGGGTAAATCTGGACTGAACTGGAGCTACTTGGGGACTATTTTGAGATGCAAATGACAGCCAGTATAGGTGGTTACAGGGGCTGATATGAGGACAGCCAAATGGGGAAAATCTGTACTGATTAGGGGCTGGAAATGGGGCAATGTGGACTGTCATTGGCAGCCACATGAGGGGAATTTCTGGACAGAAATTGGGAGTAGTGTGGACTGTCATTGACAGCCACACAGCTGCTGAAATGGACAGTGGTTTATGGGGTTCAAGTGACAGCCAAGTAATGAATTCATGGGTGTTTCTCCTCCCCTCTCTAACACTCCAACCATCTCACAACTCTCACACCAATCCTCAAACACCTTGCCTACACAACCACTCTACCCACACAAATACACACACACACTCATTCTCACTCTAACTTGGCCGACCACTGTATGCCTCTCCCCCCATACCAACACAATGTCACACACCATCACATATATCCAGATATATAATCAACCATATATATATATATATATATATATATATATATATATATATATATATATATATATATATATATATATACATATATATATATATATACATATATATATATACATATATATATATATATATATATATATATATATATATATATATATATATATATATATATATATATATAGATCTAGATAATATGATACATTATGATAATATGGAAACCACAAATCTAAACACATAGTAAAATCTGGAATAATATTAGAACAACCTAAAATTAATGCACAAACAATTTACATGTGTCCAAATAGGGGATTTTCCTATTAGGACACGATCCTACGTATAGGACACCTCTACAAGTGTCCAAATGGACACAAAATGGACACCAATGGGCACCAAACCATAGGGGTCATTCCTATAGGTCAAAATGAATCTAATGCATAAGAGAAAAGAGAAGGAGAAGGGATTTATACCTCCCGGTGACTCGAATCGATCCCGAAATGACCGAGACGTAGGAATCCCAAACGGACACGAACAAGCTCCAAATCCTCTCAAACTTGGGAAGCTCCTCCCTTGGCTTGAATGGAGAAGGAAGGATGAAGATTTGGTGAAGAAATGGAAGGATTTGGTGATGATTCCTATAAGAAAAGCTCTCTAAAAAAATTGGGGAAGAACAAGAGAGAGAAATGAAAGAAGAGATAATGATAAGTGGCTAGAGCCTATCCCTACATGGTGGCCGGCCATAAAGTGGCTGTTATATCCTATTAGAAAATGTCCAAAAGCCCCTACACTAATCTATTTGCTAATACTTTGGTAAGGGGTTAAGTCGGGGGTAGTTTGGTTAATCCTAAATCACTAATCTCAATTAATACTAACCAAAATAATTAGTCTAGTCACTAACTAAAATAACTAACATGTGGGCCATGGCTAACTAGTGTGTGGGCCCGCTAAGGTCAACACTACCCCGGGTCTCTGATACAAGTCAGAATGAGTTAAAATTCGAACCTGACTCAAACAACCCCAAAATAATAAAATAAATAAATAAATAATTCTAAAATAATTTTAAAGTGGAAAGTTACCAAAATATCCCTGTTCATGAAAATTGGGGGTGACAGTAGGTCACATTTCCAGCACACTGTCATGTGTTGCACCCTTCATGAACGGGTATTTGACCTGGATAACCTGGATGGTCTATAGGGCTTGTGGCTGTTGGAATATCACATTGCATCTTGTTAGTAACTAGGCCTGTGATAACCCTAGTTAGTTAAAGTATCAAGCCGTACTCATTGCTTGGCCGTGATTGATTGGATGGAGTCTAACTCAGTCTAGTCTTATCCTGATCCAGTAAAAGATTGTTACATGACCTGATTGCTTGTGCTTTACTTTATCGATAAATGGTAGAAACCAAGTTCCGTTCAGCCGAAGGGTTACAATCTTGATCCTTGTTTGGTTTAAGGGTTGTAACTCAGTTACCTGAATAGTCCCATGGTTTTCTCATCGCATATCGTCATAATTTTCTATATTTCCAGTCTTTTATTATATAATTATATTTTGTGCTAATTGCTGGTTTTAGTTCTTAAGTGAAGCCTCCTTTGTGGCACTTGCTCTTTCTGGGATCTGACCCAGCTGGTTTTGTGTGGCCAGATACGAGAGTAGCTCCAGAGGACCTCCCTACCTTCCAGCCAGATGGTGACCAGCAGGCATAACCAAGGCAACGAGTGGGTTTTCCTTTTGTTCTCCCACTTATTATAAAAATATTCCTTTGAGGCGTTTAGCCGACGAGCACGTGTTAGTTCGATTGCACTTTACTTACTGTCTGCCTAAGGGCTGTAACATGATTGACAAATCCTAGGGTTGATCATGTATGACTGAAACTCTTGCTAGTCTTCACATTTTGTATGACTAGCTTCATGATCATCCAAATATGTAATGTATAGGATGCCTTACTATTGTATATTTGATGCTCTAACATCTTGTAACTGCTACTATTTGCTTGAGATTGATACAATAGGCTTGTTCATAACCATAAGAGACTGATGGCTTGTAGTTAAACCCTCATGTATCTAGACAGCCGTGACCGTATAGCGAGGTGGATTCCATTTCAATATACGTAGCTGGCTATGTATGCCCCTGCTCTCCAGTATTCTGGTTCTGTGGCGTTACACTACTCTCCATCTATCCCAATATCTGTATATATATGCTCACATTCACATATGTCTACTTATTTAGTTATTTATCTATCTATTGGCCAACTCACTAAAATACAATCATGTATACTCCTTTACACACACACACACACACACACACACACACACACACACACACACATATATATATATATGCCACATATCACTCCCTATGCATTCTACTACCCCCCCTCCATGAATGATAGTCACCACCTATGATTTTTATATATAATATATGTGTGCCAATACTCATGTACACAAGTGAACACATATATACACACATATACATATACCCATATGCATGTCTACTCAAATCTAGCAGTGCATTTCATGAGATATCATAACATCACACCACGTATCATATTTAGGACATGTGCCCAAAATCTTAACTCACAAAGGGCACAAAAATCCCTTTGGAGACACGTGTCGAACACTTGGTGCACAAGCTTGTGATACGCCCTAGATACTCTATCAAACCTTGTCTGAATCCTACCAAACTTCATAGGCAAGCCTAAAATATATACTAGAACATAATTAGGGCAATCATATACTAGTAACAAGTGTCATGTGTAATAGAGCATGTGTACCACATGTGTAGGAGTCCTAAAACCCCCAAATTGACCCCGTATCCTACCATATCCAATTGTGGACGTGTAGCTAGCCTCACAACACTCTAACAAACCTTATTAGGTCCACTAAATCTAATGACAAACACTTGGTGTACCATTCTTGAATTTTTCTAAAAATGGTACAAAAATCCTATGTAAAAGTCTCCAAATGGGTCTAATAAAGCCCAAGCTTCTCCCATGGGTAGCCTTAATGCATGGGTGGTTCCTAAATGACCAATTACACTAATTAGAATCAAATAGATTTAAATTCAGATTTTACCTATTGAGAGATGGATTCCTAATGCAATGGCACTAGTGGACACAAGTGGAAATAACCTTCAAGAGGGGACACCTCCTTCAAGCTCTACTTTTTTCGATGTTCCTCCTTGCTAGTCTAAGCTCTAGCCTCCTTGAGATGGCAATTAGAAAGGGTTGGAAACCAATTTGGGAATGGTGGAGTTTGGATCTTCTTCTTAAATGAAGAAAAAATTGAGAGGAGGCAAACTAGGGTTTGTGGAGGCTAGTAAATGAACTGAAAGAGGAGTTTTATAAGATATATGATCAGCCATGTAACCCAACCCTAAATACAATGTAAAATGTCTAATAAGCCCTCATAATGAGTCATGAAGGTTTATTTAAGGAAGGAGTTTAATTAAGAAATGTTCTATTAACTAAAGGAAGGATTTTTCTTACTTATTGCTCTCTAATTAATGGGTGTACCAAGACTAACTAATGGGTTCACTAATGGTGTCATGACAAGTCTAGTTGGGTCCATCTAGGTTTATTAACAACTTGTCACGCCCCGATCCCATAGGACCGATCGTCCTCGCTAAGGTGTGATGCCGCGTGAGCCTAGATTGTGCTCACGTAAGGTAGGTTCCATAATGGCCGATTATAGGCTAAGCGACATGGTCGTCACACAGAAGTCCCAAGCAAAAACATTGAATAACACCAGCGAAAACTGGAAGAAAAACACAAGTCAATCAAGATGCTCTTTATTGATATTGAAACAAAGGTTACAATATGGCTCGAGGCCATGATTACAATAGCTCAGTCTCACTCTTCTCACAACACATGTCACTCAGCTCTCTCTCTCTCATATCTCAGTACAATGCGACGAGCCAGCGGATGCTTCAGATAGGTGATGTACATACATTATGTCCCGTATAAGTTTTGACTCCATACGGCTGTACGTCTCGAAATGTCAAGGAACTTCGTGCCTCGATGCATCCAAGCGAGCTCCGCGCCAACGAGCTTCTACATGTGTATGTGTATAAATACTGTGTGGGTGTCAGTACTCAACTGTACTGGTGGAGTGAGCTCCTCGCCCACCCATACAAAACCAACACATTCATTTACTTTGTGCAACATAATCTCTTTATAATTATCTTTCTATTCTTGCCTTAGGATCGATTTTAAGATAGACGTCTGGCCTATTTGTGTCTCTTAGACCATCATCGTGCTATCGTACCGATAACTTACTTATCCTTGCCTCTAAACCACTCATGTGCTTGCAACAACATGCTGACTCGTGCTTACCTTATGGCCCATACTTTGGGATGCAACAACATGATTCGTGTCATCGACTTGGTTCGTGCTTCAACATCGAGGCCGTACCTCGCAACTTTGCATGACTTAACCAAACTTGCCTTACGGCCCTTCTCGACTTAACTCGAAATGACTCAAGTCTGATTTATGCAACTCTATGTCAACGACTTAACACTCGACGCCATATTTTGTGCCGAAGCACGCATCTTTTCTATAACCAAATCTTAGGCTTCTTAAGACTTGTATTACAATCATGCATACCATCTTTATCCTATTCATGCCGTGCTTGCACTTTCTTTTATTCGACCGACACCATGCATGCGAATTGCTGCTCAGCACACCAACTTATCTATATAAAAGGTAACTGGTAATTCAAGCCATCTTGGACATGTAGGTGGTACAGACGAGACCCTTGCAGCTAAGGATAGCTAGCCCTGCTCAAGTCCTCGAATCACCATCGGCGTATTCATGCCTAACTACCTTGCTTCACTCCTAGACCGATACGGTCCTGTGGCCCCAGGTTTCCGAATCGAGGGCACAAAATCTTTTGACAAGTTGTCAATGACCACGCATCTACGAGAACTTCTAGACTCAACGTAAATGCATGGCCTAACCGTCACAACTTACTTTCCTTTGGTTTACATCTTTTCTTTTCCATACTTCTTTTGCATAGCCCAAACCAGGGTTGCCTCGGTGACTGGCCTACAGTCCCAACATCTTCCCTCGGCGACTGGCCTACAGTCCCGACATATTTTTTCTCGGCGACTGACCTAAATTCCTAACATGTTTTTAGTATTTCCATACTCTTATTGACTCAACTCATGAATGGCTAATTGATAGCATTCAAGCATTAACTTGAACAAAATGCATTCTTCATGTGCCATCGACCGTGGCTAACTTTTCATTGAACCATATGTGGCTCATACCTCAAACCGACTTGTGTTCTATGCGACACTACCGCTCAAGTCATACTTTATATGACAAGCCTTGAGATCGTGGGACTAAGTGACTTGACAACCACATATAACATGAGATAGTGTAGCTTCCCTTCCCGAAGAATTTTTTTAAAAATATTTTTACTATTTATTTGATTTAAATAGTGATTTTAGAATTTTATAAATGTTTATTTAGTTAATTATTACAGTAGATGATTTTAGCCCTGGTTAAGTTTGGAAGTACCATACGACTAGGAATCATGGCACGGATAGTGCAGTGGCGTGCTTTGACTAGTGTTTAGCTATGGTAGGGGAATGCCGAGCCATAAGAGTGTCCTAACTAGGAAAATCAGGCCAAGTTATAGCACGACCATTATAAATAAGTTTAATTAATTATTATTAGATTTATTGACTTTGCAGGAGCCCGGTTGAACCAAGTTAGTCCGAACTGGGCCGAACCAAATCCAAGCCCATGTAAGCATGCAGTGAAACCCGGGACGGCCATGTAGACATTTTATGTGTGTACAAATATTTTCTTATTTATTTTTAGGACTTGACAAATACTTTCTAAATATTTACTAGTTTATTTAAATGTTGTTTTAGAATAATTGTACGAATTTCTGGAGCCAAATAAATGGTGTGTTTGATGAGTTCACCGAAATATATTATTAGTTTAATTACAGTATTATTAGGGTTATTATTATTATTAATGTTAATATTATGTTTATTAAATAAATAAATTGTTTATTATTAATAGTTATTATTACTTTATTCTCTAACAAATATATATATATATATATATATATATATATATATATAAAGTAAAAATATATATATATATATATATATATATATATATATATATATATAAAATATGTGTGTGTATATACGAATATATATTATATATGGGTGTTTATGTATGAATATATAAATATATATTAAATAGATGTGTATGTTTATGTATATATAAATATGTATATACATGGAGTGTATGTATAGAGATATATATAGGTATATGTGTGTATATATAAATATATATATATATATATATATATATATATATATATATATATATATATATATATATATATATGAAGAATATATATATATATATATATATATATATATATATATATATATATATATATATATATATATTCTTCATATATATATATATATATATATATATATATATATATATATATATATATATATATATATTCTTCATATATATATATATATATATATATATATATATATATATATATATATATATATATATATATATATATATATATGAATATACATATATATGTATTTGTTAGACTAATAATGAAATAGATAAAAGAAATAAAAAGGAACCAAACCCAGCCCAGCCTCTCTAATCCTAGCCCGACCCAGCAGAGCTAAGAAGCCCAACTGAAGTGGGCCAGCAACCCCACGCCCAACCATGCCATCACAGGCTAATGCAAACACCCACACCAGTCAGGCTAATGCAAACCAGGCCCAAACCCAGCCCTGTATTAAACCCAAACTGTTGTATAAACCGAACTCTATTCAGGAAATCAAAAAACCGTAATATGTATGTGCTCGAGAAGGGGGTTCGAGAGTGAAACCCTAAAAACCAACGGCGCCCCCTGCCTTTAGACGACCCCAGGCTCCCGCACGCACCCTCGGCCGGAACAACGCGCGCGACTGGAACAATGGCAGCCATGGCCCAAACTTTGTGACGACGAATCGTCGCCTCCAGGAGGTCGTTTTATGGACCGTTTAATCTGGTATACTCACAACCTATACGCCTTCTAATTTCTTCAAATAATTTTCTTTAGATTGCTTTAATCTGTCCAAAAATCCTCCTAAATATCGATGAAATTCTGTTCGAAACAGAGCAGTTTCAAAAGTGAAACTACTGTTTTGGAAGGCCAAAATTGGCCAATCCAGTTAGGGATTTCAAAATCAAATTGAACACGTCTGTTGACAACATATACGAGATGGAAACCCTATTTATAGATTTATTTTTTATCTATTATATTGCTGTTAAATTATCTTCAAAGTTCGGGAAAAACTTGTTTTTGAAATTATGAAATTTCAATAAAACCCTCCGATACCATGTACGTCCCGCCAAACTGGATGACTTGGTCGTGAACCGCAAGCATCGAAAGGTGCGTAATGGCTTCGTGGTCGTGTGGGCTTTGACGGAATTCAAATTGGTCGCGTGTGTGCGAAGAATTTGATACGTATCCGTCGAAATTCACCGTATCGACCTCTGTACAAATTTCTCAGTTACTTTGTGCACATTTGTCAGATCGAGACGAAACTTACGCCAATAGGACTGTATCATTTTTTTGGTCCTGTATGCCAAGTTTGGTCCAATTCTGAGACAGTTGATTGGATCGCCGTTTCGCTGGCCCCACGATCCAATTCAACGGGTAATTTTGTGCACAGCCCGCCGAAATCCAACTTTGGACATACGGTTGGATTCGTATCGGAAAACCGAACCAGTAGACATATAGTTTGACGACTTTAGAGACCATTGACTCTGGTACGCTTTTCGGTGCAAAGCGGGTCCAACGGCAGACATCATTTTTGCCCAAAATTACCGTTTTACCGCTGTATCCAGAATTGGACTTAAGGACATGCAATCCTAGCTAATTTGACTATTCTGATAATGTTGGCGATGTCTGTTTCAGCTTTCGGAGACATTTGTGGATTTTGGACTTTATGGCGTACCAATTGACGGTATCTTATTGGTTCTTCGTGCTACCACCAGGCAAGTATACCTTGCCAGCTTGTACAATATAATTTATATGCATGTTTATTGTCTTGCTGCTGTTCTTTTTCTTACATTCGTGATTGCTTTATTCCATGTCTAGTACACTCATCCTGTTATAGTTTTACTTTACATGTTTCTAGTTGCCTGCACATTCTCGTTCCTTTATGTTATGATATTTCTATCTGTTACACTGTATTAGTTTCATATGTATTCCTTGATAGAGTCGTCTAGTCCTACACCACGATTCTCTCGGCTTGATTATAACTTGACTTGACTTGACTTGACATGACTTGAGTAGGACTTGACTTTGACATTCTATAGATTGGGAGTACTTACCTTGATTACGGTCTATAGGATTTTTATACTAGGATTGGCTACCGTCTTGGTTGTGAGTACTTGCCTTGACTGCGATTGAGACACTATAGGTTGTGAGTGCTTGCCTTGACTGCAGTCTATAGCCTTGACCTATTAGCCATTTCTAGTATGGCATGCCAGTGCCTTAGGATCCTTGTGTTTAGATCTTGTGTCTTAGTTCATTTTGTCTCGTTGGATATCCTTGATTGTTTCTTACTTCGTTGTATATTTATATTGTTACATGTTGGCTTGTATATTATGTATCTTGCTAGTCCTCTGAGGACCTGATGATCTCTTCAGGTTTAGAGATTGCATGGAGTTAGCTAGTAGTTCTGGATGGCAGAGGATTTGCGGTTCTTGTGGGATTCAGGTACCATTATTACGTTTGTTATCCTTTCATGCTCTACATTCCTTATCATGAGTTATCCTATTTGTTGATTTAGTTTAGAGACTCTTGTTATTTTCCTTGGAGTCTCATCGGACATATATGCTAGTGGGCTGCAGACCATGACATATAGTGTTCATTCATGTTTCTTACACTTATTATGGATTTGAGATATAGATTTGTTTGCCATGATTTGGTAGTATACCATAGTCTTGACAGCGTTTACGTATTCGAGAGGGGCTGGAGTCCGCTCGATACGTAGCTGGCTTGCTCACGAGCTCGCGTCCGAAAAGCGGGTGCGGATCGTGACAAGTTTTTTTGGTGGCCCATGCAGGTCAGAGAATATTGTACCGGTTACGTTACTGTACTGGTACGAGCCTGCGACAATGACTATACCTTAGAAATCTCAATCCACTCTGCCTTGAAAATTCTCTTAGAAATTTCTCTACCGTCTTTGAAACTTCGTATTCGTTCTCGATTATTCTTCCTTGCCATCTTATACCATTGATTCTCGTCCCATCCTATTTCGAGGTGACGAATGATCGTGATGTCTAGGTTTCATTAGAAATTCTTAAATTATAGTATAATATTGCTTGACTATTGAATGTTTTGTTGTTTATAGATATGAGGGATTATAGATGCCATATGCCTAGATATCTACAGGTAGAATTGTTAGCAATTAGTTAGAAGACCATAAGACTTTAGTGACCGTGTTTTGAGGAGTAGTGTGACCAAAGGTTGGTAGAAGTCCTCGAGGCTTCGTAGTTGCAAAATGATTAGGAGGAGGATATAAACTATTTTTGAGGAATTAAAATTGAGGAGATTAAGGTAATAGTATATTTTAAATTTTAAGGAATAGTCATGAATTGGAATTTCGATGACAAAATTATTCTTAAGGTGGATAGATTTGTAGCTTCCCTTCACGGAAAAATTTTTTAAAATATTTTTTACTATTTATTTGATTTAAATAGTAATTTTAGAATTTTATAAATGTTTATTTAGTTAATTATTACGGTAGATGATTTTAGCCCTGGTTAAGTTTGGAAGTACCATACGACTAGGAACCATGGCACGGATAGTGCAGTGGCGTGCTTTGACTAGTGTTTAGCTATGGTAGGGGAATGTCGAGCCATAGGAGTGTCCTAACTAGGAAAACCAGGCCAAGTTATAGCACGACCATTATAAATAAGTTTAATTAATTATTATTAGATTTATTGACTTTGTAGGAACCCGGTTGAACCAAGTTAGTCCGAACTGGGCCGAACCAAATCCAAGCCCATGTAAGCATGCAGTGAAACCCGGGACGGCCATGTAGACATTTTATGTGTGTACAAATATTTTTTATTTATTTTTAGGACTTGACAAATACTTTCTAAATATTTCTAGTTTATTTAGATATTATTTTAGAATAATTGTACGAATTTCTGGAGCCAAATAAATGGTGTGTTTGATGAGTTCACCGAAATATATTATTGGTTTAATTACGGTACTATTAGGGTTATTATTATTATTAATGTTAATATTGTGGTTATTAAATAAATAAATTATTTATTATTAATAGTTATTATTATTTTATTCTCTAACAAAGATATATATATATATATATTTATATATATAATATGTGTGTGTATATATGAATATATATTATATATGGGTGTTTATGTATGAATATATAAATATATATTAAATAGATGTGTATGTTTATGTATATATAAATATGTATATACATGGTGTGTATGTATAGAGATATATATAGGTATATGTGTGTATATATAAATATATATAGTATATGTGTATGTGTGAAAAAAAAAATATAAATATATATAGTATATGTATACGTATATGTGTATGTGTGTGCATATATATATATATATATATATATATATATATATATATATATATATATATATATATATATATATATATATATATATATATGAATATACATATATATGTATATGTTAGACTAATAAAGAAATAGATAAAAGAAATAAAAAGAAACCAAACCCAACCCAACCCAGCCTCTCTAATCCTAGCCCGACCCAGCAGAGCTAAGAAGCCCAATTGAAGTGGGCCAGCAACCCCATGCCCAACCAAGCCATCACAGGCTAATGCAAACACCTACACCAGTCAGGCTAATGCAAACCAGGCCCAAACCAAGCCCTGTATTAAACCCGAACTGCTGTATAAACTGAACTCTGCTCGGGAAATCAGAAAACCGCAACATGTATGTGCTCGACAAGGGGGGTTCGAGAGTGAAACCCTAAAAACCAATGGCGTCCCCTGCCTCTGGACGACCCCGGGCTCCCGCGCGCACCCTCGGCCGCAGGCGTAACCTCCGCGCGTGGCCGGAGTCGGCCGGAACAACGCGCGCGACTGGAACAGTGGCATCCATAACCCAAACTTTGTGACGACGATTCGTCGCCTCCAGGAGGTCATTTTGCAGACCGTTTAATCTGGTATACTCACAATCTATACGCCTTCTAATGTCTTCAAATACTTTTCTTTAGATTGCTTTAATCTGTCCGAAAAATCCTCCTAAATATCGATGAAATTATGTTCAAAACAGAGCAGTTTCAAAAGCGAAACCACTGTTTGGAAGGCCAAAATTGGCCAATCCAGTTAGGGATTTCAAAATCTAATTGAACATGTCTGTTGACAACATATACGAGATGGCAACCCTATTTATAGAATTATTTTTCATCTATTATATTGCTGTTAAATTATCTTCAAAGTTCGAGAAAAACCTGTTTTCGAAATTATGAAATTTTAATAAAACCCTCCGATACCACGTGCGTTCCGCCAAACCGGACGACTTGGTCGCGAACCGCAAGCATCGAAAGGTGCATAATGACTTCATGGTCGTATGGACTTTGACGAAATTTAAATTGGTCGCGTGTGCGCGACGAATTTGATACGTATCCGTCGAAATTCACCATATCGACCTCTGTGCAAAATTTCCAATTACTTTGTGCACGTTTGTCAGATCGAGACAAAACTTGCTCCAACAGGACCGTATCATTTTTCTGGTCCTGTATGCCAAGTTTGGTCCATTTCTGAGACAGTTGATTGGATCGCCGTTTCGTGGGCCCCACGATCTAATTCAACGGGTGATTTTGTGCACAGCCCGTCGAAATCCAACTTTGGACATACGGTTGGGTTCGTATCGCAAAATCGGACCTGTAGACATATAGTTTGATGACTTTAGATACTATTGACTCTGGCACGCTTTTTGGTGCAAAGCGGGTCCAACGGCGGACATCGTTTTTGCCCAAAATTACCGTTTTGCCCCTGTGTCCAGAATTGGACTTAAGGACAAGTAATCTTTGCTAATTTACCTATTCTGAGAATGTTGGCGATGTCTGTTTCAGCTTTCGGAGACATTTGTGGATTTTGGACTTTATGGCGTACCAATTGACGGTATCTTATTGGTTCTTCGCGCTACCACCAGACAAGTATACCTTGCCAGCTTGTACAGTATAATTTATATGCATGTTTATTGTCTCGCTGCTGTTATTTTCCTTACATTCGTGATTGCTTTATTCCATGTCTAGTACACTCATCCTGTTATAGTTTTACTTTACATGTTTCTAGTTGCATGCACATTCTCGTTCCTTTATGTTATGATATTTCTATCTGTTATACTATATTAGTTTCATATGTATTCCTTGATAGAGTCGTTTAGTCCTACACCACGATTTTCTCGGCTTGATTATAACTTGACTTGACTTGACATGACTTGAGTAGGACTTGACTTTGACATTCTATAGATTGGGAGTACTTACCTTGATTACGGTCTATAGGATTTTTATACTAGGATTGGCTACCGTCTTGGTTGTGAGTACTTGCCTTGACTGCGATTGAGACACTATAGGTTGTGAGTGCTTGCCTTGACTGCAGTCTATAGCCTTGACCTATTAGCCATTTCTAGTATGGCATGCCAGTGTCTTAGGATCCTTGTGTTTAGATCTTGTGTCTTAGTTCATTTTGTCTCGTTGGATATCCTTGATTGTTTCTTACTTCGTTGTATATTTATATCATGTTAGCCCAATGATTATATCGTAGGAACGTGCCGTGTGTTAGCCCAATGATTATATCATGTTTTTGAATATGGTTAATCAATTAAGTTTAACATAATGATATCACTAATATTCATATAATTACTATCATGTTGCTATTTAAACTTAACGTTGTCCTAAATGTTTTATAACATATTGCTATGCTTGTATCATATTGGTTTTGTTTGTCTAACATGTATTTGTAGACATGCTGTAAGCATGATCAAGCTTTGTCAAACCAGGACATATGCAATAGAGAATTATTGATGGGCCAAAGACGGCGTTTGTCACGACCCGCACCCACTGTGAGGGTACGAGAACGTAACAACGCCCAGCCTACGCCGCAGTGTCGGCGGTAGAACGCTGTCCTAGGTCAACATGCATCTAGCAATATAATAATAAGCAGTAAATGAACTCAATCACAACTAAGGAGGAAGAAAACACGATATGATATAGAACTCAAGGAAATACTGAATATAGAAAAGTCTAGGATAATATCCAGCAAATATCCAGAGTACATATCTCAGCTTACTGAATAAGAAAGAGTATATACAACTCAACATCTCTGAACAGAAATAAAGACTAGCTAAACAGACTCAAGACAACAAGAAAATAAGATAAGGCCTAACTAAACTAGTCTAGACAGTGGGGTGATGTCCTCAGCTAGAGCTATCCGAAGAAGGCATCCTCCCAGGCCTCCTCCTCGTCCTCTGTAATATTTTCAACAGGTCCAGTCAGGACAGGAGCGAGTACAGTACATCTCAACAGTTCATAGCAGGTTAGAAAATATAATCATGCAGTAAAGTAAGATATAGATACTGAAGAAATGCAGTAAGTAAACAGAGAGAGAAACTGTAATGGAAATATCTACTATAAGTAAAGAGCTAATAGTGACTAGTGAGTTAGAGTAAAATATATACATGTGAATGGCATAGGAGGTTCATGACTACAGCTAAGAGGGTGGTTCATGACTACAGCTACTTGGATAATATTCACATGTCTATTTCTACTCCCCCAACCCCAATCAATACACAAGGATCCGTTCAAGTTATGTTAAGGTTCGTGAAACTTCACATGGCTCATAAAATGAGTGGTACGTGAAGGTGATTCATGGGGGCTCTGTGAACATGAGAGTACATGTGTCACAGGCGGTTCGTGAATCAAAGGAAGCATAGAGGTACGTGATGATTTATGAAACGCACAAAACATGTTGTATCCGATGCTCCCGAGGGGGAAAATATCTCATGAAAAGATCCATATAGTACCAATCCGTGTGCCCAACGTGACAGTATCAATTAAAGTAATTTAAAGCAGGAAAATAATTCTAAACAGGATATGAAATGATCAGAGAATGTACTCGTCTCGTATCTGAATGTCTGAAGTAAAAGTACTGTCCGAGGAGAGGTGTCTGGCTCCAAATCAGAACAGCACAAGTCACAACAAGTCTAAAATGATATAATGAAGCCCTACTACGCATTCTACATGATTCTAAGTCAATCTAGGCCAAAGTCAACTCTTGGTCAACTCTGAAAGTCAAACTAGGTCAACCAAGTCAACCTAAGTCAAACTAGTCAAACTAGTCTAACAAGGCTATTCTAAGTCTAACTAGACTACACAAGTCTATTATAGGCTCCAAACTAGGCATACCATGCCCTAACCAATACACAAGTCGTCTACAAGACATATATATATAACCTATATTACACACATTAGTATATCATGCAATCATATATAGGAATACATATATACATTGATCTATTATATAACTTAGGAAATACATAACCTATAGGCTACACATATTATATATATATCCATAATTTATCATATGGTATCACCCATTATATAATACATCCCAATATCATGACACCATATATCATAACACATAATACAATATATCCTATATACACATTGACACACATATATATAGGGAAACTTGTATATATATAACAAGGCTTATATATATATATACACACATAGAGAGTGAGGGGAAATCATATAAGAACCTGTGTATGTGTGTGTGTGTTAGGCATGAGATTACAAGAGAGTGTGTCAAGAGGGTGAGGAAACAATGTATCAAGAGAGGGTGGTTTCATAAAATGTGTGGTGAGTGACTTGTGTGTGATGAGTGTATACATGAGAGTGAAATAAGTGAACAATAGGCTAACAGTGAGTGAGAGAGGGTGTAGTGTAACATGTAGGAAGAGGAAAAATCAGTGAACCATATCATGAGAAATCTGGAATTAAAAAAACAGTGAATGGGAATGTAAACCAGTCAACCAAAACAGTCTACAACATTCCAAACCAAACCCAGTGATCTTAGTTCAACCAACTTCATTTCATAGTTCACAATTAACCCAGAAATCAGTAAAACAGTCCAAATTGAGTACCAACAGTTAACTAAAATTCAGTTTGAAATACATTCTCAGGTTTGTAGGAAAGGAAATGAAAACAGTTAACCCAACATAGCAGTTAATTCTCATTCCCAGGTTTAACAACAATTCAGGTTAATCAAACCAAGGATAGGGACTGAACAACCACAGGAAAATCTCAGTTAACAGCCTATACCACTATTGTCTCAGGTTTTTCATTGAACTAAAACTCAGATTTTCATTGAACATACATCAATCTCAGTCCTAATACATTAACTTCAGATTTTTAAAGATCACAAAAGAGAAGGAAACAACCAACAGTTCAAAACAAAACCAAAATCAGTTTAATGAGATCACTAATCAGTCCCCTCATTGCATCTTCAGATTTCAGAAAAAGGAAAAGGAAATCAACCAATAAACCTATACTAATCTCAGGTTCATGTGTGTGTAAGACAAGATATAAATTAGTGTGTGTAAAGTGTCTTAGGATTTAAAGAACAAGGAAGTGAGAGTGTCAATCCCAGGTGAAACAAGTGACAGTGCTAAACAAGTAATCTCAGGTTTGCATAACACAAACGAATCATGACATAAATTAGCCTATTAAATCTCAGGAATCCAAGAAATCATAATCTCAGTTTTAAATTAAGTGAACATTCAATAGGGAGGAATCATCTCATGGTATAAACTAACCCATCATATGAATTCGAGTAAATTTTAACCAACTAATACCAAGAATTGAATCCTAGCATGATATCTAAATGTACAGAAATTAAACTATAGCTAAACACAGCATATCATTTCATCAAAATGAAAGGGGAATGGAGAACAGTGAATTAATGTGTATCAGTGACATTTCAGTCCTATTGATATATATATGCATCCAGGTTATTCAAGGACTGAACTCAAATCAAACCCCAAGTTATCAACAGGAAACCACATTGAATCAATGAGGAGAAACAGTGTTCTGCCAAATAAAAAGAAGGAAAAACATGTACAGCCTAACCATACAAACCAACAATCTCAGGTTTTGGTTTCGAAATAAGGAGAATACTCAGGTTACATAACACAGGAATGAAGTCAGTGAAAGAATGGAAATTCCATTCCAGTTATGGGCTGATGCAAATCTCAGGCAATAGTGTAATGGAAGCTAACTCAGGTTTTTAACAATTTCGAAAATTATATCACAATTACATCATGAAGGAAAAGAATCTTCTATCACTCAATAGTGTAAATATATTCAGTCTAACAAGGTGGTTTAAAACATTCTCAGGTTTGTTTGGAAACTGGGAATATTATCCCCTCACAGGTTTTTAAATACTTCAAACTCAGAATCAAGGACAAGAAAAATTAGTTTACAATAGTTGAATGTAAAAAATCAGTGAATCAATTTAGTTTAACATAGGAAAAACCCAGCTCTGTGAACAGGCTTCGAATCCAATAATTGTCAAGTTCTCATTTACAACCCCAAATCAATTTCAAATGTAAACATGAAGCTAACAAGAATGATAACATGTGGGGTAATTAACAAAGGTTTAAAACATCACTAAGACTGGAAATTTAAACTAGTTTAGAATGAGACAACCCATGTATCAGTTAACAGTTTAAAATAACTACTGCACATGCCAAATTCCATATCACACCAAAAAACAATCTCGAATGAAATATTGCATTAACCCAAGACAACAATTATGTGGGGACATTAACAGGGATTGAACATCAAGTTAGCAGGGAAATTTAGTTAGAAATAAACTGGAAAAAATCAAGTATCAGGACATGTCAAAAAACATGCAGTAACTCCCCATTTCGAATCCAATTTCACTTTAAAGCCTAAATTAACATGTAAATTAATTTAACAGGGATTATATAACACATTTAGGATCTAATAATCATTAAAACATAATTTAAAAACATTAAGAATCGATTAACAACAGAATACAAGTCACAGAACACACACGCACACAGAGCTGCCCAGTGCACACGAAATAACGTGTCCGACACGACACGAGGACTCGTAAAACTTTGCGAGCCTCGTGTCAGTCAATGCCCCTACCCCTATACCAAATTTCACGTGTCCACGTGGAGAGACGAGCGCGCAATAGCCCCCGAGCAGCAGGGCACGCACTGTGCCCGCGCGCTCGCACCCGCACTCGCGTGTCCCGTGTTCCCCACGACTCGACACGACACGAATAACAGCACACGACACAAGGAAACCCTAGACGACACCTAGGGCTAGCTTCCTATTCAAAAGGATTTCAAAAACTCGACTGAAAAGTCCCTTGGGACATTTCGTCGAACACCTACACCATAGCTCTGATATGTGTCCGATACGGACACGAAACGAGCCCAAAACCTAGGGTTAGCCTACCCTACAGTTGGGTGAGGGCTAGGGGATCCCTAAAATGATTTTTGACAGAATTTAAAGGCATTAAATAGGATTATACCTATAGGTGTTCAAACCCCCAAAAAGCTCCAAAGAGAAGGATCTCTCAAACCACCAAAAGCTCTCCAAATTGTTTGCTCCCTGTCAAAACTTATTTCCAACAGCAAGAACACAATATTTAGAGCCTATTGGAATTTGTTTGAAGGAAAAAGGACTTGAAATGGATTTATTATGAATTTATGAAGATGGAACTTATCCCTTTCTAAAAACTTGATAAACCCTAAGAGAGAGGCTAGCCCTAATCCCTAGGAGAGTATTTATAGAAGGGGGGGCTGTCATGTGGCTGGCCATAGGGCCCTAGGGCTAGGTTTTGGCTAGTTGGTTGAGTCCTAATTGGTTTAAGTCATGATTATGACTTGTGACTTCACAAGCCATTCTTAGACCAAACTAATTCCTAATTTCAGCAAATTAAACCCAATGAGTTCATCCTCATGAACTTAAGTCAACCTAGGTTCTCAAATCCTAATCTCTTAGTCAAGACCTAGGTTAGCCACTAGGTTAGTCTACATGGTCAACTTAAGTCAAAGTCTCTATAGGGTCAAAATCAATTCTACTAAAAATCACCAAAAATCACTAAAAATCATATTAATTATAATAATATAATTAATACTAGTAATCACTAAAATGGTTAGCTGGGACTATCTATGACTAATCTAGGTTGGGTCCAAACCAAGTTAGGCTAATCACAATACATGACAATCAATTAAATAATATTTTAATCACACCATTCTTAATAATACAATAAAAATCCAAATAATATTTATTAATTCAATTAAATACAAAAATTTCAAAATTACCCTCATTTGGAAAACTGGGTGTTACAATCCTACCTACCTTATAAAAATTTCGTCCTCGAAATTAAGATGGTAGCAGGCCTTCTAGGTTAGACCCCCAACAATCATAGTCTCAGAATCTATCTTAAATCATACAGTTGAAAAGTGTAACCTATGGGGTCATGGCATGCAATATCAGTCTGGGGTCTCATCTAGTTATACTAACCATGCTACAGTACTAGGCAATCACAAGGTATCAAAACATACAAGCAAGGGATGCATCAAAATTCTCAAAAAAGAATACTAAGGTTAGGTCAAACTCACCTCCAGCTAGGTCTGAGAACCAAAACTCCCTCCTGGAAGCAGGGCCCTGGTTGGGGCAGGTATAGCAGGGCAGTGCTGCATCCAGTGTGCAGCTGAACCATAGATTAGGCACAATCCTAGTCTCTTTCTACAGTTGTTCCACTTGTGTCCAGACTTCTTGCAGTAGGCACAGATAGGCTCCGGCTCAGCTGGCCTATGCTGGACAGGAGACTGGGCTGGGTATGATGATATAGGCTAGATAAATGGGTACTCCTCAGACTCTAGGTAGGACTGGGTACTGCTCCTCGCCCTCTTGGAGCTAGGCTCTCCTCCTAGAAGCACAGAGTCCCGCAGACGTAGCAACCTATGGATTTGCTCCCTCATGGCCTCCTCATGAACTCTTTGTGACTCCATCAACCTTTCTTGGAAAAATGCAAACACCTGGGCTGCATCAAGTAGCAAGCCCCCGGGTGGTACAACAGGGAGTACAGAGGGTAGGGAAGGGCTGTCGGTCTCAGGCAAATCCGCAGCTCTCTCCTGAACGATAGGAGATGAAGGAAGACTCTCTGGCGAGGCTACCACCATCTCCTCAATGGCAGGAGGTGCCACCACCCCCTGATCAGATAGAGGGATAACTATCTCCTGAACAGTAGGAGGTGGAGGCACGCTCTCAGTAGCTGCAGCTGCTCTCAGGCGACGGGCTCGGGTCATGGGTGCCATACTGAAAGAAAGAGAAAGGAAATAAAATATAAATCAATCATCAAGGCTAAAAAACTAGTAAATATCAACAAAGGAGAACTAGCTACAAGAATTAACAACTTACAATAACTGGAATGAAGATAGAGACGATATATTTAAGAACCTTTCTAAGATACAATCTGATAATCATATGCGTCTGTCCAAAAATCATGATACTCAGAATCCTCGCCACACTAGTAAGCAAGGCTGCGATAAACGGTAGAGTCTATAACAGGGGCATGCACCTCTATAATCATGTTGTCTGGAATTCTCGCTATGCCGACTAGTATAGCTGCGAGGAATTCCAAATCTCATAACCAAGATACGTACATCCGAAGTCAGGTCTCTATGTTTTCGCCACGCTAGCTAATATAGCTGCGATAAACTCCCGGTTCCATAACCAAGTAGACGTTTTACCCCGTCGACATATGTTATCAGAAAAATATCGTAACTCAGGCCATAAAAATTCATCTCGATAGGAAAATCAAATCAACAACGATGCAACAAAATTAAATTCAATAATCAAGGAGTGAGAGCAACAAGCAAGGGAAATGATTCAAATTGAAGTTTAATAAGATTCTCAAGGGTCGTCCCAGGAATCTTTCAAGGAATCCTAACAGTGATTGAGTACCTTCAAAATATGTATCCTAATCCTACTGCAGGCTGTAGTGATACTCTAGTTCGAGTACCACTACATAAACAGAGACCTGCATGGGCTACCACTAAAAACGTGTCACGACCCGTACCCACTGTGAGGGTACGAGAACGTAACAACGCCCAGCCTACGCCGCAGTGTCGACGGTAGAACGCTGTCCTAGGTCAACATACATCTAGCAATATAATAATAAGCAGTAAATGAACTCAATCACAACTAAGGAGGAAGAAAACACGATATGATATAGAACTCAAGGAAATACTGAATATAGAAAAGTCTAGGATAATATCCAGCAAATATCCAAAGTACATATCTCAGCTTACTGAATAAGAAAGAGTATATACAACTCAACATCTCTGAACAGAAATAAAGACTAGCTAAACAGACTCAAGACAACAAGAAAATAAGATAAGGCCTAACTAAACTAGTCTAGACAGTGGGGTAATGTCCTCAGCTAGAGCTATCCGAAGAAGGCATCCTCCCAGGCCTCCTCCTCGTCCTCTGTAATATTTTCAACAGGTCCAGTCAGGACATGAGCGAGTACAGTATATCTCAACAGTTTATAGCAGGTTAGAAAATATAATCATGCAGTAAAGTAAGATATAGATACTGAAGAAATGCAGTAAGTAAACAGAGAGAGAAACTGTAATAGAAATATCTACTATAAGTAAAGAGCTAATAGTGACTAGTGAGTTAGAGTAAAATATAAACATGTGAATGGCATAGAAGGTTCATGACTACAGCTAAGAGGGTGGTTCATGACTACAGCTACTTGGATAATATTCACATGTCTATTTCTACTCCCCCAACCCCAATCAATACACAAGGATCCGTTCAAGTTATGTTAAGGTTCGTAAAACTTCACATGGCTCATAAAATGAGTGGTACGTGAAGGTGATTCATGGGGGCTCTGTGAACATGAGAGTACATGTGTCACAGGCGGTTCGTGAATCAGAGGAAGCATAGAGGTACGTGATGATTTGTGAAACGCACAAAACATGCTGTATCTGATGCTCCCGAGGGGGATAACATCTCATGAAAAGATCCATATAGTACCAATCCGTGTGCCCAACGTGACAGTATCAATTAAAGTAATTTAAAGCAGGAAAATAATTCTAAACAGGATATAAAATGATCAGAGAATGTACTCGCCTCGTATCTGAATGTCTGAAGTAAAAGTACTGTCCGAGGAGAGGTGTCTGGCTCCTAATCAGAACAGCACAAGTCACAACAAGTCTAAAATGATATAATAAAGCCCTACTATGCATTCTACATGATTCTAAGTCAATCTAGGCCAAAGTCAACTCTTGGTCAACTCTGGAAGTCAAACTAGGTCAACCAAGTCAACCTAAGTCAAACTAGTCAAACTAGTCTAACAAGGCTATTCTAAGTCTAACTAGACTACACAAGTCTATTCTAGGCTCCAAACTAGGCATACCATGCCCTAACCAATACACAAGTCGTCTACAAGACATATATATCTAACCTATATTACACACATTAGTATATCATGCAATCATATATAGGAATACATATATACATTGATCTATTATATAACTTAGGAAATACATAACCTATAGGCTACACATATATTATATATATCCATAATTTATCATATGGTATCACCCATTATATAATACATCCCAATATCATGACACCATATATCATAACACATAATACAATATATCCTATATACACATTGACACACATATATATAGGGAAACTTGTATATATATAACAAGGCTTATATATATATATATATATATATATACACATAGAGAGTGAGGGGAAATCATATGAGAACCTGTGTATGTGTGTGTGTGTTAGGCATGAGATTACAAGAGAGTGTGTCAAGAGGGTGAGGAAACAATGTATCAAGAGAGGGTGGTTTCATAAAATGTGTGGTGAGTGACTTGTGTGTGATGAGTGTATACATGAGAGTGAAATTAGTGAACAATAGGCTAACAGTGAGTGAGAGAGGGTGTAGTGTAACATGTAGGAAGAGGAAAAATCAGTGAACCATATCATGAGAAATCTGGAATTAAAAAAAACAGTGAATGGGAATGTAAACCAGTCAACCAAAACAGTCTACAACATTCCAAACCAAACCCAGTGATCTTAGTTCAACCAACTTCATTTCATAGTTCACAATTAACCCAGAAATCAGTAAAACAGTCCAAATTGAGTACCAACAGCTAACTAAAATTCAGTTTGAAATACATTCTCAGATTTGTAGGAAAGGAAATGAAAACAGTTAACCCAACATAGCAGTTAATTCTCATTCCCAGGTTTAACAACAATTCAGGTTAATCAAACCAAGGATAGGGACTGAACAACCACAGGAAAATCTCAGTTAACAGCCTATACCACTATTGTCTCAGGTTTTTCATTGAACTAAAACTCAGATTTTCATTGAACATACATCAATCTCAGTCCTAATACATTAACTTCAGATTTTTAAAGATCACAAAAGAGAAGGAAACAACCAACAGTTCAAAACAAAACCAAAATCAGTTTAATGAGATCACTAATCAGTCCCCTCATTGCATTTTCAGATTTCAGAAAAAGGAAAAGGAAATCAACCAATAAACCTATACTAATCTCAGGTTCATGTGTGTGTAAGACAAGATATAAATTAGTGTGTGTAAAGTGTCTTAGGATTTGAAGAACAAGGAAGTGAGAGTGTCAATCCCAGGTGAAACAAGTGACAGTGCTAAACAAGTAATCTCAGGTTTGCATAACACAAACGAATCATGACATAAATTAGCCTATTAAATCTCAGGAATGCAAGAAATCATAATCTCAGTTTTAAATTAAGTGAACATTCAATAGGGAGGAATCATCTCATGGTATAAACTAACCCATCATATGAATTCGAGTAAATTTTAACCAACTAATACCAAGAATTGAATCCTAGCATGATATCTAAATGTACAGAAATTAAACTATAGCTAAACACAGCATATCATTTCATCAAAATGAAAGGGGAATGGAGAACAGTGAATTAATGTGTATCAGTGACATTTCAGTCCTATTGATATATATATGCATCCAGGTTATTCAAGGACTGAACTCAAATCAAACCCCAGGTTATCAACAGGAAACCACATTGAATCAATGAGGAGAAACAGTGTTCTGCCAAATAAAAAAAAGGAAAAACATGTACAGCCTAACCATACAAACCAACAATCTCAGGTTTTGTTTTCGAAATAAGGAGAATACTCAGGTTACATAACACAGGAATGAAGTCAGTGAAAGAATGGAAATTCTATTCCAGTTATGGGCTGATGCAAATCTCAGGCAATAGTGTAACGGAAGCTAACTCAGGTTTTTAACAATTTCGAAAATCATATCACAGTTACATCATGAAGGAAAAGAATCTTCTATCACTCAATAGTGTAAATATATTCAGTCTAACAAGGTGGTTTAAAACATTCTCAGGTTTGTTTGGAAACTGGGAATATTATCCCCTCACAGGTTTTTAAATACTTCAAACTCAGAATTAAGGACAAGAAAAATCAGTTTACAACAGTTGAATGTAAAAAATCAGTGAATCAATTTAGTTTAACTTAGAAAAAACCCAGCTCTGTGAACAGGCTTCGAATCCAATAATTGTCAAGTTCTCATTTACAACCCCAAATCAATTTCAAATGTAAACATGAAGCTAACAAGAATGATAACATGTGGGGTAATTAACAAAGGTTTAAAACATCACTAAGACTGGAAATTTAAACTAGTTTAGAATGAGACAACCCATGTATCAGTTAACAGTTTAAAATAACTACTGCACATGCCAAATTCCATATCACACCAAAAAAACAATCTCGAATGAAATATTGCATTAATCCAAGACAACAATTATGTGGGGACATTAACAGGGATTGAACATCAAGTTAGCAGGAAAATTTAGTTAGAAATAAACTGGAAAAAATCAAGTATCAGGACATGTCAGAAAACATGCAGTAACTCCCCATTTCGAATCCAATTTCACTTTAAAGCCTAAATTAACATGTAAATTAATTTAACAGGGATTATATAACACATTTAGGATCTAATAATCATTAAAACATAATTTAAAAACATTAAGAATCGATTAACAACAGAATACAAGTCACAGAACACACACGCACACAGAGCTGCCCAGTGTACACGAAATAACGTGTCCAACACGACACGAGGACTCGTGAAACTTTGCGAGCCTCGTGTCAGTCAATGCCCCTACCCCTATACCAAATTTCACGTGTCCACGTGGAGAGACGAGCGCGCAATAGTCCCCGAGCAGCAGGGCACGCACTGTGCCCGCGCGCTCGTACCCGCACTCGCGTGTCCCGTGTTCCCTACGACTCGACACGACACGAATAACAGCACACGACACAAGAAAACCCTAGACGACACCTAGGGCTAGCTTCCTATTCAAAAGGATTTCAAAAACTCGACTGAAAAGTCCCTTGGGATATTTCGTCGAACACCTACACCATAGCTCTGATATGTGTCCGATACGGACACGAAACGAGCCCAAAACCTAGGGTTAGCCTACCCTACAGTTGGGTGAGGGCTAGAGGATCCCTAAAATAATTTTTGACAGAATTTAAAGGTATTAAATAGGATTATACCTATAGGTGTTCAAACCCCCAAAAAGCTCCAAAGAGAAGGATCTTTCAAACTACCAAAAGCTCTCCAAATTGTTTGCTCCCTGTCAAAACTTATTTCCAACAGCAAGAACATAATATTTAGAGCCTATTGGAATTTGTTTGAAGGAAAAAGGACTTGAAATGGATTTATTATGAATTTATGAAGATGGAACTTACCCCTTTCTAAAAACTTGATAAACCCTAAGAGAGAGGCTAGCCCTAATCCCTAGGAGAGTATTTATAGAAGAGGGGGCTGTCATGTGGCTGGCCATAGGGCCCTAGGGCTAGGTTTTGGCTAGTTGGTTGAGTCCTAATTGGTTTAAGTCATGATTATGACTTGTGACTTCACAAGCCATTCTTAGACCAAACTAATTCTTAATTTCACCAAATTAAACCCAATGAGTTCATCCTCATGAACTTAAGTCAACCTAGGTTCTCAAATCCTAATCTCTTAGTCAAGACCTAGGTTAGCCACTAGGTTAGTCTACAAGGTCAACTTAAGTCAAAGTCTCTATAGGGTCAAAATCAATTCTACTAAAAATCACCAAAAATCACTAAAAATTATATTAATTATAATAATATAATTAATACTAATAATCACTAAAATGGTTAGCTGGGACTATCTATGACTAATCTAGGTTGGGTCTAAACCAAGTTAGGCTAATCACAATACATGATAATCAATTAAATAATATTTTAATCACACCATTCTTAATAATACAATAAAAATCCAAATAATATTTATTAATTCAATTAAATACAAAATTTCAAAATTACTCTTATTTGGAAAACTGGGTGTTACAACGTTATACAAGAAGATTTCTCTGAACCGCCTAACGACCTATCTGGGGCCTCGTATCAGGGGTTCTGCTACCCGGTCAGCGGACAGGGGTCGAGGGAGAGCGCCCCCCGTCAGAAGTTCGGGGGCGAAGCCCCCGAAAGGTATTCAGATTTTCAGATCTGTTTATCTTTGGACGACTGCCGTCAGTGAAAAAGACGTCTTCAAGTCTGCTCAAATATTTGAAGAAAGGCGTCATCAAAGGGCTCTTGGTTTTCCTATTTCATCAATGTATTTTGCATATTTATTGAGTCTAGGAATACGATGTACACTGCATCGTACTGGCAAATAGGCTACCCAAGAAACGTTTTCAAAATACCCTTTCATTTTGAAAACAAGCCCACTTATAAAAGCCCAAACTACTTCCTAACTGCCTGACTTTTCAAAAAGCCCAAAACCAATTTGCAAAAACCCTGACAGAACTCCAACAGAACTCCAGGAGAATTCGGCCAGAGTTCGGCCAGAATTCGGCCAGAGTTCGGTTAGTGAACGTTGCTTTTTGAACTTGGTCTTCCTGCAGTTACGGATCCCACCGAGATTTTCTCATAGAGTTCTGCCCGAATTCTGCCCGAATTCTGTTAGAATTCTGCCTTTGGAAAAACTATAAATAGAGAAGGATTTCGATCATTTCAACACACTCATTCACTTTCATATCTCTTCTCTATAAGCCTACTACTTCTTCCAAAGTATTCTGAGCTTTCATTTTCAAATCCCAAGCCAGTTACAATCCTCTAGTCGATTTGCCATACGGTACGGTCTAGAAGTTTCAGAGTGGTTGTAATCGGAGGCTTGATTAAAGTTACACACTTCACAATTGAAGTTGGTCGAGTACTTCGGATCAAAGCTCGCGTTGTAGAAGTTGCAAGAACTTCGGATGAAAACTTGTGGTGATTTTCCATAGTGGATTCAACTGGAAGCTAGAGTTCTTCCGACTGGACTAGTCCTCACAAGAGGAAAACCAGTATACATCCTTGTGTTTGCGTTTGCTCTCTACTCTATACTTTTTATTTACATATCTGTGATACATATATTATCTGTGATCTTGTTAGTAACATTTTTTAAATAGTTAATTTCTGCTGCCTACTCTATTCACCCCCCTCTAGAGTATTGCGTTTTACAACTCGTTCCTACAATCGGTCCTACACCGTGCACGCGTTCGACTTGAACAACCAAGTTCTTTGGGTGCCTAGACTTATGCCACAAGTCGTACGATGTAACTTAACCCGTAGGACAAGCAAAGACTATGCCAAAGCTTGGACGACGGGACTGTGCATTCTTTAATAAGCATTTATCGTTCGATGCCTATGACTTATGCTAAGTTCATAGCTTTGTGGCAGCATCGACCGACTTTTTTTCCCCCAAGACACGGGACGAAGGACCGAGTGCCATTTTGAAAGCACGATGGGCGATACTTCTAAGCCGACCGTGGGACCTATCCATGTTCTAACTCAGTCTGACCCAACTTGGGATTATTTCCTTAGCTATGTGGATTCGTCTCTTTTATTATCAAGCCTACTTATGCATTTGAAAACTTTCATTTCATTAATGTGAAGGCCAAGCTGAGGCAAGTTCACCGAAGCCACCCACCTGAGCGAGGAGTCGCCTCGACCGAGCGGGTCTTCGAGCAGCCGTTGCTTGGCTAAGTCCGAACGCCATTGGCGTTTCGATTCCTCTGATTGAGTTGAGCGAGACGGGGCATTACATAACTAGTCTAACTAGTAGCTAACAACTAGCAACTAACAATATTATATATTTAATTATATGCAACAATACCAATCATGGAAAACTAAAATAAAAACACAATCATTACAATTAATATAAAATATAATTTTTTAAATTGGTACAAAATAGGAAAAGATAAAAATACTCCTATTATGGAAATATGGTAATTACATTTTTTGTATGTGTAATTTATATATAGAAACTCTACCAAGTATGATAGAAATTTTCTTAGAATAGAACGACAAATAGGATACAAACTCAATTTCCCTTTTAAAAAATCTCCATTGGAGATGGCCCTACTGCAGTCTTCAAATACTATATATTTTGGCTAAAGTAAAAAAATACAGCACTTCAAACTAATCCAACTATGGATGCTTTTATCTCGAGTCATTTTAAATCATTTTTACAACGAAAAATTGTACCAGAAGCATACAAGTTTTAAATTATTGTGTAAAAAGAACCAAGTTAGGGAAAATTGCAAATAGGACCCGTAATGTCCCAAATTTGGGCGTCCAAAGTAAATTTATTGTTTAAAAATTAGGTTCTGTAGTTTAACCATAAGTTGTTTGTGATTGGGGAGCTTAATCCCGGACATAAATTATACGCCCAAGATTTGGACGTTTATTTATATGAGCAAAAATTATAAGCCCAATATTTGGGTGTTTAATTATTTATATATATTTTTCAACGGCTACTTGGCCAACGTATTGGCCAATGTATCTATTTTTACAATGACTATTTCCAACGGCTAATTTTACAACGTATGTGAACATACTGTATATGTATCTAACCCACACTACTCAAACTCTCATGCTCTCACTCCTCCATTCATACCAAAATCCATAGAACTCCTCCATTCATCCGAACTCCAAATCCAAAAATTTCAGAAGAGAAGTTACTCCCCGGCTATAGGTTCTTCTATATCTAGTGAAGCTTTCAAGAAGGATCCTAACACCTAGTTTTTGAAGAAGTTCTAATTTTCAAATTTTTATTCATGGATCAAATACTAACATTGATTTGCTTCAATAGAGGTACACTTAGTGGACTGTCTTATGAGGAGGTATAACTGATCTAATTTCTACCTATCAAAATATCTCTTTAGAAAATATATAAAATATTATCATGGAACGTTTTTCTATTACATATGAATTCGTCGTAAGATAACTTTTTATAGTGAAGAGGCATGGAAATTTGTTATTCAGAATAATTTAGGTGCATCTTGTATAAAGATTTATATTAATCAAGCATTAACAAATATTAGCACAAATATTATTTATACTAGTCAACCTGTTTATAATAGCCAAAAAATTTATGTTGGTCCTAGCACTTCAAACCAAATGAATTTATTTGAAGAGAACGTTGATGATGAAGATAGTGATGACTTAGTCGAAGATTTAGACTATTATTTAGACAATAATGATGATAATTTAGATGGTAGCACCCCTGAGTTATTTATTGGAAAAGAATTCCCATCTTCTTATGCATTTTGAAATTTTATTAGTGATATAGCAATTCTTCATAATTTTAGTTGTAGAACTAAACATAATAATTCTCAAAGAATTGTATATATTTGCGACTCTCTATATTATAGTTGGAGAGTGTATGCTAAAGCAGTTGGTAATAATGCAATCTTTGAGATTCGTACATTTGAATCTCGACATTCGTGTACTGGTGTGTTACGAAGAGGACATCATCGACACGCTACTGCTGCATGGATTTGTAAAAAAAAATAATGGATAAAATTAGAGATAACTACTCATATGCATCACATATTATAAAATATATACTTAGAGATTATTGAGTACATATTAGTAATCTAAAGCTTGAGCTAAAGAACTT
This sequence comes from Iris pallida, assembly GCA_029216955.1. NCBI lineage: Eukaryota > Viridiplantae > Streptophyta > Magnoliopsida > Asparagales > Iridaceae > Iris > Iris pallida. The sequence continues at coordinate 5,313,539 of JANAVB010011200.1, read as the reverse complement.
GCATTATCTGAAATTAACGGTAGTTATATTGATGCGTATGGTAATCTTGAAAAATATTACTTTACGATTATGGAAACAAAATGGTAGCAAATATTTTTAAAAGACCGTAGAAAATAATGTCTTTTACAGAATATTTATTTGTTTTAAGGCATGTATGGATAGTTTTTTACATGGTTGTTTACCTATAATTAGTATTGATGCAACCTTTTTGACTTCTAGATATTAAGGTACTTTATTTGTGGCATGTGCACATGATCCTAACTACCAATTATATTCTATTGTTTATTGTATTGTTGAAAATGAGAATACTGAATCATGGACATAATTTTTAAACAATTTGAAAATTTTCTTTGAAAGTTATTTTGATTGGTAGAATAGTATTTCATTCATATTAGATAAGCAAAAATGATTAATTCGTGGGATGCGTGACACTTTTCCAAACTCTCCTCAATTTTTTTTTGCATTCAACATTTTAAACAAAATATAAAAAGTCAATATAGTAGTAAACCCAAATATCTAGAATGGTTAGATAAACTTGCTCGATCTTATAATGTTGTGGATGCGACATAATGGTTTAAAAGAATTAAATTGACAGATATTAGAGTTTTTAATTGGATTGTTGGTACCAATGATGAAAATCGTAATTTCTCACATTGGATAACAGCTCCGACTAGCAGGCAAAGGGTCTTGAGGTATGAATTGTTTCATCCCGAACTGTTGCATGACATGATCAGCCGGATGAAACATGATATGGGAATGGTAGATGACGTAGTATCTGTGCATACTAGCTTCAAGTGCACCATCTATCACATACTGTGGTACACAGGTTGCCATTTAACCTAATAACGTTTAAGGAGTGTGATAAAATGTTTAAATATTTAAGTGTGACAAAGTAATGTATCAAATAGGCTCAACTAACCTCATTTGTAGGCACTGTGTCAAATAGATGACGATAAATTGAGACCACTTTATAAAGCCCGTGAGCTGTATCTACATCAGCTGAATTTCATCTCTCTCTTACGGGCATGACCCGCTCATCGGCACTGTATCGGCTAAGTGACCTACTGATTGAAAAATGTTCGTAGAACCATAGCTGCAAATAAGAAGACAATAAAAGTGATATTAATTGTCTAACTTATATAACCATATATGAAGAAAATTTATTTCAATTATACCTGTATAAGTGTAATACATCCACATATATTTGTGCATACAACACCTTCCGAACCAATAGTAACAAAAATAGTCATCGAATGATAGACATGAGCTAACACCACAGCACCACATGCGTGCTTTGTGAAGGTGTCCAAGTCTTCAAAAAATGGCAGGAGGTTTGCGTTAACCTTATTTTCCGCCGCGCTGGGAAATAACAATGCATCGCAAAAGCTAAGTAAATAAGCCCTAGTGCAACATATGAGCTGCAAACATGAACAGATATTAATATTAAATATTAGAACATAAATAATACAATAATTAATAAAATTATATGATGTACCCGTTGCTCATCAATAGGAACTGATGTATTTCCTATCCAATAAACATGCATAAAATTTGTTCGAAGCCGTCATTTTGATACTAGGACTAATACCTTGATCCTGTTCCGGCTCCACACCAAGATATATCTATGAGATCTCCAATATTTCTTCCCTTTTCAAAATATATAGGGATATCAGTGATCGGTAACCCTAAAATCATGGCCACGCCAGCTAGAGTGATCGATATTTCACCTACGTATAACTGAAATGTGTTACATCCTGGCCACCATCGCTCTATCAAATTCAACAACCGATCTCTACCGTGATGCCTTAAACGAATAACGTCATCATAGGAAAAGCCAAAAGATTCAACAAGTTTCTTTTGGCGAGCTGTGAGCTGCCATCCGTGGCACCAGTCTCCATGCTCACGTAATTTTACTGTCGAAAAATCGTATAATATCTCAAATTTGTTAGTGCATATTATTATTAACTATAATAATGATAATTTATTTTAACTAAAAATACCTGTCCGCCGAATATCAGTTTCGAAACGTGAAAACCTCGTTCTTGGATGATAGCTTGTGTAGTAGGTCCTCCTGGTATGCGACCGTCATTTTGAACATCCATCTATAAAATTGATAAGAAATTATTATACATAAATTTTACGCAATAATTTAAGATTTATAATATACATGAATTTTACGTATAATAATCTGCTTAATTAAATCTTAATTCAGCCCCCATGAAACTTATGCCCTTCTTTAAGGCGTAATATTTTTTTCTTAAAGGGAACATCCGAGAAGCATTGAAACTACTTAGCTACTAGTTATAGAAAATAATATCACTAAAAAAAATAATGTCTAAAATAATCTTTATTTGATATAGGTTGTTCTTCTTCTCATGCCTGCTGCTACTCTCTTCCTCTCCTTCTATTTCTTCTATTCTCTTCTCTCTCTCCAACAAGCTGCTGTCACTTTACAATCTATTTCTTTCCCTCTCCCTACCATTATATAAGGTAAACACTCCCTCGTTCAATGGTAAACACTCTCTCATTCAATTCGGTCAACAATACCATTCAAAGCCTAAAAAACAACATTGTCTCAAAAGCATAAAAAAATAATGCATGAAAAGAAGCAGCAATAGCCACGCGGCTTGGGAACAACCACGCGACAAGAGGTTTGAAGGAGTTAAACCGGCTTGGGAACAACCACGTGCCAAGAAGTATACGCCCTAAAATTGGACGTTGAAAATATACGCCATAAAGTTGGGCATTGAAAAAAATATTTGGGCGAAAATTTTTGCTTAGCCAAACTAATTTTTAGCTCAACCAAAGCTTAGGTTAACTATGGAACCGAAATTTATAGTCAACTAAAAATTCTTCTAGACACCCAAATTTAGGTGTATTTTTTAAATGTTCAAATTTGGAGCGTAACGTATACTATTTTATAATTTTTTAACTTCGCTCCTTTTATACAATACTTTATAACTTTTATGCTTCTGATACAATTTGTTCTTTTTTATAATAGTAAAAATAATTATGCTATTTGGCTCCCAAAATATTTGGATGATGCCGTCTCCCAATATGTGGCATCTGACATGACATCTGACATAACAACTAACATGATAAATTTTAACCCAAAAGATTAATTACCGAATTTTTTTTAATATTAATGTTAATGTTAATGTTAATGTTAATGTTAATATTAATTTTAAGGTTAATATTAATTTGAATTTTAATGTTAAGGTTAATTTTAATGTTAAGGTTAATCTTAATATTAATTTTCATGTTAATTTAATGTTTATGTTAATTTTAATTTTAATTTTAATTTTAATATTAATTTTAATGTTAAATTTTGCTATATCAGCTGCTATGTTAGCAACCATGACATATGTCACATAATGGAAGATGACATCATCCAAATATTTTGGGAGCCAAATAGCATTTTTTTTTAATAGTAAAAATTGCAAATTAGCCCAACAAACAATCACCAAAAAAGGGAAAAAAAGAAAAAGAAAAAGAAAAAGAAAACGACGTGAACACTTGCTTCAATCCCAAGCTTTCAGATTGAGAGAGTAGATGTAGATCGGAGCAGTTTGGGTCACACACTCTCCCCCTCAATTCCCAATAAAGTTGAGACCGAGAGAGATCTCGGGACGACGACGAGCATGAGTCCTCCTCCTCCTCCGAGTCCCAGCCTCCTGAAGGCGGTGACCCTGACCCATGTCCGGTACCGGCGCGGGGACCCGCTGGGGCACTTCCTGGCGTGGGTGTCACTGATCCCCATCTTCATCTCCCTCGGCGGCTTCGTGTCCCACTTCCTCTTCCGGCGCGAGCTCCAGGGGCTGTGCTTCGCGCTGGGCCTGGTCCTCTCCCAGTTCCTCAACGAGCTCGTGAAGACCTCCGTCCAGCAGTCCAGGCCCGACACCTGCGCCGAGCTCGAGATGTGCGACTCCCACGGCTGGCCCTCCAGCCACTCACAGTACATGTTCTTCTTCGCCACCTACTTCACCCTCCACTGCCTCTTCAGGGGGATGGGGGTCTCCTCCCCGGCCTCCAAGATCTTCCTCGCGCTCCTCACCTGGCCGCCCGCCGCCCTCACCATGTGGTCTAGGGTTTACTTGGGCTACCACACCCTCGCCCAGGTTTCTATATTTATTTATTATTTATTATTTATTGCCTCCTTTGCTGATGATGGGTGGCAGACACTGTTGGGGTTTTTGGCCTTTTCTTTAGAAATTTTAGTCCAACATCGGATAGAGATTCACATGTGGTGTGGAGGTGCACATAGGTGTGCCATGTGAGATTATTTTTCTAATGGAAAAAAGGCTAAATCAACAATTAAAAGTTAATGCTTTTTGTTCTTGGGAAATTTATTTCCATGGGAGCTAAGTCCCGTAGGGGCTTAGCGACTCGGACTCGGACTCGGACTCGGACTCGGACTCGGGCTCATGGGCTCATGAGACGTAATCTGACGTTTCGTTGGCGCACTTTGCACTTAGCATCGTCGCTAGGCGCATAGTGCGCTTTAGTTGCGCGGCCAAGTTGCGTGTCACGTTGCGCGCCAGGTTGCGCGCAGGTTGCGCAAGTGGCGCGTTGTGCATGTGACGCAAGGTGTGCAAGGCGCGCAAGGCGTGTGGCGCAAGTGGCTCTGTGCGCAAGGTGCAAGGCGCACGAGTTGCTAGAGTGGCGCAACTTGCTTCAGATCGTGCCTGTGCATGATCTGAGCGGTTAATGCACGTTCGGAGTGGTTATTACACGTCCCGAATGTTGTGCTAAACCGGACAGTTGCTACTCGGGCCTATATAAGGTCTCTTCTCTCTCACAGGCACAAGATACAAAACATATTCAGAGAGTTACGGAAGTTTACAAGTGTTTCTTAACACAAGTAAACAGAGTCTGTCAGAGAGAAGAGAAGCTTTGCACCAGCGTTGCTTTTGCACGAGAGTCCGTGTACGATTCGAGGAGTCAGAAGAGCAGAAGTGTTCCAAAGTTTTCCGACGAACTTGCTGGTTCCTGGAAGCTATTCGTGTGGGGCGAATATAGCTTTGAGCAATGATGATCATTCACCCTAGCAGGCCATCTTCCATCTTTCGTCTGTCATCTTCTTCGCTGCTGTGATTACGAAATCTTCTTAAATTCTCGTATATCATATGCTGCTGTGGATTACGAAATCTTTTTTGATTCTCGTAATATAATAACGAGATCTTCTTAGATCTTCGTTATACTTGTACAACCTTCCTAGAAGTGTTGTGTTGGAACATTGTTCTTACAATTGTTTCATATTCTAAGTTTTCCATCGAAAAATTGTGTCCCGGCACTAACAATCTCAAAGCTATATTGCTACGATGGAAAACTTTAATGCTTCACTCCTCAATACTGACTTCTGTAAGTTAGAAAAGTTTGATGGAGAGCATTATCAAGTTTGGAAGAGGAAGGTTTATCTCACTCTTCAACTCAGAGACGTTGATCACGTACTTCTTGAAGAGGAACCTACTGTTCCAGATACTGGGTCTGCTGCCGCCATTACTGCGGCTACTAAATTTCAGCCAAGTAGAGAAGGAAAAATAGCATTTGCAGGCTGCTTATCCTGAATGCTATGGAGGATTCTCTAGCAGAATCTTACAGTAAAAAACCAATTGCCAGAGACATATGAGAGTCTCTGGAGAAATTGTACGAAGAAGATAAGAACATGAGCAAGATATTTATGGTTGAAAAATATCACAAATGGCTTTTTGAGGACGAGAAGTCCATGCTGCCGCAGGTAAATGAATTTCTGAAGCTGCGACAGAAGTTGGAAGACGAGGCGATGCCCCTCCTCGACAAGTTTGTTGTTGGAGGGATTGTCTCAAAGCTCCCCGCTGGGTGGAGTAAGTTTTATGCAAACATGCATAGGAAGAAGCTTGAGATCAGCCTTGAAGACCTCTTGCAGAAAATCTATGTTGAGGACCAGATGCGGGCTCAACTGAAGGTGGACACACTGTCCAAGCAATTGGCTAACGCCAATCTGGTTCATACCAAGGAACCAAGGGAAAAGCAGGCGGCTTCCCACAGCAAGAAGAAGGACCCTAACAATCTGAACATGAAGGGGAATTCCTTCAAGCAAAAGAAGCCAAGGTCTCAGATGCCTTGCTTCAAGTGTGGCAAGAAGGGCCACTTCAAAAGTGAATGCAAAGCAAAGACCAAGCAATCAGAGCAAGGAGAGCCTAGTAAGGTATCTATGATCACTGACGTTGTTGCTACGATTGCGCAGGTTGATGCGGTAGGGACTGACTCTGACTGGTGGGTAGACACTGGAGCCTCCTGCCATGTCTGCTCCAGCAAGGAGTGGTTCACCACCTACACACCTACTTCTGAAGTGATTATGATGGCGAACCAGGCACAAGCTGAAGTGCTCGGGATTGGAACGGTAGTATTGAAGCTGACTTCTGGCAAGTCTCTGACGCTTCAAGGCGTGAAGCACGTACCTGCTATCGCCAAGAACTTGATCTCAGGAGGCCTACTCTACAACGCAGGCCTCAGGATGGACATCAATGCTGGCCAGATGGTGATGTCTATTAAGCGAACATATTTCGGAAAAACTTTTTATACCGAAGAGATGTTCAAAATTCAGCTTGTAAATCAGTCCAATGTAATTAATGCAGTCACTCCTTCTGCTTATACTCTTGAGTTGTGGCATAATAGGCTAGGACATGTTCATTGTAAACGAATAAACAGAATGTCTAGTCTAGGACTTATCTCCAAATGTGGGGGTAAGGTAGAGAAATGTGAAGTTTGTGCTCAAACAAAGATTACAAGGAAACCCTTTCCTCGGGTTAATCGAAGTACAAATCTTCTGGAGGTAGTACACTCCGATATCTGTGAGTTCAAATAGTTCTCTACAAAGGCCAGGATGAAGTACTTCATAATCTTCATCGATGACTTCTCTAAGTATGCGTTTGTCTACTTGCTGAAGGCTAAAGACGAAGCATTCGAGAAGTTCAAGGAGTTCAGAGCCGAAGCTGAGCGGCAGACTGGACAACAACTTAAAAGAATAAGAAGTGATCGAGGTGGGAGTACAGGTCTCATGAATTCACATCGTTCTGCAAAGAGCATGGAATTGTCAATGAGATTACGGCTCCGTACTCTCCTCAATCAAACGGAGTAGCAGAGAGGAAGAACAGAACGTTAACAGAAATGATTAACTCAATGTTGTTGACTGCTGGCCTTCCTAAGTGCTACTGGGGAGAAGCTGCATTGACGACCACTTTTATTCTAAATAGAGTGCCTCATGCAACTTCAGACGTTACTCTTCATGAACTCTGGTTCAAGGTCAGACCTAACTTGAATGTCATTCGAGTGTGGGGGTGTCTGGCATATGTCAAGCTTCTAGATCTAAAGATTCAGAAGCTTGGGACAAGGACTACTAAGACGATCTTCTTGGGGTATGCCGAGAAGAGTGATGCTCGGAGATTTCTTGATATTGAGTCAAATCATATCATTGAATCTCGCGACGCAGAATATTTTGAAGACAAATTTGCAAGACACAAGAATATTGTTCTTGTGGATGTACCGGATAACAGTAAGGGTGCGCAGGAAACTGAAGTCTTCAATGAAAATGTGGTCCAAGAAGATGTTGTTGAAACAACGATTGAACCAGAACAAGCTGAGCCGTCAGCTAAGCGTATGAGGAGGCCGAAGGACTTCGGAAGTGACTTTGTCACCTATCATGTGGAAGCTGATCCGCTTACCTATGATGAGGCGATGAAGACCAGAGACGCGATTTTCTGGAAGGAGGCGATTAACAATGAAATTGATTCTATCACCTCAAATAACACTTGGGTGTTGGTTGATCTTCCTGAAGGAGCGAAATCCATCGGATGCAAATGGATCTTCAAGAAGAAGATGAAAGCAGACGGAACTATTGACAAGTTCAAGGCTAGGTTGGTAGCCAAAGGGTTTTCTCAGAAGCAGGAAATTGACTACTTTGACACGTATGCTCCAGTAGCCCGGATGACCACCATCAGAGTGTTGATTGCTCTTGCAGCAATACATAAGATGGTGATACATCAGATGGATGTGAAAACGGCTTTCCTAAATGGCGAGCTGACCGAAGAGATATACATGCAACAGTCAGAGGGATTTGTCGTCAAGGGTCTTGAAGATAAGGTCTGCAAGTTGGTAAAATATTTGTACGGTCTTAAACAGGCTCCCAAGATGTGGCATGAGAAATTTGACAAAGTTATAAGGTCAAATGGCTAGATGGTCAGCGAGACGGACAAGTGTTTTTACACAAACTTCGCTGATGGAAGAGGTGTGATCGTTTGTCTGTACGTGGACGACATGCTTATCCTAGGAATAAATGTGGGTTGTGTCACGGAGACAGAGAAATTCATCTCGAGCAAGTTCAGTATGAAGGACTTAGGGGAAGCTGATGTGATCTTAGGGATCAAGATCATCCGGACAGACATTAGACTAGCGCTGTCATAGTCTCATTTTATTAAGAAAATGATCACTCGTTATGGGTATCGGGATCTTCCAGGGATCGATACGTCGTACAGGTGTGATCTGAAGCTGAAGTCTAATTCAGGGAAAAGTGTCAGGCAGCTGGAGTATGCAAGTGTAATGGGGAGTTTGATGTATGCTACTACTGCCACAAGGCCTGACATAGCTTTTGCCGTGGGAATGCTGAGTCGTTTTACGAGCAACCCAGGTGTTGAACACTGGAAAGCTGTAAAACGGGTTATGAGATATCTCAAGAAGACTCAGACATATGCACTGTACTATAGCGGAGATCTGCCGGTAGTGGAAGGCTTCAGTGATGCCAGCTGGTGCTCAGAGGTGGAGAGCGAAAGGTCCACAGGTGGATTCATTTTCATAATGGGTGGAGCTGCTATATCGTGGAAGTCAAAAGAAGCAGACTATGCTCTCGCGGTCATCCATGGAATCTGAGTTCTTTGCACTTGATTCCGCAGCCGAGGAAGCAGAATGGCTTCCGGAGCTCATGTATGATATTCCAGTGGTTGGGGCGCAAATCGTTATCGATATACTGCGACAACCAGGCGACTGCGGCGGTGGCAACAAATGACCTCTTCAACGGGAAGAAGAGGACTGTGCGGTTGAAGCACAAGGCAGTACACGATCTTAGCAAGAGATGTGTTATTGCAGTGATTGATGTTCGGAGTCAGGAGAACCTGGCGGATCCGTTCACCAAGGGCCTCAAGCGCCAGTTGGTCGATGACACAGCTTGTAAAATGGGCTTGAAGGCATTCTGATATTGTATTATTGTATTCCTACCATAAAGTTTTATGCTAATAGTTCAAAGAGAAATCTACTAGGCATCTAGCTGTTGGTTCAAGGGAGGACCACTAATCGGAAGAATATCAGGAACGGTGGGTACATGTTCTATTGGGCATGGAGAGGTTACGGAACTACAACCACTGTTGTCTATTGTTGTTTTCTGCCAAAAACAGATCCTGTGGGAAGGTTGGCTTAAAATGCCTTAATGAGTTCTCAGGCAGAGTGAATGCCTGGTGTGCTTTACATGAAGCACGGTAGAACAACACTACAAGGAGTGAAACTCCATGCTACTGTGGGGTGACTCCACCATGAGGTTCCCAGGCATGGGGTAATGCTTCGGCTTTGCTAGCCAAGTCACAACGACGTAGCACCGCAAATATGCAGTTAGCCTAATGATGTATGTTAAAATAAAGAGAGGGGTAGTCAGCACTACAAAGAGGAGGAGTTCCTCATGTTACAGTGACACAACACCACGATGAGGTACCCGGTTAGGGATAAAGCCTCGGCTTTGCAAGCCATATCGTTGCGGCGTAACACCGCAAGGGGGCCTAAGGCTTTATGCTGGGTATTTTGGCACTACAAAGAGGCGGTTGCCTCATGCTACAGTAGTATGACACTACGATAAGGTTCCCGGTACGGGGTAAGGCCTCGGCTTTAAGCCATGTCATAGCGGCGTAGCACCGCAAGGGAAGCGCAAAGCGCTTCATGCCATGTCTCTTTATAATGAACTCACCTATAGTGTATGGACAAAGAGATATCAGGCCGTCTCTTGAGGGTAAACTTGTAAACGTCCAAAATTATACACTGAAACCAGGCTGGCACACGGCCTTTAATGTGTAGCCAGAAGCACATGTAACTATATTATGTGAGTGGGAAGAATTTCAGCTATGATCCAGAATTCAAGGCTTAGTCCATTCTTGTATTATAGTCTATTGTTTGACCCATGCAAGAAGATTCAAGTCGTCAGCGATATCTCTCCTAATGCATGATGGACAGTTATTGTGGGGAACACTTATACCCATATATAGAGATATATAGGGGATTGTTGGGGTTTTTGGCCATTTCTTTAGAAACTTTAGTCCCACATCGGATAGGCCAAAGAAGTTGTATCTCTATATATTAGCTATGCTAGTTTAGAGATGCACATGTGGTGTGGAGGTGCACATGGGTGTGCCATGTGGGGTTATTTTTCTAATGGGAAAAGGCTAAATCAACAATTAAAAGCATTAATGCTTTTTGCTCTTGGAAATTTATTTCCATGGGAGCTAAGCCCCGTAGGGGCTTAGCGACTCAGACTCGGGCTCATGGGCTCATGAGGCGTAATGTGGCGTTTTGTTGGCGCACTTTGCACTTAGCACGTCAGCATCGTCGCTAGGTGCGTAGTGCGCTTTAGTTACGCTCGTTGTGCGAGCCACTTGCGCGACCAAGTTGCGTGCGACGTTGCGCGGCACAGGTTGCGCGGCCTAGGTTGCGCGACCAGGGTGCGCGCCAGGTTGCGCCAGGTTGCGCGCAGGCTGCGCACAGGTTGCGCCAGGTTGCGCGGAGGTTGCGCAAGTGGCGCAATGTGCGCGTTGTGCGTGTGGCGCAAGGTGTGCAAGGCGCGCAAGGCGTGTGGCGCAGTGTCGCGCAAGTGGTTCTGTACGCAAGGTGCAAGGCACGCGGGTTGCTAGAGTGGCGCAACTTGCTTCAGATCGTGCCTGTGCATGATCTGAGCGGTTAATGCACGTTCGGAGTGGTTATTACCACGTCCCGAATGTTGTGCTAAACCGGGCAGTTGCTACTCGGGCCTATATAAGGTCTCTTCTCTCTCACAGGCACAAGATACAGAACATATTCAGAGAGTTACGAAAGTTTACAAGTGTTTTTTAACACAAGTAAACAGAGGCTGTCAGAGAGAAGAGAAGCTTTGCACCAGCGTTGCTTTTGCACGGGAGTCCGTGTACGATCTGAGGAGTCAGAAGAGCAGAAGTGTTCCAAAGTTCTCCGACGAACTTGCTGGTTCCTGGAAGCTATTCGTGTGGGACGAATATAGCTTTGAGCAACGGTGATCATTCACCCCAGCAGGCCATCTTCCATCTTTCGCCTGTCATCTTCTTCGCTGCCGTGATTACGAAATCTTCTTAGATTCTCGTATATCATATGCTGCTGTGGATTACGAAATCCTTTTAGATTTTCGTAATATAATAACGAGATCTTCTTAGATCTTCGTTATACTTGCGCAACCTTCCTAGAAGTGTTGCGTTGGAACATTGTTCTTACAATTGTTTCATATTCGAAGTTTTTCATCGAAAAATTGTGTCTCGGCACTAACAGACACTGTAGTCTAGCTGTTGTGCATTTCTTACAATATGGTCTAATTTATATACATATATGTACCCTAAAATTGTACAACAGTACCCTGTGTTTTATATATATTTTTGGATTGGGCCACATTTGGTTTGGTTCGCGGAATCAGAGGACTTGGTAAAGGAAAGTCATTCCCTTCTCGTGTTTTGGATTTTTGGATGCCGAAGGAAATGAGATGGAAAGGAAAATGATCACCAAAGGAAAGAAAAAATAGGGAGGGAAAATGGTTTTCCCCACCGACCCACCCCAAAGAACCACTTTCCCACCCTAAGGATTCACTTTCCCTCCCCAATTCTCCTAGCCTTTCCAAACACCAAACACCGAAAATGAAAATTGACGGGAATTGTAATTTTCCAAAGGAAAGGAAAGAGGAAATAATTGATTTCCTTTCCTTTCCGCGAACCAAACGTGGCCTTAGGGTATGTTTGGCAACAAAAAGGGTAAGATGGAAACTAGGAAAATAGTAGAAAGTTCTCCTAGTTTCCGTTTGATGTGTTGTTTGGTTCTCATAAACTAAGTTTAGAAACTTAGCGGCCACGTTAGCAGAAGTAGAAACTAGGGGCTCATATAGTTTCTATCCAAAATGGTAAAAAAGGAGAAAATAAAGGAGACAACATTTATTATTATTATTTTATTTATAGAAGTGGTCCAATCTAATATATATATATATATATATATATATATATATATATATATATATTGAAGCAATGGGTAATTGTGGCGAACTCACCTCCACTGGGGCTCGAACTCCGACCACTTGGGCCGCATGCATCTCTCTTACCACTAGGCTAGAGGTCATTTGCTATATATATATATATATATATATATATATATATATATATATATATATATATATATATATGGTTTCCACGCGGGTCGGCCCCGCGGCCGCCGGATCCCCTGGCCGGCGGGGTGCGGGCCTCAGCCAAGAAGGGCGGCCCTCCCCCCGGCGTTCGGGGGGGGGGGGGGGGGGGCGGAAGCAAGATCGGGGGGGTCGGGCGGACCCCCCGACGCCGGCGCGCGCGGCTGCTTCCCCCTAGGCGGTTGGGGGGGGCAGCACAGGGGGGGTCGGGTGGACCCTCCGGTTTGTCGACGACCCCCCCCCCCCCCCCCCAGGCGGCGGGGGGGGGGGGGGGGGGCTCTACGGGAGGGGGTTCGGGCGTCCACCACTCGGGGACGGGTAGGACGGACTCGCTGCGGGGTGGTCCCATTGATCTCAACTTTGAATTCGGAGCAGGTTCAGGATCTCTGGGGAGCAAAACGGAGGGAGGTGGATGGACGACGGTTACGCGCCGTCGCGTGGCAAAGACCGGGGGGAAGACGGGAGGCGGACATGGTCAGGTTAGGGATCGCCATCCTGTTAGCCGTCAGAACGGGTCAGGGGCTCGGCCATTTGGTCGGGGTCCGGGGGTGACTGCTGGGAGATCGGTGGGTTGGCGGCCTAAGGCGACCGCGACGCCAAGGGGAAGAGTAAGGTGGTGGATCTGGATGTTCAGGGATCTGGGACTCCTCGTCCGGTGATTGCGCCGAGGCCTCTTGGGATGACCCCTCGGCCTGCTGGACGGTCCTGGGCTGAGATTTGCAAACCTGTGGGACCGAAAATCCCTACATCGATGGAGTACGTTCCGCCGATCAAGGCAGGGAGGGGTTTCCGGGCCTCGTTTCCTGCGGAGGAGATCCAGAAGGTGACAACTTACTGGGAGAATACCCTCGTCCTGTATGTCTTGGGCAACAAGCCTTTCTACGGACAGATCCGGGGCTATGCAGCGCGTGTCTGGCAGCCTAAGGGGAGTATGGAGTTCTATGCTCGCGAGAACGGCTTCTATTATGTGAAGTTCGGACTGGCGAAGGATGTCGCTAGGATCCTCCAAGGCGCCCCCTGGACGTTCGACGGCAGACTGATCATTCTCAAGGAGTGGACTCCGGAGCTGCGTTGCGAGAGGAAAGTTCTGAAGTCCATCCCAGTATGGATTCGATTTCCTGAGTTCCCGGTACGGTTTTGGAGCATACCCTTGTTGATGCGGCTGGCCAGCTTGGTGGGCACCCCGATCAAGGCAGATGAAGCTACTGCCTTTCGGACGCGGTTGATGTACGCTAGGATCTTTGTGGAGATTCGGGCTGGGGGGAGCTCCCGAAGATGGTGGAATATGAGATCCCTTCTGGGGAGGTGCTTACCCCGAAGGTGGAGTATGAATGGGTTCCATCTACCTGTTCACGCTGTTCCTGCTTCGGGCATCTGGCCAGTGCATGTTCGGAGATTGGACCTCCGGTGGAGCCTATTATCCCTCCGAGTGCGGCCCTATAAGCCCCCTGCGATATGGATTTCAGAGATGATAGCGGAGCGGAGGTCTTGGAGGGGGAGGTTACTCATCCTGTGAGTGATGGCGGTTTGAGTCTCGTTGTATCTACTCAGCTTGCTCCCACGGGTGGGGTGGTGTCCACTTGCCAGGGGCTGAGTAGTATAGTTACTAGAGGTATGGTGGCGTCGGAGATTGAGGCACGGGGGGAGGGCGGATCGTCTAGAGGGCAGGTTTACTGTAGGAAGAGACGTGCTGTCGGCCTGCTGAGAGATGGCCCCTCTATGGTGGAGGGACATGCTACAGACAGAGAGGAGGCGGTGTATGTTGACAACCCTGCCTGGGCCTTGGTACTATCTCAGGTCGCTTCCCAACAGGCGGTTCCAACTGGGATGGAGGATTCTTTAGCGACGGATGCGGCACCTTTCCCAGGTGCCGACCCGGGAGTTTCACAGGGGGACCCCACCTCTCATTAATTAATGGCCATTATCGCCTGGAATGTGAGGGGACGTGTTCGCTAGGGAGGTGGAGATAGATTTGTGGGGTGCTCCACAGAGAAAAATGTGACATTTCTGTTCTATTAGAATCCAAGATCAAAGGTGAGAAGACTCTTACTAGACGGACCCCTTCTCATTGGGACCAACTGTACAACCTGGCTCTTTGTGACATGGCCAGGATTTGGGTTCGCTGGAACTTGAAGAGTTGGGATGGTGACTTGATATTGATGACGGAGCAGTTGATTGCCATCTCCTTCGTGAACAAGGGTGGCTTCTGGTTCTTGTTGGGGGCTGTCTACGGCCACAATGACAGAAGGAGACGGGAGTCCCTATGGAGCGACATCTCCCGTGTTTCATCTGTTGCTGACTTGTCGTGCCTTCCTCTTCTCTTGATCGGGGACTTCAATGCCCTTCTGCACCAAGGGGAGAAGCTGAGTGGTCGTCCGGTTCCAGATTCTATCCTTTATGATTTCCAGAGATGCCTCCTGCTTGCGGGGCTTCGGGGACTGTCTCGCTCAGGCTGTATCTGGACTTGGCACAACAAAGCAACTCATAACAGGGTTGCTTGTCAGCTTGATCGAGCTCTGGAAAATGGGGAGTGGTTCCGGCACTTCCCCAACACTTCGGCTGAGGGTCTGGCAGCTGGGACGAGCGATCATACCCCATCAGGGTTGGCTTCACTGCTCGGTCTCTTGGGAAGTTCCGCCCGTTCAGGTATAACAACAGTTGGTATCTCTCGGAGGGCTACCTAGAGGCTGTCGCTGAGGGGCTGACTAGCGGCCAGGAGGGGACGGCCCAATTTCGTTTGGTTCGTCGTCTCAAGGCCACGAAGAGAGCCCTTAGGAGTTGGGTGAAGGGGCTGCCCAAGTCCACCTTAGAAGACAAGGAAGTGGAGTTGCGGACCTTGCAGCAGGATATGCAAGCTGACATGCTTAATGGGGACCTGGCTAGAGAGAAGGAGCTGATCGGAGAAGTCAGCATCCTGAGGCTGCAGAAGGAGATTAGCTCGGCCCAGCGAGCCAAATGTTCCTGGCTGAAGGATGACGACCGTTGCTCCAAGTTCTTCTATGATGTTATCCGGACAAGACAGAATAGGAATCATATCTCTCAGCTTCTTGATGCGGATGGCACTCTGGTGGGGACGCCGGCTGAGATCTAGGGCGAGGCTGTCAGGTACTACTCTGAGTTGTATTTCCAGACTGACTACCTTTTCGTGCTCCCAGAGGTTATTACGAAGAGATTGGTGACTCCATTTGGAAATAGCATTCTTATTGCCCCTGTTACATTGGAGGAGGTGGAATCTATTGTCAAGGTGGCGGATTCCAACAAGGCTCCTGGTCCTGATGGCTTCAGCAGTGGTTTCTTCAAATGCCATTGGGACATTCTGAAGCATCAGGTCGTGGAGGTGGTCCAGGAATTCTTCACCAACGGGAAGCTTCTGAAAGAACTGAATCACACTTTCCTGACCTTGGTGCCGAAGAAGGAGGGAGCGACAGCATTGGCGGATTTCAGACCTATTGCGTGTTGTAATTATCTTTATAAGATAATTATGCACCTTATGTGCCGGCGGATGGAGGGGATCATGCAGGACTTGGTATCTCCGAATTAGGCTGCATTCATCAAGGGGAGGTCGATTGCAGAGCATAGCCTCCTGGTACATGAGATGGTGAGGGGATTTAGCAGACCAGGAGGGGAGAAAGCTTGTGTTAAACTGGACCCGAGGAAGGCGTATGACATGGTCAATCGTGACTTCCTCTGCCATCTGATGACAGCCATGTGATTCGCGGAACACTGGGTTGAGTTGATCCGGGAGTGCATTACGTCCTCTACTTTCTCTGTTCTTATCCAGGACGTTCCTTATGGGTACTTCCAGAGCAACCGTGGGCTAAGGCAAGGTGACCCATTGTCCCCTTACCTGTTCATGCTGGTTATGAAGTACTTTACTTGTTTGATGGATCTGGCAGTGCTCCGTGGACGGCTGGTTCCTCTGTTTCGGAGGATGGTCCCCCAGTTACCCACCTTATTTATGCTGATGATCTGCTAGTCTTCATCCAGCCTTCGACGGAGGGTTTGCAGACGCTTGCGGCTATTATGGAAGATTTGAAGTTCTTTTCGGGTCTCCAGATGAACAGGGATAAGAGTAGGGTCTACTTCAGCTCCTTGTGCCCCCGGAAGGAGGAGCGGGCTGATTGCTGGGTATCGCGAGAAGTGATCTTCCGATGCGATACGTAGGAGTGCCTCTCACAGTCAATTATGTGCGGGATCAGGATTGCCCTAGTCTGGTGGAGTATGTCCAGAGGAGAGTAGAAGGGTGGCAAGCAGCAGGTCTGTCATTTGGCAGTCGCATTGAGCTGGTCAGATCGGTGATCTCGGTTG
Organism: Iris pallida; assembly: GCA_029216955.1. Lineage (NCBI taxonomy): Eukaryota > Viridiplantae > Streptophyta > Magnoliopsida > Asparagales > Iridaceae > Iris > Iris pallida. The sequence continues at coordinate 5,296,771 of JANAVB010011200.1, read as the reverse complement.
TGACCCATTTTTAGCTGCAGTCCATCCTCCTATCTGTGGCCACTATTCGGCGAGTGGAGCGATTATGTGCCGATTTCATTTGGAGGGGAGGTATGCAAGCGATCTCCTGGGACCAGCTCTGTCGTCCCAGGAAGGAGGGAGGAGTGCGGCTCAGACCGTTGCTGGAGATTAGGGAGGCTTCTGCGCTTAAGCTGACCTGGAGATTCATCAGCGGGAGATCTCTCTGGACGGATTGGATGCACAGCAGATACGTGAAGCAGGACACCTTTTGGACGTGTTCTACTGACAACAACCATTCAGTCACGTTCAAGACTGTCTTGAGACACAGAGGGGTACTCAAGTCTGCTATCCGGAGGGTCATGAAGGACGGGTCGGGTACGGACCTCTGGCGGGACCCTTGGATAGATCGGCGTTCGTTGTTGGACATTAGAGGAGCCCCGACTCATCAGGAGGACAGGCGTGGTTTGATGTGCAGTCGCATCATACGATATGGGGAGTGGAGGCCGGATTCGTATCGGTTCACTGAGAAGCTGGGTGGGAGCATTATGTCTACTGTCATTGATCCGACTTTGCCTGCGGATCGGTGGATTTGGGAGCCGGCTGAAGCATCTTCGGGGACTGGGGAGTTCCAATTCCGTAGCTGCTACAACCTTATCCGGCGTACTTTCCCGTTGAGTTCTGATTACGAGTTCGTTTGGTGCAAGGGTCTGGCCAGGAAGATGCAGTTGTGTGTATACAAGCTTCTACTGGACCGCCTATTGACTAGAGATCGCCTGAGTTCGTCTGGAGTGCCGGTTCCGGATCACAAGTGTGTGCTTTGCGGTTTGGAGCCCGAATCTATAAAGCATATCTTCTTCGAGTACACTCTGGCATGGCAGATCTGGTCGGAGCAGAGTCGTGTATTGGGAGTGAGCGCCTCCGGAAATTGTATGGGGGACATCATCATGGTGATCCGAGATAGCAGGGGTAGAGGGCAGGACTGGTTCCGAACAACCAAAGTTCGTCTGGCTGCTTCGGTTTGGCATGTATGGCGGGAGCGAAACCGTCGGATCTTTGAGGGGCTGGTCACCTCTCCGGTTGGCATTCTCCATAACATCGAGTTTGATGTAAATGCTATGGAGAATTGATGAGTGGGAGTCCCACTCTGTTTGTATGTTGTAAGATTATGGCTTTTCCTGTGGAATAAAATTCACTTTTTTTTTCCATATATATATATATATATATATATATATATATATATATATATATATATAGTTTTAATAGTGACATGTCATCACATTGCTTTAGTTCCCTTAGAGCATCTCCAACCCTATTGTGAGTTTGAAAAAAATGGTTGCCACATAGGAATGACAACCATTTTTTCCAAAAGTACTTCTTCAATGCAATTGTGAAATAAAGTGTGGAGTTGACATGGCAATGACATGGCAAAGACAATGTGAAGTTGGTTGTCTAGATCTAGACAAAGTACTTCACAATGTCTTTATGTCCACATCATCATTTGTGAATAAAAATGTTTATAAAAAGAAGTAGAAGAGTAAAAGTTGTCGTGGAAGTTGTAAAAAATTACTTTGTATTATCCTCTCAATACTTTTGCATTGGAGATGACTTTTTAAACTCATTGTCATTTGTGAATATAATTTTGCCACCTATACAAGACATTGTCTTGTGTCCCATGCCACCTAAGATCCACAACACAAAATAAGATAATAGGGTTGGAGATGCTCTTACTCTACTTTCTAGCAAGCAAACAACTTTTTTGGTTTGGAAACCTACTTTCTTCAGTCGTCTATAATCATAACTTAGGCAAGACTCAATCTTTCCATTTAGTTGTATTATCGAGTAATTGAAGAAACTATACTATGGAGAATATGCTGCTTATTCCCCAAATATTATTTTTTTTCTCCACCAAATTAGGGTTAGCTACCATCTCTTATTTTCCCTCCATCTCCATGTATACTGCTTTCTGAATCTCAACAAATATTTCAAATTACACATATACTCTCAAAAAAAATTTCATTTCGGATAGGTACCCTTATAGGTAGCATATATATATATATATATATATATAGTGACATGTCATCACATTGCTTTAGTTCCCTTAGAGCATCTCCAACCCTATTGTGAGTTTGAAAAAAATGGTTGCCACATAGGAATGACAACCATTTTTTTCAAAAGTACTTCTCCAATGCAATTGTGAAATAAAGTGTGGAGTTGACATGGCAATGACATGGCAAAGACAATGTGAAGTTGGTTGTCTAGATCTAGACAAAGCACTTCACAATGTCTTTATGTCCACATCATCATTTGTGAATAAAAATGTTTATAAAAAGAAGTAGAAGAGTAAAAGTTGTCGTGGAAGTTGTAAAAAATTACTCTGTATTATCCTCTCAATACTTTTGCATTGGAGATGACTTTTTAAACTCATTGTCATTTGTGAATATAATTTTGCCACCTATACAAGACATTGTCTTGTGTCCCATGCCACCTAAGATCCACAACACAAAATAAGATAATAGGGTTGGAGATGCTCTTACTCTACTTTCTAGCAAGCAAACAACTTTTTGGTATGGAAACCTACTTTCTTCAGTCGTCTATAATCATAACTTAGGCAAGACTCAATCTTTCCATTTAGTTGTATTATCGAGTAATTGAAGAAACTCTACTATGGAGAATATGCTGCTTATTCCCCAAATATTATTTTTTTTCTCCACCAAATTAGGGTTAGCTACCATCTCTTATTTTCCCTCCATCTCCATGTATACTGCTTTCTGAATCTCAACAAATATTTCAAATTACACATATACTCTCAAAAAAAATTTCATTTCGGATAGGTACCCTTATAGGTAGCATACATACTACTATAGAATTGGAAAACTCTTTAAAACCCAAGCTGAACTTTTTTTGGACAGTGTTACCGCTCTCTAATCAACTTGAATCGAGCCTTGAAATTTAGTGGCGTAGATAATATCATTAGTACCTTTAAGTTTCCTTTCTCCAGTTCATAATTAAAACAGAAGGAACAATTCCATTTAATACGAAGTTTTGCTTCCGTATGATTATCTTCCATCAAATTGGCTCCAATTTTGAATTTGTATCGAAATCCATTAAAGTTTTAAAAACATTGATTGGTATGAAGTTTTTGAGAAACATCTATTTAACTTCTCACGTGCGATGCACATGCCTCTTTTTCTAGTCTATAGATATTGTTCTATTTATATTGAGTTTACTCCAATTTAACTAATTTAGAAATCCACTACGATTTTTCTTAAGAAGAGACCGACACAAAAGAGACAAAAAGTAAGCAAAAGGAAATGCATCATACATGACACCAAAATCAAGTGATAATCAACTTTGTTTACTTAATCATAATGAGAATGCAAGTAAAAAAAACGTTTCTATTCATTAAAGTTCTAATCTTATACATTTTATTATCCGTGTGGGCTTAACCCGTGTTTAACCAAAGCAAACGTGCTTATCATCACGATTGTTGTGATAAAGATTAAAGGGTATCCATGCAAAAAAAAGAAACATTTTTCAAGGGTATACATGCAGTTAGAAAATTATAAGGGTGTACAAATTTGATATTTCAAAGGCTGTGTATATATATAGATTCATATCGGGTATCACGTTATACTAACAAAACACACACACACAGGCGCACACACACAGAGGCACACACCATATGCATGTTTGCGAAAACCCCTTAATTGTTTAACATTTGTTTGTTCAGGTCTTTGCTGGGGCTGCTCTTGGTGTTCTGCTTGGAGCCCTTTGGTTCTTGATTGTGAACAACTTTCTCGTCTCCTATTTTCCGTTGATCGAAGAGAGTGCCATTGGAAGGTTCTTTTATATCAAGGATTCATCTCACATAGATAATGTGCTCAAGTTTGAGTATGACAATGCCAGAGCTGCTCGGAAGAAATTGGCTTCCGACTAGAGCTGTAAGTTCTTTCTAGTCTGGGAATTTAAATACTTTCCTTATATCTTGTCTTTGTTGTACTTGGACTATGCAATAAATTTGTTCTTTAAAGGGACTGAATTTTTGTGAGTAGAGTTTGCTACTTGACCTGATCTGCTACAACTGTTCAGGGTTTTTGCTTATGCGCTTAAATGATAAGTTGATACTTGATAGGCTCCTGCCCCTCTTTAGTACGAGTACATCTTAGAATGAGAAATAAAAATAGAGAAGTGTTTGCAATAGATCTTAACTAATCGATGAGGAATAAAAATAGATAATTCGTTGTAGTACATCTTAAATAACCCTTTCATTTCTTTACCAATTAGTCTAAGATGCAGGGACCTGAAAGCTTGGGTTATCAGCAGCTATATACTAATCTTATCTGTTGAGTTACCGGTGGCCACTTAAGAAATGAGGGGTGCCAATCCATACCGGATATTAGACGATATCTGGTGACATGGACATGTAGATTTAGAGGCTTATAAATCAGTTGAAATATGGCATACATGGTAAATAATCTGAGATATAGACGAAGAAATGTCACTAGTGCAATAAAAAGGATATTATTGAATGGCTAAAGCATCTTACTCATATTACTGTATAATATATTATTATGCATTTTCATCCACGTTACTTATGGTTAAACTACTAGTGTGGTTGAACATATTGTTCTTAGTCTTCTTGGTTAAGACTTGGTAGTCACTATTGTAGGACCCACATGTAAGGTATTTTAAAAAACCTCCTAATGAAGTTGGATAGAGGTTGGAGAAGAAAACATTGCAATAAAATAAATCTATACACTCAATTTTTTAAAATCATACTTAAAATAAATATTAGAAACATAATATTAAAAATAATCACCATATGTTTTAGATAATAATAAGAAGCAATCCTCGAATATATGGATAAATAATGCTATATCGGGTGTCGTTCTGTTGTAGTTTGTAGTGACCGCAGTCCGCTATAACAGGCCTCTATGTCGGCCACTATTCCTTTGTAGCTTCCATTGTTTCCACTCCACTATTTCTATAGAGTTTAGCTATATTAGCAGCTAATGGGAAAGCGGTATAGTGTTTGCTATGTCTGCTAGCTGGAGTGTTCAATTATCATGAACAGTAATTTGTTACTGTGCATCATTTTGGAAAACCTCTACTGTGAATCATGATGTATTATGTTTCTTGATTTACTTCATAGGTCATATAGCTTTGTCTTATGGGATATTAACCCGTTAATCTTATCAACCTTTCATTTACTAACTAAACTACCTTCAACATTTCTTTCTATGGTTTACAATCAACTGACTTAGCACCTCATCAACTTGAAGTGCAATAAGTTGGCTAACTTGTTATATCTTGAATAGAGACAACATTGTGTATGCTAACCTTTTCTTACCACATTTGATTGTCTTCTCTGATGCATTGCTTCATGAAGGCAATGTATGCATACCTTCAAACCCGCTATGATATAACTACCCATTTTGTCGAAAAGCATGCTGTATTTTTGATCATTAACTAAGAAACTTGATTTTATTCTTTGAGCCTTCTTGATTCATTTATATCACATTAATTCTCCAGCTATGTTTACTAAAAAAGTCTGCAGCTATGTTTACCAAAAAAGAAGTCTCCAGCTATGTCATCTAAGATCATATTTAGACATTTTGCGCATGTGAAACTATCTTCACTGCAAGTTGGAAATTGGAGTTGCTAAAAGTACCTAGGTTACTTTTCTGAAAACTGTTCCCTACCATGCATCTTCAATCATCAACCATTACAAGATTAGACTCTCTTGAAACTATCTTGGATGTGGATTTAGTTGGTATTTTCTCTAGTTTGTGTAAGATATGCACATGGAAACATATGCATATGCAGAACGAAAGCTTCATCATGAAAGATCATCTATGGAACGAGACTTGATTCGTTCGGATTGTGTGGTTCGACTTCATGATCCTCTCTGGTCAATCCTTTACTTCTGAATTTAATTGTTTACTTTGCGATCTACTAGGTTATCTACTAGTAGATTATTATTATTAATCTACTAGGTAAACCAAACATCCATTTTTAAGCCTCTGTTAATTAATCTTTATTAGTAACATGTCATCATAAATCACAAGATCAATTTGCGAAACAGGCTCTAGTTGTAATTCATTTGAGCATTATTCTTACTAAAACTGTTATAGTTTCTCTGAGTCAATCCTTTACTTCTGAATTTAATTGTTTACTTTGCGATCTACTAGGTTATCTACTAGTAGATTATTATTATTAATCTACTAGGTAAACCAAACATCCATTTTTAAGCCTCTGTTAATTAATCTTTATTAGTAACATGTCATCATAAATCACAAGATCAATTTGCGAAACAGGCTCTAGTTGTAATTCATTTGAGCATTATTCTTACTAAAACTGTTATAGTTTCTCTGAGTTGTAAGGTCTATGTAGTCGTGGCAGTTGTGGAGCTCAGCTTTTATTGTTATGTGGTCTGTGATAGTTGGGTTGGCTGCAAGAATCCAAATGACTTTAAATGGTGTCACAGGAAGCAGTCAGTTTCTTTTTTTTCTTTTGTGACATATTAAGACTTCCTTGATGTGTTGGCAAAGTTGATCTAGGAAAAAGCACATTTGTGAAGTTAATAGAAGTATCAAGTTTGTTGTTGGGTGCTACTATCTGAAATTCGTGATGATAAGCGTGCACAACTTTTAGAATATCGTCTGAGGCATTATGATAGTTGGCAGAAGAACAAAGTTAAGGAGCACACACTGAGCAAATCCATTCATGGAAATTTATGTGACAGGTATATATATATATATATATATATATATATATATATATATATATATATATATATATATATATATATATTTGGAAAAAAGGTGAGTTTTATTCCAAAGTAAAAGCTATAATCTTACAACATACAACCCGAGTGGGACTTCCACTCATCAATTCTCCATAGCATTTACATCAAACTCAATGTTATGGAGGATGCCAACCGGAGGAGTAACCAGCCCCTCAAAGATCCGGCGGTTTAGCTCCCGCCATACATGCCAGACCGAAGCAGCCAGACGAACTCTGGCTGTGCGGAACCAGTCCTTCCCTCTACCTCTGCTATCTCGGATCACCGTGATGATGTCCCCAATACAATGTCCAGTAGCGCCCACTCCCAATACTCGACTCTGTTCCGCCCAGATCTGCCATGCCAGAGTGCATTCAAAGAAGATGTGCTTTATAGATTCAGGCTCCAAACCGCAAAGCACACACTTGGGGTCCGGAACCGGCACTCCAAACGAGCTCAGACGATCTCTAGTCAAAAGGCGACCCAGAAGAAGCTTGTACACACACAACTGCATCTTCTTGGCTAGGCCCTTGCACCAAACGAACTCATAATCAGAACTCAACGGGAAAGTACGCCTGATGAGGTTGTAGCAACTACGGAATTGGAACTCTCCAGTCCCCGAAGATCCATCAGTCGGATCCCAAATCCACCGGTCCGCAGGCAACGACGGATCAATAACAGTAGCCATAATGCTCCCCTCCAGACCCTCCGTGAACCGATAAGAATCCGGTCTCCACTCCCCAGTACGAATGATCCGGCTGCATAACAGCCCACGCCTGTCCTCCTGGTGCGTCGGAGCCTCCCTAATGTCTAATAACGACCGCCGGTCTATCCAAGGGTCCCGCCAGAGATCCGTACCCGATCCGTCCTTCATGACCCTCCGGATGGCAGACTTGAGCACCCCCCTGTGTCGCAAGATCGTCTTGAACGTGACTGAGTGGTTATTGTCAGTGGGACACGTCCAAAAGCTGCCATGCTTCACGTATCTGCTATGCATCCAGTCCGCCCAGAGAGACCCCCCGCTGATGAATCTCCATGCCAGCTTAAGCGCAGAAGTCTCTCTAACATCCATCAACGGTCGGAGCCCCACTCCCCCCTCCTTCCTGGGACGACATAACTGGTCCCAGGAGATAGCATGCATACCTCCCCTCCAAATGAAATCTGCACATAGCTGCTCCACCTGTCGAATAGTGGCCACAGGTAGGAGGATGGACTGCAGCCAAAATTGGGCCACAGCCGAGATCATCGATCTGACCAGCTCTATGCGACCGCCAAATGACAGACATGCTGCTTGCCACCTTTCTACCCTTCTCTGGGCATAATCTACCAGACTCTTGCAATCCTGATCCCGTGCATAATTGACTGTGAGAGGTACTCCTAAGTATCGCACCGGAAGATCACTCCTCGCGATCCCCAACATATCAGCCCGCTCCTCCTTCCGGGAACACAGGGAACTGAAGTAGACCCTACTCTTATCCCTGTTCATCTGGAGACCGGAAACAGACTTCAAATCTTCCATAATAGCCGCAAGTGTCAGCAACCCCTCCGTCGATGGCTGGATGAAAACTAGCAGATCATCAGCATATATAAGATGAGTAACTGGAGGGTCCATCCTCCGGAACAGAGGGATCAATCGTCCTCGGTGCACAGCCAGGTCCATCAAGCAAGTAAAGTATTCCATAACAAGCGTGAACAGGTACGGGGACAGTGGGTCACCCTGCCTAAGCCCACGGTTGCTCTGGAAGTACCCATAAGGAACACCCTGGATGAGCACAGAGAAAGTAGGGGACGTAATGCACTCCCGAATCATCGCAACCCAGTGCTCCGCGAATCCCATAGCCAACATAAGATGACAGAGGAAGTCCCGATTGACCATGTCATACGCCTTCCTCAGATCCAGTTTAACACAAGCTTTCTCCCCTCCGGGTTTGCTAAAACCCCCTCACCATCTCATGAGCCAGGAGGCTGTGCTCAGCGATCGACCTCCCCTTGATGAAAGCAGCCTGATTCGGGGAAACCAAGCCCTGCATAATCCTTTCCATCCGTCGGCACATAAGGTGCGTAATTATCTTATATAGATAATTACAACACGCAATAGGACGAAAATCTGCCAGTGCTGTCGCTCCCTCCTTCTTCGGCACCAAGGTCAGGAAGGTGTGATTCAGTTCCTTCAGAAGCTTCCATGTGGTGAAGAATTCCTGAACCACCTTAACCACCTGGTGCTTCAGAATGTCCCAATGCCGTTTGAAAAAAACCACTGCTGAAGCCATCCGGACCAGGAGCTTTGTTGGGGTCCGCCCCCTTGACAATAGCCTCCACCTCCTCCAAAGAAACAGGAGCAAGCAGGATGCTATTGCCAAATGGTGTCATCAATCTCTTCGTCACAACCTCTGGGAACACAGAAAGGTAATCAGTCTGGAAATACAACTCGGAATAGTACCTGACAGCCTCGCCCTGGATCTCAGCCGGCGTCCCCACCAGAGTGCCATCGGCATCAAGAAGCTGGAAAATGTGATTCCTATTATGTTTAGCCCGGATCACATCATAGAAGAACTTGGAGCACCGGTCGCCATCCTTCAGCCATGAGCACTTGGCTCGCTGGGCCGAGCTAATCTCCTTCTGCAGCCTCAAGATGTTGACTTCGCCAATCAGCTCCTTCTCTCTAGCCGCCAGGTCCCCATTAAGCATGCCAGTCTGCATATCCTGCTGTAAGGTACGAAACTCCACCTCCTTGTCTTCTAAGATGGACTTGGGAAGCCCCTTCACCCAACTCCTAAGGGCTCTCTTCGTGGCCTTGAGACGATGAACCAGACGGAATTGAGCCGTCCCTTCCTGACCACTAGAGAGCCCCTCAGCGACAACCTCTAGGTAGCCCTCCGAGAGATACCAACTGTTGTTGTATCTGAACGGCCGGGCCTTCCCAATAGACCGAGCAGTAAAGCCAACCCTGATGGGGGAGTGATCGCTCGTCCCAGCAGCCAGACCCTCAGCTGAAGTGTTGGGGAAGAGACGGAACCATTCCCCATTGCCCAGGGCTCGATCAAGCTGACAAGCAACCCTATTATGAGTTGCTTTGTTGTGCCAAGTCCAGATGCAGCCTGAGCGAGACAATCCCCGCAGCCCCGCAAGCAGGAGGCATCTCTGGAAATCATAGAGTATAGAGTCCGGAATCGGGCGGCCACCCAGCTTCTCCCCTTGGTGCAGAAGGGCATTGAAGTCCCCGATCAAGAGAAGCGGAAGGCAAGATGCGTCAGCAACAGATGAAATACGGGAGATGTCGCTCCATAAGGACTCCCTTCTCCTTCTGTCATTGTGGTCGTAGACAGCCCCCAGCAAGAACCGAAAGCCGCCCTTGTTCACGAAGGAGATGGCAATCAGCTGCTCTGTCAGCAAGAGCAAGTCACCGTCCCAGCTCTTCAGGTTCCAGCGAACCCAAATTCTGGCCATGTCACAAAGGGCCAGATTGTGCAATTGGGCCCAATGAGAAGGGGTCCGACGGGTAAGAGTCTTCTCACCTTTGATCTTGGACTCTAAAATAACAGAAATGTCACAACGCTCCCTGTTGAGCACCCCACAGATCTCTCTCCACCTCCCTAGCGAACACGCCCCCCTCACATTCCAGGCGATAATGGCCATTAATTAATGAGAGGTGGGGGCCCCCATAGTAACTCCCGGAACGACACCTGGGGAAGGTGCCGCAGCCGTCGCTAAAGGATCCTCATCCATTCCAGTCAGACTTGTCTGTTGGGGAACGCCCTGAGATAACACCAACGTCCAGCCTGGATTGTCAACGCACACCGTCTCCTCTCTGACTGTAGTACGTCCCTCCTCCATGGAAGAACCATCTCGTAACAGGCCGACAGCACGTCTCTTTCTACAGTAAACCTGCCCACCAGACGGTCCGCCCTCCCCTCGTGCCTCAGTCTCCGTCGCCACCATACCTCTGGTAACTATGCTACTCTGCCCCGGGCAAGTGGGCACCACCCCACCCGTTGGAGCCAGCTGGGTCGATACAACGAGGCTCAGCCCACCTTCCCGCACCCGATTAGTGTCATCCCCCTCCAAGACCTCCGCTCTGCTATCATCTCTGAGATCCATATCACAGGGGACGTCAGGAGCCGCACGAGGAGGGGAACTAGGCTCCACCGGAGGGCCAACCTTAGAGCAAGCACTGGCCAGATGTCCGAAGCAGGAACATCGTGTACAAGTAGGTGGAACCCACTCATACTCCACCCTCTGGGTAAGAACCTCCCCAGAAGGGATCTCATACTCCACCATCTCCGGGAGCTCCCCCCCTGCCCGAATCTCCACAAAAACCCGAGCGTACATTAACCGCGTCCGAAAGGTAGTGGCTTCATCTGCCTTGATCGGGGTGCCCACTAGACTAGCCAGCCGCATCAACAGGGGAATACTCCAGAATCCTACCGGGAGCTCAGGAAAACGAATCCATACTGGGATGGCATTCAGAACTTCCCTCTCGCATCGCAGCTCCGGAGTCCACTCCTTGAGAATGATAAGTCTGCCGTCGAACGTCCAGGGGCCGCCTTGGAGGATCCTAGCGACATCCTCCGCTAGTCCGAACTTCACATAATAGAAGCCGTTTTCGCGAGCATAGAACTCCATACTCCCCTTAGGCTGCCAGACACGCGCTGTATAGCCCCGGATCTGCCCGTAGAAAGGCTTGTTGTCCAAGACATACATGACGAGGGTATTCTCCAAGTACTCTGTCACCTTCTGAATCTCCTCCGCAGGAAACACAGCCCGGAACCCCCTCCCAACCTTGATAGGCGGGACGTACTCCATCGATGAGGGGGATTTCGGTCCCATAGGTTTGCATATCTCGGCCCAGGACCGTCCGGCAGGCCGGGTGGATGACTCAGCATGCCTCGGGGCAATCACCGGGTGCGAAGTCCCGGATCCCTGAACATCCGGGACCGTCACCTTACTTTTTCCTTTGGCCGCCGCAGTCGCCTTAGGCCGCCAACCCACCGATCTCCCAGCAGGCATCTCCGGACCCCGGCCAGATGTCCGAGATCCAGACCCGTTCTGTCGGCCAACAGGACGTTGATCCCTAACCTGACCTTGTCCGCCTCCCATCTTCCCCCCGGGTTTCGCCACTCGACGGCGCGTAACCGTCGTCCAGCCACCTTCCTCCGTTTGGCTCCCTAGCGCTCCAGAACTTGATTCGAATTTGAAGTTCGGATCAATGGGGCCTCCTCGCAACAGGCCCGAACTCCCCCGTCACCGCGTGAAGGGAACCCAATCCAACTGCCGAAGAACCCGACCCCCCCCCCCCCCCCCCCCCCCCCCCCTCCGCCTTGGGGGGTCGTCGACGGTCCAGGGGGGGTCCACCCGACCCCCCCTGTTCTCCCCCCCCCCCCCGCCTGGGGGGGCACATGCGCGCTCGCCAGCAGCGGGGGGTCCGCCCGACCCCCCCCCCCCCCCCCCCCCCCCCCCGATCGTCCCCCCCTCCCCCCCCCACCCAGCGCCAGGGGAGGGACCGCCCGGCTTGGCCGGAGTCTTCCCGCCGCCGGCCAGGGGCTCCGGCGGCCGCGGGGGCGGCCCACGCGGGTGCCATAGCGCTCCGGAGCCCGAGTCGCCAATCGCCCGAGTCGTTCCCATCCTCTCTCTCTCTCTCTCTCTCTATATATATATATATATATATATATATATATATATATATATATTTGATCTTAGCATCTGGAAGAGGAGTCCATGTAAGCTTTGGATTGATTCCTCCGCTCATTCTCTTTGAAGGACAAAATATTATATTTTATGTTCAGGTTTTTTGCAGGGTTAAGAAACTTGTGAATACTCATGTTCAACTAGCAAGGAAATATTTTGTCAGAGTTTAGAATGTGAGAAGTGTATCTACATTGGGATGTGTGCCACCATGTGGTATATATACCGATGGCTAGCAGTACGCGTACAACCTATCCAATGTGGGACTAAACATCTATACATGTCTCTAACACCCCCCTAGAACAATGCGAGTTTGACAAGTGGAAGTACAAATGAAAAACAACTACAAGCAACAATCAACTACTAACACCCCTCCTCAAGCTCACGAGGATCAACCATCAAGAGTTTGTCCAATAGAAAGGAATGTCACTGAACTGTACGGGCCTTTGTGAAGAAGTCAGCAATTTGTATCTGGGAAGTAACATGGGATAGCGAGATGATCTCAAGGAGATACTGCTGTCTAACATAGTGGCAATCAATCTCTCTGTGTTTCTTTCTCTCTTGAAACACATAGTTGCAGGCAACATTAGTATTATTACATTGTTGAGGAGTATGGCCATAAATAAAAGACCCATATCAATAAGTAAATTAAGCCAAGTGACCTCAGCAATAGTAGTAGCCGTAGCTCATTACTTGGCCTCGACACTAATCTGGAAACCACGTCCTGCTTCTTTGGTTAAAATTGACCAAGAAATACACATAACCTAGTAGTGAATCTCCGATCAGTAACATCACCGGCCCAATTAACATCAGAATAATCACGAAGATAAATGACGAAATAGTCGAGAAGAACAACGATCCAATATTGGTGTCCAATATGTAGTGAAGAATCCGCAACAGAGTTGCATAATTTGTAGCACGGTGTCACGGACTTAGTGTTTTAGGCTACACTTCAATCCGTGCGGCGCACAAGCTTTCTACTCGAAGACCCATGACAGCATTTTCGAACTCGCTTAGCTAGATCGCTAAGGCGATATTGAGAACAATGTGGAGCAAAAAAGAGATTGGAAGTATAAAAACTTTACTTTACTAGAGAGATTATAACTTTGGGTGGTAAAGAACAAGTGAGGCCTCCTACTTATTTATAGTGTCTATAGGGCTTACAAGAAACTTATGGAAACAAAATATTCTAGGGATTATTCAATGAAACTATAGAACCTAGATATTTATAAGGAGGCTTTTAGAACATTCAGAAAGTTCATGAGTCTTCATAAAAGATCCCGACTCTTCTAGATAATTCCACCATCTTCTAGAATATTCCTGAGTCTTCCAGAGGATTCCACCATCTTCTAGAAAGTTTCGGAAGCTTCCAACATAATCCCGCTCCCTGTAGAGTTACACAAGTACGTCTCGGTGGGGCGCAAACTTTTGTGCGTGACATTCTCCCCCACATGTTTCGTCGACGCCCTCGTCGATGGGTATGCCAAATTTTGGAATGACGTCCGCTCTCGTAGGCATGGTCGCGACACGTCGTCCCTTCTTTGTGCGTCTTGTGCGACGCTTCCCTTTGTCCATCTTCTTCTCAAGATCGGAAGCAAGCTGGTTCGTCACACCAACTCTTCCCTCAGTCTGTGCCCTCCTCGGCACATGACGAATCTCGTGCGGGCTATCGAGTCGCTGATCCCCGTCATCTCGTGGCTGCACATGGTTTTGCACACCTCCGTGCATGAGAGTCCCATTGCAACCTTGTCGACTCGAATGTTTTCCACGAGCTTTGAGCAACTCCTTGCGCGAGTTACTCTGCCTCGTCACTTCTGCCTCCGCGCAGCTTGCGACGTGCTTCTCTGCACTCGTGCCCAGCCCGGTAGCACGGTCCACCTCCCTCCGCGGAAGTGGCTCCTCGGGATGCCCCTTTGCAACACTCTTGGTCTCGCATGAAAGGCCTTCCTCCTCGAAGCTATAGTGTCCCGCTCCTAGCGGTTCACTATGTAAGGCTTGTGGCTTGGTTAACTCGGTCGAAACCGAGTATTTGGGGAAACTTATCGTCGACATCGAATCGATTACGGACAAGTGCATAAGAACCTTTCCAACTAATGGATTGGTTTCTCTTGAAATGCGTCTAAGAGTTTTCTCTGGATATTTTGTTGCTGGTTTTGTTGCTTGGTTTTGATGGATGCTTTTCTGAATGATTTTCGATGATTTGATTCTTGTCCGTTTTCATCGATTTGCATAGCATTCATTCTTGAGAATTCTGAGAGAAGAGAACACAACGAGACGGGATATTAACCAAACTTTTGGTGCCAATGCAGACTGATGCGTGACGGAAGGCTAAGCGTGCAAGTGTTCCTCTCTCTCTCTCTCTCTCTCTCGACGATTCTCTAATTTGGTGAGTGTGGATCTCTGTGGTGGTATTGTCCCTCTCGCTATTCCTTCATGCCAACTAAATAATTGTCTTGCAACATCTGTTGATCGATATCAAGTTGCTAATGCCACAAGTCAATATCACTAAGAAGCTAGAGATTGAACATTGAAAGAATTGATTACACTGTTAACAACATTAAGATTGTGCTTGTCCCTTGAACATTGAATTGAGATGAATTGATGCCTATGTTGATGAGATATGAAATGCTAAGAATGAACATGTTGCCTTTCTCCTTAATATTATACCATGCACACTATGCTTAGTGAGTCAGGCACGCATTCGCATAATCATGGACAACTTGTATACAAGGTATTGTTTCCTCGAGCGGTACTTGGGCACCGGGACCGATTCGGCCTAGGAGGAAATGCAGCGTGCTTTGGTGGCACGATTGGTATCGGGACATTCATTCGGACTTGCAATCCGAAGGAATGGTGCGTCGTATACCCTTGAAGTCCTATATGGCAAGTCAATATGGTTTAACAACACCAGTGGCTATGTAGTCAGGATGCATGCTAATGATCATTTTATGCAGGGGCGGTATGTATATTATTATTATCCTGTATCTTGTGCAGGAAAGCTGGATTCGGCCAATGGTAAAGTAAACATGGTTTCATGAAACACCATGTTATTTGAATTGTGATTTAATCTAAATGTTGTCTGTCCCTAATAAGTTCATGATTTAAAATGCTTGTCATTAATAAAATGTTGGTTTAGCTGAGTGGGCCAACGGGACTCACCAGCGCATTGTTATAATGTGCTGACCCCTCTCCACAGGTACTGGAGAAGGCTCGGGCGCACATCGCAACTAAAGCTTTCTGAACTGCGGTTTCCTTTCAAGTTATTTTTCCTAAAGACGCACAAGTATTGCGGAGTTTTCAAAGATAGGTGCTTATATTTCAAAGTACTAAAGGGACATGATGTATGGAACGGAAAGTTATTTCATGGCAGCCTATCAGTTGTACTTCTTTTCATGAATCAATGTAGCCGAAATGACATTTCAAATATTATCGAGAAAAGTTGTATTCTGACTACAATTATCAATAAAATGTGTATTTCTTCTTCTTATATTGTGTTTTCAATATTTCTGAAATGTGGCTGGATTTCAAATGTTTCTAAATGACTTAACAGTGCACGTTCTTGCCTTGTACAAGTGCAACACCAGACTTGTACGACATCACACCTTAGCGAGGACGAACGATTCGGTGCGAATCTAAGCGAGGACGAAAGATTCTCCAAATTGGGGCGTGACAAGTTGGTATCAGAGCACGGTTTCAATTCCTCGGATTTCAAAAATATTTTCAAAAAGGAAGTCTTGATACAAATTTTCTCGATTGATGGTGTCGATAGTGCTGGCATGAAATAATGTTCCATACAATAAGCCCATAAATATTTTATGAGTGCTAATATAATTATTTCTTTGTTGTAGAATGACCAAGGGTGATAGCACAAAGACGAATTCATCGTCTGACCCAATTGAGAAACTGATAAAACAAATGGAGGCTTAGAGGAAGCAGAGCGAAGCTCAACGTTGCGCGCTTCAAGAGCAGCTTCAGTATCAGTTTCAGGAGAAGCTAGATGCTCAACAAAAGCAAGTGGATAGTCTAATTCAGATTGTCACCAAGCTGACGGCCGATTCCAATGTTTCTGCAAAGGCCGCAGCAACCGAGACCGTAGAAGTGCTGGCAGAGAAACCTAGAACGCCGACACGGAAGAGAACGAGCTTCAAGTTCTCCGAATTCAAGAGCTGTGACCCGCCTGAGTTTAATGGGAGAGAGGAGCCAGATGAGGTGATGGGCTTCTTGAACACACTTGAGGGCTATTTTCGAATGTTGGATATACAGGACAGTAAGAGAGTGGAGTGTACCGCTGTACTACTTCGTCTCAAGGCCCAGGAATGGTGGATTTCACAGAGACAGGCACTTTGTGGAAATAGTCAGGATATGAAGATATCTTGGGAGACCTTCAAACAGGCTTTCATTGCGCAATTCATTCCACCCGCGGTCCGTCAACAAAAAGAGAATGAGTTCATAGAACTCCGACAAGGCAGTATGTCAGTGGATGACTACGAGACAAATTTTTTGAAGAGAGTTGCCTTCGCTGGATACATGGTCCTAAATGATGACACAAAGCGAGGAAGATTCGTGCAAGGCTTGAATGAGGGCCTACAGCGCGATGTGCTAAGTCAGAAGTGTACGTCATACAGAGAGGCGTACGAAACTGCTCTAGAGATGGAGAGATTCCATCCACCAGCTAGTCGTGGGACAACGCAGGGCAACCAAGGCAACAATAATCAGAAACGACCTTGGTCTGCGGGAAGAAATGACGCACCTAAGCGTCATAATGCAGGAGACAACAGAGGACATCAACAACAGTTGCCTCGTTGTAATAAATGTCACTGGGTGGGACACCGGGGTGAAGATTACCGTGTTGGGTGTTTCAAATGTGGGGATGTAAATCACAAAGCATGGGAATGCAAGGTAGGGAGGAAATCAGTATCCTTCTCGTGGAAATAACAATAATCATTATCGTGGATATAACAACAATCAGAACCGAGGCCAATATAACAATCAGAATTGTGGCCAAGCGCCACCAGCCTTACCAGCTCCAACTGGGAATGCACCAAATCAACAACAAGGTGGGCAAGCAAGGGTTTATGCCTTGACTCAGGCAGAGGCCCAGACCGCAGAGAATGTAATAACAGGTACGTTGCTGTACAAAGGCATACCTGCAATAGTACTTTTTGATTCTGGTGCTACTCATTGCTTTATCTCGTCTGATTTTGCAACGGAAAATAAATTTTGTATGACTCAACTAAAGACAACTTTGTGTGTTAGCACTCATTCGGAGTAGATATGCCTGCAACTTTGATTTGCAGGGACGGTTACATTAAAATTGGAGGCAAGACCTTATCTCTGGACGCAATTGTACTCGACATCAAAGTGTACGATATCATTTTGGGAATGGACTGGTTCAGCGCCTGTCATGCAACAATCGACTGTGCGGATAAGAGAGTTGTGTTTCACCTACCCGGAGAAACGAAATTCTCTTACTCGTGTGGCTCGACGTTCCAAGGACCTATGGTAATATCGGCAGTTACAACAAGGCACATGTTGTACTCAGGGTGTGAGGGATTTCTCGCTTCTGTTCAAGACACTCGGATGAAGAGTATTGGCTCGAATTAGACCGAAATTGCGACAAAGTTTCCCGATGTGTTTCCCGACGAGATACCTGGAATGCTGCCGGATAGAGAAATTGAATTCACAATTGATACATTCCTGGGTGCTCACCCGATATCTAAGGCGTCGTACAGGATGGCTCCGGCAGAATTAAAGGAACTAAAGGTGCAGCTACAAGAATTATTAGACCAGGGATACATTCGTCCAAGTGTATCTCCATGGGGAGCTCCATTACTGTTTGTAAAGAAGGATGGGACGATGCAGCTGTGCATCGATTACAGAGAACTGAATAAGGCAACCATCCGTAACAAGTATCCCTTGCCAAGAATAGATGATCTGTTCGATCAGCTACAAGGGGCGATCGTGTTTTCAAAAATCGATCTTCGTTCAGGATACCATCAGTTGAAAATCAGACCCGAGGATGTCCCTAAGTCAACATTCCGTACGAGATACAGACACTATGAGTTTTTGGTCATGCCATTCGGCTTGACTAATGCTCCAACAACCTTTATGGATCTAATGAATAGAGTGTTTCGACCGTTCTTAGACAAGTTTGTTGTTGTATTCATCGATGACATCTTGATCTACTCAAAAGACAGGGAGACTCATGTCGAACACTTGAGAGAAGTACTTTAGACGCTGCGGGACAATCAGCTGTATGCAAAACTAAGCAAGTGCGAATTTTGGATGAACAGCGTGTCGTTCCTAGGACATGTTGTTTCGGCAGAAGGTGTTGCCATTGACCCAAAGAAGATTGAGGCAGTTGTAGACTGGAAGCAGCCTGCATCAGCTAGTAAGATACGGAGTTTTCTTGGTTTAGCCGGATACTACCGTAGATTTGTGAAAGACTTTTCAAGAATCGCTTCGCCTTTGACTCGCCTTACTCAGAAGGGAGTCGTATTTAAGTGGACCGACGACTGCGAGAATAGTTTTCAGGAACTCAAGCAGCGGCTCGTCACGGCTCCAATTTTAGCACTTCCAGAGGGCTCTGAGGGATTTCAGATCTACAGTGACGCATCAGGACTTGGTTTGGGATGTGTTTTCATGCAACGTAGGAAGTCGATATCTTATGCGTCGATACAACTCAAATAGCATGAGAAGAATTACCCAACTCATGACTTAAAACTGGCGGCGATTATGTTCGCGTTGAAATTGTGGCGACACTCTCTATGGTGTGTCCTGTGAGATCTTCACGGATCACAAAAGCCTGAAGTACATATTCACGTAGAAGGAATTAAATTTGAGGCAGCGGCGTTGGTTGGAATTGATCAAGGACTATGACTTGACAATTTCTTACACGCCAGGTAAAGGAAACGTGGTAGCTGATGTCTTGAGTCGAAAATTTGTTGGGTCACTAGCAATAACAAAGGAGGTACTACGAGATCTTGAAGAGATGGGTATCGAATTCAGGATTCGTCCGCAGAATGTGCAGTTGGCTCAGTTGCAACTTGAGCCGAGTCTCCAGGGAAGGATTAAGATTGCTCAGAAGGATGACTCGTTTCTGCAGAAGATACGCGAGTTGATTCTAGCAGGAAAGGCGTCGGACTTTACCGTTGAAGATGATACTATTCGTGTCAAGGGAAGATTGTGCGTCCCTAAGGATGAGGATATCAGGAAGGAAATACTGACCGAGGCTCATTTCGCGAAGTATTCCTTGCATCCGGGAAGCACAAAAATGTATAAGGATCTACGCACAACATTTTGGTGGCATGGCATGAAGAAGGATGTGGCGCTATTCGTGTCACAATGCTTAGATTGTCAGCGTGTGAAGGCCGAACATCAACGGCCAGGCGGAGAACTACAAAATTTGGCTATTCCACTGTGGAAGTGGGATAATATCTGTATGGACTTTATAGTCGGCTTGCCAAGAACTCAGAAGGGGAATGATGCGATTTGGATTATCGTAGATAGATTAACCAAGTTGGCACATTTCATTTCAATAAAAGTTATGTGGGGCGTAGAACGGTTGGCTCAGATCTACATAAATGAAATTGTCCGATTACATGGGGTGCCAGCTTCTATAGTGTCGGATAGAGACGGGAGATTCTTGTTGCGATTTTGGATAAGTCTGCACTCAGCAATGGGCACAAAGTTAAACTTCGGTACGGCATACCATCCGCAGACTGATGGTCAGACAGAGAGAGTAAATCAGATTCTTGAGGATATGTTGAGATTGTGCGTGCTCGACTCGAAGACAAATTCGGACACACATCTCGCATTGGCATAATTTGCCTATAACAACAGTTATCAGGCAAGTATCCAGATGGCCCCGTACGAAGCCTTCTATGGACAGAAATGTCGATCACCGATATGCTGGGAGGAAGTCGATGAACAGCAAGTGCTCGGACCAGAACTTGTGGAACATGCCGTCGAGAGGGTTCGCTTAATTCGAGAAAGACTTAGAGTTGCTCAAAGTCGACAGAAGAGTTATGCGGACGTACATCGACGACCTTTGGAATTCGCGGCAGGTGATCATGTATTCTTGAAGGTCACACCCATGCGAGGTGTGATGCGGTTTGGGGTGAAAGGAAAGCTGAGCCCGAGATTCGTTGGACCATTTGAGATTTTGGAGAAGCAGCCTCAGTGGCTTATCGACTTGCACTACTTTAGTGGTGGCCCATGCAGGTCGAGTTTATGTAGTGGTATTCGAACTAGAGTATCATTACGGCCTGCAGTAGGATTATGATATTTTTGAAGGTACTAAATCACAGTTAGGATTCCTTGAGAGATTCCTGGGATGACCCTTGAGAATCTTATTAAACTTCAATTTGAAATCTTTTTCCTTGTTTTGTTCGCTCTCACTCCTTGATTATTGAATTTGATTTTTGATGGATCGTTGTTGACTTTGATTTTCCTATCGAGATGAATTTTATGGCCTGAGTTACGACATTTTCTGATAACATATGTTGATGGGAATAATAGGGATGGTAAAACGTCTACTTGATTATGGAACCTGTAGTTTATCGCAGCCATATTAGCTGGCGTGGCGAAAACATAGAGACCTGACTTTAGATGTACGTATCTTGGTTATGAGATTTGGAATTTCTCGCAGCTATACTAGTCGGCATAACGAGATTTGCAGACGACGTGATTATAGAGGTGCATACCCCAGTTATGGAATCTATCGTTTATCGCAGCCTTGCTTACTGGCATGTGAGGACTCTGAGTAACATGATTTTGGACAGACACATATGATTATCAGATTGTATCTTGAGAAGGTTTTAAACATATCATCTCTATCGTACCCTTCTGTTGTTATAAAATTGTATTCCATCGTCAAATAACTTAGGAGTAGGGATATTTTAGTTTTGTAGAGCTTATTCATATGTAGTTCTTTCATAATGTAATGATAGGATGACTTGTAGAGTGGTTGTACCCTAGAGATGATAGTTAGCATTGGTATTAGAATAATAATCCATTGTAGATGATTCCCCTGTTATTTATAATACCTACCAGTTTTCATATAGGATGTTAGTATGTCCTACAGCCTTGATGATTTATTAATTTTCTCTTACCATTTCTAGTAGGGCACCCATGACCAGAGACTGTCCTTGAGTATAGTTGTAGTTTCACCTAAGACGGGGTGGGTGGGGGGGTCTATATATATAGACAGTTACAGATGATATTGGCATATGGGATATGGGTTGGTTAGTATCTATAGGTCATTGTTGTATAGGGTTATAGACATGTTGTTTAGCCTATATTTGGTTCAGTTTCCTATTCTAGTTAAGTTCTCTTTGTGTTGAGTTCAGTCATGTTTGATCAACCTTTATAGGCAGTGTGCAGACCATTCACTAGATACCCTGTTCCCTTGGATCATACTTGTACAAGTTGTTCACTGCACTCAACATTTCATTACCTACCATATTGCATCATAGATTTCAATGGACCATTGTTCAGACCCCAATTATTGACACACCAATATAACCATCAACCCCTTATCATATTCTGCATATCTGGAGAGTTAGTATCATGCATATTAGAGGTCTGCACTCATCCTTACTTCTGTACATGGTGACCTACTGCATCTCTTAGCATTTTAGCTTACTTGATAGCCTTACAATACCCTTCATTATAAACTACAGTACCTGCCCTACAAAACCTTTTTGGGCAGGGTTGTTCAGTCCATTTATGACAGTTGTATTCATTGGGGGATATAATGTGGGTTGTTGATAAGAGTTCTCCCTTGATCATTGTTCTGTCCCTCTTTCATTGTATTAGATACAGATGATAGCCCATCTGTCCAGATACATGTCCAAACCCTTTCTTTCATTGTTGGTTCAGTCATCCAAAAGCCTCTACCTGGGCATTGGTTCAATTTTCCATATGTAGGTGTCCTACATATCATTGTCCTACACGTGATTGTTCTGCATCTTCATGTGCAGCCATGCTACACCACTGTCCTGCACGTAGTTAGTTCATCCAGATAGAGAGGAGAGGCCAGGTTGATCTAGAGGCATGTTTCAGTCACCATGTAGGTTTCCTTTCACTTTAACTTTTCAAGTGGACCCTAATGTCATGTCCTTTTACTTATAAATTCAGTCTCCTTAGCATCATTCCCTTTTGCCTACATTGATGTTTCAGACCATTCATCATTAGCCTAATTTCTAAGCATTTGTTCAGTCCCTTATAAGTTTAGTCTTCTTTAACCCTTAGATGATCAGTTAGATGATCAGTTATATATATATATATATATATATATATATATATATATATATATATATATATATATATAGGATATATGTGATGAGTTGTTGTTCTTGAGCTTATGTATATGTGGTATTTGGGATTTGTGTGTTTAGATTATGGGTATTTAGTTATGGGTGACTTGATAGGATTTGGGAAGTTAAGAGTTAGTCTATTATAGAGTTTTTCTTTTGCTAAATTTTAGCTGCCAACACCTAGATAACTAGCATAGGTAAAATCCTAAGAAGTTGACCAGTTGTTGACCAAATGCTTGGATGTTAACAAATTTACTAATTGTTGACCATTGTCTATGTTTGACTTAGTTGACTGGAGATAGGATTAGAAGCAGGTTGTTGTTGTGTTTGTTGATCATGTTTGATTATTTAGTAATTAGAGACCTTGCTTGTGATTAGGTTGGAGACATAGTTTTTTGCGGATATCTCCGACTCGTGGTACTATACGTTTTGGTGGAGGTGGGAAGCTTAGCCCGCGCTTCATCGGACCTTTCGTGATCAGCGGGAGGGTCGGTGATGTGGCTTACAGGCTAGACTTGCCACCTACACTAGTGGGTGTCCACAACGTATTCCACGTATCAAAGTTGAGACAGTACGTGGCTGACCCTAGCCATGTGCTTGATCTCTCGGAGATTGAGGTGGGACCTACCCTCAGTTATCCAGAGCAGCATGTGGAGATTCTGGATCGCCGAGAGAAGGTTCTGAGAAACCAGGTGATACCGTTGGTTCGCGTTGCATGGAGACATCATTCTCCAGGAGAGTCTACTTGGGAGCGGGAGGATGAGATGCGCGAGCGATACCCATATCTGTTTGCACCGTGAGGTATGATTATCTATCATTCTCATCAGTTTAGTTTCGCCTTTTAATTTCGAGGACGAAATTATTTTAAAGGAGGTAGATTTGTCACTACCACATTTCTAGCTTGAGAGTATTTTTGTCTTTTGGTGAATTTTGAATTTTTAATTAATTTATTGAATTGGTGAATTCTAGTTTGACTTTGACTCATTGAGACTAGCCTAGAACCTAACCCTAGCTATGGTGACCCTAGCCTAACTTGAGTTAACCCATTTTAGTCATTAGAGATTAGTTTTAGAATGAGAGGATTAAGTTTAGTGTAATTAAGTCATGACTTATGGTTTTATGAAATAACTTATGACTTCATGACTTAAATGATTAGAACTTAAGCCCATGGGGCAAATCATGAAACCCTAACCCTAATTAGAACCCCCATGGTCGGCCACACTAGGAGCACCCATATTTAATGTCATGTTGGTTGTTCTTGCCTCTTTTAGTGCTTTACCTAGTTTTTGAAGAAAAGGTATTTTCTCCCCTTCCAAAAATTCCAATAAATTCATTTTAATTCCTTTTTAACCCTAGTCTTTTGCATTAGGATCTAATTTCTGTGTGTTTACTATTTTCGAAGGTTAATCTCAGTTTTTGGTTCATTTGGAGCTTGAGAGTTGCTATTTGGAATCCTTCCATTTGGGGCTTTCTTGGAATATTGACACTCATAGGTAAAACCCTCAAATTATGTTTTATTCCTGATTTTAGTGCATGATAGCTTAGGTATAGGTGTCCCCTAGCTACAGTAGAAATTTTGTGTCATTTGCATTAGGTTTAGTGTCCGTATCGGACACGTATCACTAGTGTAGGCTAAGTGTTCGATGAAATGCCCGAACCATTTCGATTTGCTATTTTTGCAAATGTATTTGAATAGAATCCTAGATCTAGGGTTTGCTTAGGGATTTCTGTTGTTTCTTCCTAATTTTAGTTTCGTGTCGTGTCCACACGGGGGCACGAACATGCTGCCTATGCACGGTACAATGTGTCCTGCATCACGGGGTCAATATCTCCCGACACAGGACACGTGGACACGCCAATTTTGGTGAGGGTGATGGGGCATTGACTGTCACCATCTTCGCAAAAGATGGGATCATTTGGTTGCGTGTGCGAGGAGAAATCCTCCCCGCACTGGCCGCGCGGTCTGCCGTTGCGTGCGCAGGAACGCGACTGATACGCAGTTAGCACGGACACGACACGTGTCGAGGACACAGTGCAGGCTGTCCTAGGGGTAGCCCTACCCCTGGCGCACATGTATGCAAGGCCACATGTCACCACGTGGCCTGTGTCGCACGCGGGACACGCGTGCACGACGCAGTGCACTGTGCAGTGCACTCGTGTGTTGTTTTGTGGATTGGACACGCCTGTGTCCACTTGGTTGGACATGAAGGCTTGGGTTGACACGTGTACACTTGTCACATAGTTTACCAACCTTTAATTTTCCATATTAACATGATTTTGGTACTCGAATGTGGAATTCCCCTATCCGACTGATACTATAGTTCCAGTTTAAATTTCTAATTTTAATCCCTATTTTAAACTGAATTCGAATGTTAAGTTTCATGATTTATTCATCTATACATGTGTATTAGACCGTTGTAAAGTTGATTATTGGTTAGTGTTGGGTTTTTACGTGTCAAATTGAGTTTTGATTTAATGAACTGCTATAGGAACTGTCGACTGATACATGGTTGGGATTTAATTCTGATTTTAGTTATCTTTCCTAAAAACTGATTTTGATGTTAAGATTGCCATGTTTAAACCCATTTACTTTGTGTTAGTCACTGTGGTTGATGTTAACAATGGGATGAAGGGATTCGAATTGGTATTAAAGGATGGGCTCAAGTGGACTGTCATTTGAACACAATGTGCACTGTTTTTCTAAAATCTGGAATTTGATTCCATTTTAAAATGTTTTGAATGTTAAATTGCCACATCAGTCACATGTGTATTAGTTATTTAATGATGGATTACATGTGGGATTTGATTGGATTGATTGTAGTTTAGGATTTGCAAGTGAGGAATGTGGGTTGGATGTTATAACTGTCATTGATTTCCTATTCCAGAGGACATGTATCCACACACTATTCCTAATCACCTATAACCTGAGTTGTACACTGTTCTCCTATCTAAACACACACCATGCTCACATGCCACTTCCTGTCAACTGTCACACATTACTTCCTAACACTAAACTGTTATATACACTCAAGTTCACTCACACCTAGCTAGTTGTCCTTTGACACTTCATTGCCTAATCCTGATTACACAGGGCACACACACACCCCCTAATTTCTATGTAAATCACACACACATGCCACATGATACACACACCTATGCTTAGCTAACACTCTACACACACACCCTCACATGTACCCACACACACTGTTTGGCCTATTGTCACACACACACACACTTGTACACATAGACACAAGCACATGTGCCTTACCCTATCACTATATATATATATATATATATATATATATATATATATATATATATATATATATATATATATATATATATATATATATATATATATATATATATATATATATATATATATATATATATATATTATCAATGTGGCCTATGTATAGTGTGATTATTGTAGGTCCTAAAAAAAATCAAGTTCCACACTTCAAAAAAGTCATGAAGATCAAGAAATGAATCTTTCAAATAAACTGCGTAGACATCAGATTGCGCAATATACAGATTGCGCATACTAGATTGCGCACACTACCAAGCGCGCAGGCTGACGTGGCAAATCATCATCATTACCTGACACAAATCAAATCTTCTGACAGTTGACAGCGTGGAGAACGAGGCGACCGTTCGTTTAATCGTGCAGCACGGCGCTCGAGGACAGCTGACAGCGCAATCCATGTTAGCGCAATCCATTTCTGCGCAGTCCAAGTCTGCGCAATCCAAAGCCAGCGCAATTCAGGTTGCGCGTTCTATCAACATAAATGACAAAATACACGTGGCATTCATGCCATCATTTGTTCATTACGTAGCAACCGTCTATACACGATCATGCGCATTTCAATCAAATGATGCCATGTGTCCAAGACAGTTGGCCCATGATCCAGCAACTGCCTGCGCAGTCTACTGTTGCGCAATCCAATTGCTGCGCAATCCATCATGCGTAGTCCAGAATAACTAAAAGTTAGTTATTTTTCAGAACTCTATAAATAGAGTTTCAAGTCTCCATTCAAAGAGATCAAGGATCAGAGATCAGATCATAGAGAGACCAGATTTTAAAGTTCAGAGAGTCCAGGAGTTCTTGTCCAAGTGCTGCTGCATTCTTCCGAGGCTTTTGCCTTCAATTTTCGAGGCTTTTTGCATTCAATTCCAGAGTTGTCTTCAACTTCAGAGGCTATCGTCTTCAAAGTTCACATCGTCCAAGGGATAAAGCAATCGTCTTCTAGATTGGATTCCTACAGTTGTACTTTCCCAGAATTCAAATTGTAATCTTTTACAAAGTTTGTATCAATAAAGTTCTACACTTTTGTTTTTGCAAACAAAATGGCGACTGTGATGGGGAAGACTTTCTCCTCCGATGAGGAAGTGACAACTCAATGTGACGTAGCGTCTATCGGAAAGACGCAGAAGACACTGGTTGTGAAGATCAACCAGACAGCCTACGAGGCTATGATCAACTCCAAGACCACTCCTCGCACTGCAACCACTTCTGCCACAAACAAAGTGTGCCCAGTGTGGGTCCCAAAGACTGCTGCGCAGTCTATTGATGCTGCCAGCAAGACTTCTGCGCAGTCTGCTAGCAAGACTGCTGCGCAGTCCAAAGCTATTGTCATCAAGCCTGCTGCACAATCTGTCTCAATTAATGCTGCGCAATCTACTATTGCCAGTATACAGAGTACTTCATATGCTGCCTTAGCCAAGTACAAGACTCCTATGCCTCTTGCGCAATTGGCTGCCAATCTGTCTGCGCAAACCAATGCTCCAGCATCCAGAGTCCACCCTAAGCACTCTGTAGCAAGAACTCCTGATGCGCAAACCACAGTCTCTGTGGACAGAACCAGTGCGCCATCCATTCATACGCAAACTGCTCCTGCGCAATCCAAGAGTGACAGCCTTTTGGCTAAACTCTCTTCTTCTCATAACAAGGGGAAAGGCTCTGCTCCTCTTCCCAAACATACTGTTGCTACGAAGCAATCCACTGGGGGTAGTCCTTTGGCTATTCCTCTTCCTTTTCAAAACAAAGGAAAAGGCCCGTTGGTCTTTTCTCAAACTTCCTTGTCTCATGACTTGGAAGACAATAGAGGAAAACGCTCTTTAGCTAACCCTTCTTCACAAAACAAAGGAAAAGGCCCTTTGGTCTTTTCTCAATCTTCTTCAGTTTTTACCGAAGAAGATCAATCTGAACGTGCCTCGGCACCAATCAGTACTAGAACTCTTTCAAACAAAGATTCTTCTTTCCTTTATGACAAGAGAACTTGTACTGACCAAAGAGGTATTCTGCCTACCCCGGTAGCAGAATTCCAGGACCTCCCAACTCTCAAGATTTCCCGTTCCAGACAGGGAAAACTGCTGGTGTCTCAAACAGAAACCCCTGGGGGGTGAATTTGCAGATCTAAGAACTTATCTCAACAGACCCACTTCGGTGAAACGCAAACAGCCAATGCCGAAGACCAAACATCATCAAAAACAAATCTCCAGGGTTAAAAATCCCGACACTTATGCTAATGAAGTGAGCACTTCCCTGTACACTCAAGGGACTAAACATTTGAAGAATCGGAATCATGTTCCGAATATTGTCAAAGAACAGATCCCTCAGAGTTTTTCTCGTCCTGCTGCTGTTCCCGATCTCCGAGAGCATCTCAGACAAAAACGAGACAACGTCTCAACACCTCCGGTTCAACCATCTGATCATCATTGCAACCACAAAATCATCATCCAATGTTGTTGTCAAACAACAAAAAGATCTGTCTTTGATCGTCTGACTTTTGCAAACTCTGAAGTAGTGTTAGAGGAAGATGAAGTCTTGTATGCTTCTATCAACATGACTTCCCGAAACACTGGGGGTAGAAGGTGCTCTAAGCATGGCAAACCTCGTAAACCAAGTCAAAGGTATTTAGAATTACTCCAAGAATCTTCTGAAGGAGTGTTTCTACATACCCGTTCTCGAAGCCGAGATACAATCGGTCAAAGGAATCTTCCTCAAGATCCTTCGGGTTATCTTCCTACTTCTCAGTCAGGAAACGACTCTTTATCCGACTATGATGCATACAACGAAAGCTCTGAACAGACAGTGTCTTCCACTGTACCAAGAGAAGTGACAGCTTATGTTGTCAATGATGATCCAGATGCTTCAACTTCTACAAATCAATAATAGCGAATTGCTGTACTAGAAGACAAGCTAAAAATCATGGCTGAAATGGTTGCTAGTATGCATTCTATCATAGTGGCACAACATGCCACACCACCGACTGTACCTACTGCTGTAAATCCAGAGATCATAGCATCTTCAGTACCTGCCAATACTGGGCTGGGGGTAGTGTCTCCTCAAATGCCTCCTATACAAGTACAAGTTCAAACTACATCCAGTCAATCAGGAGCTGGGGGTAGTACTTACAATGTTGTTCCTCCTCCTACCACTCTAACTCAACCTGCTCCTTCTTCGTCATCAGAAGACGCCAATGAAGCTGTCAAGCTCTTGCGAACTCAGTTCGAAGCTTTCAAAGAGAAAGACAACTTGCAAAGATTGGGGATCAAGCAGCCTTATCCAGTTGAATGGAAAGAAGTCCCGTTCCCACCAAAGTACAAAATTCCAACGATCTCTTTGTTTGATGGCAGTACTTCTCCTAGTCAGTTCATCAATCATTTTGAGGTAATGACCGTTCAACTCCAGCCAAATGACGCTCTTCTTACCAGAGTGTTCGTCGGTTGTTTAGCTGGCGTAGCATATGATTGGTACAGAAGTTTGCCCGATGGTTGTATGTCACGCCCCAGAACCAGAATACTGGAGAGCGGGGGAATGACTCAGCCAGCTACGTATTACGGGTAGATGAATACCGTATAATACGATCAATGCTGTCTAACCAGACGAGGGGGTGCATACTACATAAAAGTCTTTCTATGGTCACTTCACATCTATTGTCTCAATCATTCGAAACAAGAAACAGAAATAGAGAACATGTAAGATAAAGCAGTAAGGCGTCCCAAACGCTCTGTCATTGTATCACTTCCTTCTCAGGTCTCAAGCAAATCTTCCTGGAACGGTTCTATGAAGGATTTAACGACATGACTATGTCGGCTCTCAACAAAATCAAACAGAAACACAATGAAACTGCTGAGAGTTTCATCGAACGGTTCCGCCGTGAAGCCTTGAAGATGCCTCCAGGAACTCCAGCTGCTGTCACTATTGATACTTGTAAGGCAAATCTTTTGCCTATCATCAGTATGTGGACATGATCTACCCAGTTCCAAGATTGGCCCTCATTCATTGTCAACGCCAAAGCTGCGGAAGTGAGTGCTGAAAAATTCAAGCAATTGGGGGTACAAATGTCTAACCCCGACCGGGATGAACACCAGACATCAGGTGGTGGCAACCGCCAGAACAACCGCAAAGCAAAAGAGACTTTGAACATCAATCTGAACAAGAATAAAGAATCTTTGGCTGTCAATGTGGCTCCGCCTACATCCACGTCTACTCCTTCTTCACCTCTACCGAGGGAACCTCGTCAGAAAGTAGAATATTCCTTCGACGAGAATGACACTGCAAGCATTTTTGATTGCTTACTCAAAAGCAACAAGATTCAGCTCCCAGACCCAAAGAAACCTGATGAAGTCGGTAAGACAGATCATCCTAAATATTGTGTCTACCACAGGTTCATTGGACACCCTACTCGAGCATGCTATGTGCTCAAGGGCAAAATTCAAGAGCTTGTCAATGCTGGTGTCGTCACTCTGCAACAAGACGAGAAGACTGTTACTGCGAATATGGTTTCAGTCCAGTTTGGTGACTTTCCTCCGCAGATGGTACAGCACGGCGTTATTCCTATTCCCAAAGCTACTCTTGAGATTATGAATCTTCCTCCTCCACCAAATGAAGGTCTCGTCCCCTTGTCTCTTGACAACGGCGAAATTATGTGGATTCATCCCGATCTTGCTCCGGAGTTCGAAGTGCCCTCTTCTTCCAAGAAGAAAGGTCATTCTAAAGGCAAGACGAAGACTTGCAACATGGTGTCTTTTGACCCCATAGTTGACGAAGAAATTTTGCTAGGCACCAGATCAGGGAAAGCTTACTTGAAGGAGTATCCTGATACTCAAGAGGATCCTGCTTCTTCTTCTGAACCTGTTCCAGTACAATCTACTTCCTCTGAAGAGATTCCTTCCACATCCTCACCAGTTGTAGTGCCTATTCCTTCCAAGCCGGTGGTTGCTGACAAAGGCAAACAACAAGTCCGCTTTGATAAACCCCTGAAGAAATCATCTCCTATAGGACTTGAAAAGCCGTACAACTTTGATATATTGGCTCAATTAGCCAATACACCGGCTAGGCTATCAATCTTCGAGCTCTTGCGCCTTTCCAAAGAGACTCGAGAAACTTTAAGTGAAGCTCTGATGCAGGCTGAAACTTGCTTAACTCTTCTCAAAAAGTCGGAATCAGAACCAGTCTCTTGCTGTCACTGTCATAGTGTCCTGGAGTTGATTCCAAACATCACTTTCACTCAGGATGATATGCTACTGGAGGATAATAGACATGATCGTCCTCTCTACTATACAGGATATGTCGATTCGATGAAAGTCGATCGTATCCTGATAGATCCAGGGTCTGCTCTCAGCATCATGCCAAAGACGATGCTAGACGCATTAAAGATACCAGTTCATAGTCTTTCAAGTACAATCACTACTATCTTGGGATTCAACCAAGGAAGGAGTGAACCTTTGGGTAAGATTCGCCTAAAACTCCAAATAGGCAATCTTCGCACAAAGGTGACCTTTTATATCATCGATAATCATGGTTGTTCTTACAACGCTCTTCTGGGAAGACCATTCCTCCATGGACATAACATTGTTCCATCAACTCTTCATCAATGCTTTAAATATGTTGATGGCAAAGGACAAGTTCACAAAGAAGTTGCAGACCTTTATCCTTTCAAGGGTGTCGAAGCATACTGTAATGACGCTCGTATGTATAAGGAAGAATTTATGAAAGTAGTATTGGCCATGGATACTGAAGAAGACCAAGAAGCAGTGCCCAAAGACACTCTTATTATACCTGTCAAAGGGCGCGTTTCTCATCCTCAGTCTTCTAAACCATTGGCTATTCACTTGCCAATTCAGAAGAAATCGGTTGATGGCGATCAAGATAAAAGGGAGCTCACCTCTTCTGAGCCACTTGTTATCGACTTACGTCGTAACAAGGACAAAAAGCAGCTCACTTTTTCTGAGCCTCTTGTTGTTGATTTAACTCACAACAAGGAAAAAAGGGAGCTCACCTCCTCTGAGCCGCTTGTTATCGACCTCCGTCGTAACAAGCCTCCTCCACGTTCTTCCTCTCCCCCTCTTGTAATTAATTTGACCAAGCCTGCTAAGGCTAAAGGTCCTGCTGTAAATTCAGATGTACAGATCAATGAAAAAGCATCTACTTTCCAGTATACTGATGTTATTTATCATACTAAATGCTATTTGGATATGTTAGATAGCTTCAAATCATTTACAATGGGATTTGTACAATCTCTTCAAACAGAAGTCTCATTTGAAGATCCAGATGACTCTTACCGTATTGTCCCTGCTCGAAAGAAAGGTGAAAGTCCAATACTTTTTAGTAAAGGACCAGAACAACAATTCAGCTATACGGATGATATCAAGCTTAACGATACAGGACATCTACAACTCCGTCGTTATAGTCAACAATCAAAAGACATCATCTGTAAGATGGGTTATGACTTTAAAAATGGCCTCAACTACGGTAAGGGTAGACGAACTCCTATTCGTACGGCTGTTCCAAAAGGAAAATCTGATATGTATTACAACAAGACCAAAAGAGGTCTTGGATATGCTTCTCCTCCGATGTTATTCCCAGCAGTCTCCGACTCTGATAGCGAAGAACGCTCTAACTCTTCTAATTCCAAGTCATGGAATTCTGACACCAGCATTGGTGAAGTCCATCGTGTGATCGTATCTTCTAATATGGTCTCCGTCGAACTTCCGGAAGGCTATGATGAGGACGTTGAAGAAAATCCTGAAACAGATCCTTGGGCTCAACAGATGGATAATCAGTAGGTACTCCGATTTGAACAAAGAGAACCTCCTACTGAAGATCAATTAGTTCAAGTTGATGTAGGAGAAAGCGGGTCACCTCGTCCAATCTTTATTAGCAAGAATCTTCCAGAAGCAGATAAGCAAGAGTTGATTCTTCTCATTAAAGAATACCTTGATGTCTTTGCTTGGAGTTACGAAGACATACCAGGTTTAGATCCCAAAATTGCTACTCACAAACTGAACATTCTACCTAATGCTAAACCAGTCAAACAGCAGCAACGGCGATTCAAGCCTGAAATGATGGACGCAATTGATGATGAAGTCAAGAAGCTTATCGCTTGTGGCTTTATTCGAGAAGAACAACATCCTGATTGGGTAGCCAACGTTGTTCCAGTCCTGAAGAAAACCGGCAAGGTTCGAGTCTGTATTGATTTTCGAGATCTTAATGAAGCATGTCCGAAAGATGAATTTCCTCTCCCTATTATGGACGTCATGATTGACAATACCTGTGGGTTCGAGCGAATATCTTTTATGGATGGATTCTCTGGATACAATCAGATCAAGATGAATCTCGAAGATGAAAAACAAACTTCTTTCTGCACTCCTCGGGGAGTCTATTGCTACACAGTGATGCCATTTGGTCTCAAGAACGCTGGTGCAACTTACCAACGGGCTATGAGTACCATTTTTTTAGAGAACATCTTCGTAAAACAGTCGAATGTTATGTTGATGATATTGCTGTTAAAAGTCGTCTGAAAGAAGATCACATCCAAGACTTGAGAACTATCTTCAACCTCATGCGCCAACATCAGCTCAAGATGAATCCCACCAAGTCATTCTTGGGTGTCTCTAGTGGCAAGTTTTTCGGCTTCGTCTTTACCTCTAAGGGTATACACGTGGATCCCGAGAAGATCAAAGCCATTCAAGAGATGCGTCCTCCACGCAACCTAAAAGAGCTACGAGGATTCCAAGGTCGACTTGCGTGCATCAGGAGATTCATTTCGAACTTGTCTGGACGCTGCAGACCATTCACTCAACTAATGAAGAAGGGTGTATCTTTTATTTGGACTGAAGAATGTCAACAAACATTCGACGACATCAAACGATATCTCATGAACCCACCAGTCTTGGTGCCACCAATCTCGGGCATTCCGTTCTTAATGTACGTCCGTGCTATGGACCATTCATTGGGTGCTTTACTCGCCCAAAAGAATAAAGAAGGTCATGAACAAGCCATCTACTATCTCAGTCGTACTATGATTGGTGCTGAACACCGTTATAGTCCGGTTGAAAAAGAATGTCTAGCCCTTATGTTCGCCGTTCAAAAGACAAGGCATTATATCATCGGTCAAACTATTCATGTCATATCCCGAGTCAATCCTCTTCGGGTACTGATGAAAAAGCCTAGCACGCTCAACTTTCGGCTGGCTACATGGGCCATTCTTCTAGCCCAATATGACATGATGTATGTTCCTCAAAAGTCTGTCAAAGGTCATGCACTGGCGGATTTCTTAGCAGCTCATCCTGTTCCAGAGACGTCCAAACTTTACGATGAAATTCCAGACGAGACGTTGGAAGTCAACATGATCTCTGAAGAATTTCCAATCTGACGTCTATTCTTTGACGGAGCGTCCAGAATCGGACCCAATGGTGCTATTGTAGCAGGAGTTGGAATTGTTCTCGTTTCTCCAAACGGATCAACTATCCAAAGAGCTTACTTTCTAGATGAATCCTGCTCCAATAATGTAGCAGAGTACAATGCTCTACTCATCGGTCTTCAATTAGCCAAGCAATTGAATATCGAATATCTCAAAGTTTACGGCGACTCTAAACTGGTTGTCAACCAGGTTAGAGGAATTTATGAAGTCCGCCATCAAGATCTGGTACCTTACTTTGAAGCAGCAATCAATATGGCTACATCATTCAAAGCTTTCTTCATTGAATATGTACGCCGAGCATGCAATACTGAGGCAGATGCTTTGGCCAATCTTGCAGCAGTCTTAGCCATTCCCATCAGAAGACAACAAGTGGTGGTTATCTCTAATCGAGAATTGTTTTGTGTCGAAAACAATCGTAACATCGAGTTCAGTAATCTTGCTGAAGTTAATGTTATCAATGAAGATTGGAGAACTCCCTTCATCGACTTCGAGTCCATGATATACTCCCTGAAGATCTAAAAGAAGCTACGAGTATTCGTCGACGATCTTTACGATTCTACTACAACCAAACCACTAAGACTCTCTATCGACGGACTTATGATGGTCTTCTTCTACGCTGTCTCGCTGGTGATGAGGCAAAACAGGTGTTGCGTGAAGCTCACGACGGTGTCTGTGGAGCACATCAACCCGGTCCTAAACTGCAGGATCGCATCCGACGTATGGGTTACTACTGGCCCTCTATGGTATCAGATGCCATTGAATATGCAAGAAAATGCCGAGCCTGTCAAATCCATGCAGATTTTATTCATCAACCGTCGAAATTTTTACATCCGACAGCCGCTTCCTGGCCTTTCGAAGCTTGGGGCATGGACATCATAGGTTTTATTAATCCTCCTTCTTCCAGAGGACATCGGTTCATACTAGCAATAACCGACTACTTCTCTAAGTGGGCTGAAGCTATACATTTAGCTGAAGTCAAAACCATCAGTGTCATTAACTTCGTCAAACACCATGTCATTTATCGATTTGGTGTCCCTCGACGAATCATCCATGACAACGGACCGCAATTTATCAGCCAGAAATTCACAAGATTCTGTAATGATCACCGAATTGACAATGTCGCTTCGACAGCCTACAATCCTGCTGCTAATGGATTAGCTGAAGCTTTCAATAAAACCATTATCAAGCTCCTCAAAAAGTTTGTATCCACTAACAAACGAAATTGGAGTAAAAAGCTTGGTGAGTGTTTATGGGCCTATCGAACTACGGTCCGCAATCCCACAGGCTTTACACCTTTCTTTCTGGTGTACGGTTGTGAAGCAGTTCTTCCTCTGGAACTTCAAATTCCTTCTTTAAAGATTGCCATTGCTAATGAGCTCACTACAGAGAACAATGATCTTCTTCGACTTCAAGAATTAGAAGCACTCGACGAAAAGCGGTTAATGGCTCAGCAACATATTGAGTTATATCAAGCCCGCATCTCGAAGACTTTCAACCGCAAAGTTAAAGTTAGAGCCTTTGAACAAGGAGAACTTGTTCTAACAGTCAGACGTCCTATGACTATGACTCACATGAGCAAAGGCAAATTCGATGCGAAGTGGGAAGGTCCCTATGTTGTAAGCAAAGTCTTCTCAAATGGAGCCTATCAACTCTCAGAGCTCGACGGTCGAATTGCAATGATGCCTATCAATGGCAAGTTCCTTAAAAAGTACTATGGATAAATGTAAATGCTTGTAAATCATCAGACAAGTCCAAGTTCATAAATAAAATTTTATTTCATCATGAATGATAGTACATGATATTAAGGGAGATCACTATCATCCTTCTTAACATTGGGACGCGGACCACTGCCGTCCTTCTCAAAGACACGGTCAGCAAAAGAGCCGAGAACCTCCTTGCTGGAGCCCACGAGGAACTTGCAAGCAGCTATCCTCATGGCTTCCTCCTCTTTAGTTTTTCCTGGTTCAAGCAGGAAGTCCAGAATATCTCGCGATGATTTTGGTGCAGACGAACCTTCGCCTGCTTCTATTTGCATTGGCTGAATTGGATCAGCAGGACGTTCTTCAATGCCCGTCTCAACCGATTGATATCTGATGTTTGCGCTGATAGTCTCGCGCAAATCAGCAAATTGCGCTGACTTTTGCCAGCGCAGTTCAACCGATTGCGCAGAATGTCGTCCTTCATAAAAATGAAGAACGAACTGATTTGTGCAACCAGAACCCAAAAAATGGTGGCGCAATATGATCACATCTCTAAAAATAGATGGATTCTGAAAGAATAAGTGAGATCAAAACCCTAAAAAGAGTTTTGATTAGGTCATCTACCTATCAGTGCTGGATGAACAGTTTCGTGACGAGAAGCACGTCGCGCAACCCTGGCCGAAGATTCGGCGGGGGCCTTGCCCTTGGCAGCGGCGGAGGAACGCTTGGGAGCCATCGAAGATCGTCGGAGAAGAAAGGAAGAAAAAGCTCAGAATTTCTCTCAAAGTGCACGAAGAAGGCAAAGTAAAGAAAGAAAGAAAAGAGAAGTAGAGAACTATTTATAGTTTTTGAAAACGAAACGACCGCCTCAGATTGCGCCTGAAAATGGGGCTAATCCCTCAGATTGCGCAGACAGCTCATTTCATGCGCAAATGGATTGCAATTTCAAAATTCAAAGTATTTCGAAATTTTGAATAAGTTCAACTTTCGAAAACTTTGAAGGGGGTCTTGTAGGTCCTAAAAAAATCAAGTTGCACACATCAACAAAGTCATGAAGATCAAGAAATGAATCTTTCAAGTAAACTGCGCAGACATCAGATTGCGCAGTATACAGATTGCGCACACTACCAAGCGCGCAGGCGGACGTGGCAAATCATCATTATTACCTGACACAAATCAAATCTTCTGGCAGCTGACAGCGTGGAGAACGAGGCGACCATTCGTTTAATCGTGCTGCACGGCGCTCGAGGACAGCTGGCAGCGCAATCCATGTTGGCGCAATCCATTTCTGCGCAGTCCAAGTCTGCGCAATCCAAAGCCAGTGCAATTCAGGTTGCGCATTCTATCAACATAAATGACAAAATACACGTGACATTCATGCCATCATTTGTTCATTACGTGGCAACCGTCTATACACGATCATGCGCATTTTAATCAAATGATGCCATGTGTCCAAGACAATTGGCCCATGATCCAGCAACTGCCTGTGCAGTCTACTGTTGCGCAATCCAATTGCTGCGCAATTCATCATGCGCAGTCCAGAATAACTAAAAGTTAGTTATTTTTCAGAACTCTATAAATAGAGTTTCAAGTCTCCATTCAAAGAGATCAAGGATCAGAGATCAGATCATAGAGAGACCAGACTTTAAAGTTCAGAGAGTCCAGGAGTTCTTGTCCAAGTGCTGCTGCATTCTTCCGAGGCTTTTGCCTTCAATTTTCGAGGCTTTTTGCCTTCAATTCCAGAGTTGTCTTCAACTTCAGAGGCTATCGTCTTCAAAGTTCACATCGTCCAAGGGATAAAGCAATCGTCTTCTAGATTGGATTCCTACAGTTGTACTTTCCCAGAATTCAAATTGTAATCTTTTACAAAGTTTGTATCAATAAAGTTCTACAATTTTGTTTTTGCAAACAATTATTTATATAATTTAGATTAATATGTAATGTGTGAATATGTGTTTAGCTATATGGCCTATAGCCTATGGCTCCTAGCCTGTGTTTATGGCTTGAATGCCAGTATAGGAGTGCTGTTGGCTTGTATAGCCTAGATATTGTGTGTATGCTAGAATAGGCTAGTTAGGCTTTGTGAGACTTGTTTGGCTTAGGCTTGACCTAGTTGACCTAGTTTGACTAAAGTTGATCGAGGGTTGACTTTAGCCTAGATTGATCCCAACATCATGTAGATTCATTGTAGCAGTCTATTATATTATTTTAGACATGTAGTGACTTGTACTGTTCTATAGGAGACAGACACCACTCCTCGGCCAGTAGATTCTCTTCAGATACTCATGATACCAGGCGAGTACATTCACTGGCAGTTTTCATTGTCTTGATATTTGCTATATCCGATTCAGTTGTAGTGTCTTACCTGATTTTCAGACACGATAGTTCACGGACTAGTATACGTCCGATCATGTCATGAGATGTTCCCGGATTACTTGGTATATTGGTACATGACTCGACTTGTTACTTGTACTTGTATAAACATGGACTTGGGAGTGGGCTGCCCCCTGCCCTTGGGTCCCGTGTCATGACGTGTTATGTCCGGATACTTTATACTATTCGGGGATGGAGAGTTATTAGTGGTTGTGCGATCAAATCTCTACTTATTCTTCACACTTGTATTTGTCATTGTGCATAGCTATACCCTCGCTCACGACGGGTAAAGCCTGACCCCATTTGTTCATAGCTTTCTATGATGGCCGGCCTTACTGCTTTGTTGTACCCTTGTTCATAGCCGGTCAGATGGAAAGCCTGATCATGTTTTCCAAGCCGATCACATAACATACTAATAATTCAAGTCACATTTTATATTTATTTTTCATAGGAGGCTAAGTTCTATTCGGGAGAAGGGTTACAATCCCGATCCTTGTTTGGTTTAAGGGTTGTAACTCGGTTTCCGAATAGTTCCCAAGTCATCCTATATGTATACTGTCGTCCTATTCAGTACTCACATCTGTTATACATTTCCTGCTGATTTTATCCTGTATTTCACATGTTCTACATGCTTTTATGCTATACTTTGATTGGAGGCTAGGTTCTATTCGGGAGAAGGATTATAACCCCGGTCCTTGTTTGGTTTACGGGTTGTAAGTCGGCTTTCGAATGGCTCCCAAGTTTTTCCATATCTTTGTCTTGTATTTCATTATACTGTCTCTTATAGAATTTGTCAATTCATATGGAACTGCTGTTAGTGTTTGTACTTGCTCATTTTCCTGACAGGATACCGTTGACATATTACAGATGTTTCTAAGGCAGGCTGCTCGACCTACTATGGGGTCGAGACAGATGGAGACTTAGGCCAGGACTGTGGCCTGATAGTTGAGCCACTAGACTTTATACTCCCAGAGTAGTTAGCTTAGTTAGGCTTGCCTGGACTGCGATCCAGCTTTTGTTTTAGACTGTAGTAGTTTATATTCATAATTTGTGACTCTGTGATGTTGTTTGTTTCTCTCTAACTGTGTTGGATGTTGAACTCATTTTTCCGTTTTCACATCTATCATATTTCCTTTCCGTGCTATCTATCCTAGTTTGTTCTTGTGATTGAGATTGTATTGTTATGTTATCTCTATTCGGAGTGTATATACTGTACAGGTACCTTTATACTATTTATTGTAGTTTTGTAGACGACCTATACAGCGTTCTACCGCCGATTCTGCGGCGTAGGCTGGACGTACCCACGTCTCGTGCCCTTACTCTAGGGTACGAGTTGTGACAACTACCTCCGGCTTTGGCTGATGTGCACGATGTCTTCCATGTGTCCCAACTGCGGAAGTACGTGCATGATCCAAGCCATATAGTGAACTTCGATCAGTTGCAGCTGAGCACTGACCTATCATATACTGAAGAGCTTGTTCAAATTTTGGACAGGAAAAAGAAAGTTTTTCGAAATCGGACAGTATCCTTGATCAACGTGCTGTGGCGGAACTATGCTGTCGAGGAGTCGGCATGGGAATTAGAGGAAGAGATGCGGGTGAAATACCCCTCACTGTTTGATAATTTTGAGGTAGGACTTTTGCTTTAAGTTTCGAGGACGAAACTTTTTCTTAGTGGTATATTATGTAGTGTCCTGCTCCTAGCGGTTCACTATGTAAGGCTTATGGCTTGGTTAACTCGGTCGGAACCGAGTATTGGAAAAACTTACCGTCGGCACCGAGTCGATCACAGACAAGTGCATAAGAACCTTTCTAACTAATGTATTGGTTTCTCTTGAAATGTGTCCAAGAGTTTTCTCTGGATATTTTGCTGCTGGTTTTGTTGCTTGGTTTTGATGGATGCTTTTCTGAATGATTTTCGATGATTTGTTTCTTGCCCGTTTTCATCGATTTGCATAGCATTCATTCTTAAGAATTCTGAGAGAAGAGAACACAACGAGACGGGATATTAACCAAACTTTTGGTGCCAATGCAGACTGACGCGTAACGGAAGGCTAAGCGTGCAAGTGTTCCTCTCTCTCTCGGCGATTCTCTAATTTGGTGAGTGTGGATCTCTGTGGTGGTATTGTCCCTCTCGCTATTCCTTCATGCCAACTAAATAATTGTCTTGCAACATATATTGATCGATATCAAGTTGCTAATGCCACAAGTCAATACCACTAAGAAGCTAGAGATTGAACATTGAAAGAATTGATTACACTGTTAACAACATTGAAATTGTGCTTGTCCTTTGAACATTGAATTGTGATGAATTGATGCCTATGATGATGAGATATGAAATGCTAAGAATGAACATGTTGCCTTTCTCCTTAATATTATACCATGCACACTATGCTTAGTGAGTCAGACACGCATTCGCATAATCATGGACAACTTGTATACAAGGTATTGTTTCCTCGAACGGTACTGGGGCACCGGGACCGATTCGGCCTAGGAGGAAATGTAGCGTGCTTTGGTGGCATGATTGGTATCGGGACATTCATTCGGACTTGCAATCCGAATGAATGGTGAGTCGCATACACTTGAATTCCTATATGGCCAGTCAATATGGTTTAACAACACCAATGGCTATGTAGTCAGGGTGCATGCTAATGATCATTTTATGCAGGGGCGGTAAGTATATTATTATTATCCTGTATCTTGTGCAGGAAAGCTGGATTCGGCCAATGGTAATGTAAACATGGTTTCATGAAACACCATGTTATTTGAAT
This sequence comes from Iris pallida, assembly GCA_029216955.1. Taxonomy (NCBI): domain Eukaryota; kingdom Viridiplantae; phylum Streptophyta; class Magnoliopsida; order Asparagales; family Iridaceae; genus Iris; species Iris pallida. Next base: position 5,255,432 of record JANAVB010011200.1, on the reverse strand, counting down.
TGTGATTTAATCTAAATATTGCCTGTCCCTAATAAGTTAATGATTTAAAATGCTTGTCATTAATAAAATGTTGGTTTAGCTGAGTGGGCCAATGGGGCTCACCAGCGCATTGTTATAATGTGCTGACCCCTCCTCCACAGGTACTGGAGAAGGCTCGGACGCACATCGCAACTAAAGCTTTCTGAACTGCTGTTTCCTTTCAAGTTATTTTCCCTAAAGACGCACAAAGTATTGCGGAGTTTTCAAAGATAGCTGCTTATATTTCAAAGTACTAAAGGGGCATGATGTATGGAACGAAAAGTTATTTCATGGCAGCCTATCAGTTGTACTTCTTTTCATGAATCAATGTAGCTGAAATGGCATTTCAAATATTATCGAGAAAAGTTGTATTCTGACTACAATTATCAATAAATGAGTATTTCTTCTTCCTATATTGTGTCCTCAATATTTCTGAAATGTGGCTGGGTTTCAAATATTTCTAAATGACTTAACAGTGCACGTTCTTGCCTTATACAAGTGCAACACCAGACTTGTACGACATCACGCCTTAGCGAGGACGAACGATTCGGTACGAAACGAAGCAAGGACGAAAGATTCTCCGAATCGGGGCGTGACAGAAGCCTTCACTTTCTCCAGCACCGTTAGGTATGTCGTTCCCCTTTTGCCACCCTTCTTGAGCTGAGTAGCGAAGATAGCTTTTTTCCTTCGAAGGCTTGCCTCGTGCAGCTTTTACCATGTACGTGGAGCCTTCCTCCATAAAGTCGACAACTCCCAAATGTCGCATCGAAATCGCCTTAGTTGCGATAAGGAAATCCATGCCCAGTATCATCTTGAAGTCATCGAGCAATGTAACGGTGAAATTGGCAACACCCGACCAATCTTCCACCTCTATTCGGACCCCCTTGGCTACCCCTTCACGGGACGCGCCTCCGCATTGACCACCTTCATCTTGCTTGAATCTTTCTCCAAGGTTAGACCAAGTGACGGACCTCTGCTCCCTGGATCAAATTATGAGTGGCGTCCATGTCAACTAACGCCCGTGTGCTCATGTCATTGATCCTCACGTCAACGTACATGAGCTCCCTACTCGGAGTTCTCGATACAGCGGACTTGGTCTTTACGGCGTTGAGTAAGCTCAACGCTCCATGTGCGCTCCCACTTCGCACTCTTCGTCCTCAACCTCATCGGTTCGGACGACATTCACACGCATGCTCCTCTTTGGACAATCCCGAGCAAAGTGATTCTCTCCGCGTATGAAGCACGACAACTCGCTTGGGTTGGGCCTTCTCGTGCTTCTTCCCCTTGGACGTACCCTCCTTGGGAGAGCTCTCTCGCTTTCCCCCATTATTCTCCTTGATGGACTTTGGCTTGGCTTTGGCATCGTTGTCGTCCCACATATACTCGACGAGTTTCTCGGCTGCTGGCACGGTGGTGTTCAAGTGTTGCACTCTTTGTCACTGCAATTCTTGAGCCGTCCGCTGTTTGAGTCCATCGAGGAAGAAGAATAAATGATCCTCCTCGCCCATGCTAGATATCACGAGCATCAAGCGTGTGAACTCCGCAATGTACTCCTTGATTGTCCTGGTATGCTTTAGTTGCCGCAAGCTCCGTTTCGCTGCAAACTCCAAATTCTCCGGATAGAACTGAGACTTGATCTCATTATTGAGATCCTCCAAAGTCTCTATCGAGCACAAATCCTTCTCGGCTTCCATGCACCTTCGACGCCACTACAACATATCATCGTCGGTGAAGTAGAGTGCAGCAATATCCACCTTCTTGACGTCATCGTTGATGTGCAACGCCTTGAAGTATCGCTGTGTCCTGAAGCCAAGCATCTGCGGCAATAGCATCTTCGCTACCATCGAAGAAGGGAGGGTTCAAGCGCTTGAAGTTGTTAGCCGCGCTGTTACCCTGATGACCTCCTCTGGTCAGAGCATCTGTCATCGCCTGGTGCAATGCATCACCTCGATGATCCTAGGAAGCTAACAAGGTCCTGATGAGACCCACCAAAGTGCCATCATCAGGCTCTGCAGGCTGAACTGGCTAGATTGGTGGCTCTTCTCCAGTAGGCACGACTCTGGAGGCCACTCCTGAATGCTGGGCTTGATCTCCAGGTTGTTGCTGATCTACGGGAGGTGCTCCGCCTTGCCGATCGGCAGGGCCAGGTACAATGTCGCTGAAGAAGACGACATAGGGAACAATAAGGAAGGACCAAGATAGATCAAAGATACAAGCATGCAATCAGGACAAGAATTTTCAGGGATTCAGAGGATACGAACAGGGATCAAGGGCGAGTACTGATTGAGACATCTATTCGGTAAACCCTCACATATCTTGATTTTCAAGACCTGTATGGGTAACTTTGGTCTTGAGTTCTCTGCAACTCTCGACCACGGCCTTTATCTCCTCGTAGCCTTCCTACGCAAGTCCTCAATCTTCGCACGATGTCCCTTGAGCTCCTCCTCATGTGTAGATCAAATATCGTGGAATTGCTCCTGAAAGATTGCCATAGACGAAGTGACCAGGGCCGGCCCTGGCCCAGGACAGCCAGGGCGACCGCCCAGGGCCCCATGGAATTTGGGATCCCAAAAAAATTAATTCAAATACATATATATATATATATATATTAGTAATCTTGTATCGAAAATAGAACTAATATGTAACATGTTCCTTCCTTATTACAAAAAAATTGTGGTGTAGTGTTAGTATATTAAACTTGCACACTAGAGGTCCTTGGTTCAAGTCTTGGTTGTAACATTTTTTAAAATTTACTTTGTTCAATTTTTAATATTATATATGGGCCTCATTTTAAAAGTTTGCCTAGGGCCCCCATTAACTCAGGGTCGGCCCTAGAAGTGACGTCGCTCTCCAGCCCATCGAGTACTCTTCTAGCCTCGACAAGAACGGAGCCCATGCACATCTCCATGTCCCTCTAACTCGTCTCCAAGATCCTAACATGCTCGGCAAGAACGACAAGGCTACGCTCCAACGTAGACTCCTTTGTTCTTGTCCCTCTTATGCGTCTTGGCGTGCCACTCCTTAGGCGACGCGGGTCCCTCCTGGACGTTTTCAGACGTCGACATGGCACCAACTGAACTTGGCTCTGATATTACTTGCCACAGACTTAGTGTTTTAGGTTACACTTCGACCGGTGCGGCACACAAGCTTCATACTCGAAGATCCGTTCCAGCCTTCCCAAACCCGCTTAGCTAGATCCCTAAGACGATATTAAGAACAATGTGGAGCAAAAAAGAGATTGGAAATATGAAAATTTTATTTTACTAGATAGAGAGTACAACTTTGGGTGGTGAGGAACAAATGAGGCCTCTCACTTATTTATAGTGCCCAAAGGGCTTACAAGAAACTTCTGGAAACAGAATATTCTAGAGATTATTCAAGAAAACTCTAGAACCTAGATATTTTTGAGGCTTTTAGAACATCAAGAAAGTTCACGAGTCTTCATGAAAGATCCTGAGTCTTCTAGAGGATTCCACCATCTTCTAGAATATTCCTGAGTCTTTCAGAGGATTCCACATCTTCTAGAAAGTTCCGGAAGCTTCCAACATAATTCCGCTCCGTGTAGAGTTACGCCAGTACGTCTTGGTAGGATGCAATCTTTTGTACGTGACAACGGGGCACAAAAAAAACTTGTTGACAACATGTCACTCCCCAGAACCTGAATACTGGAGAGCGGGGGCGCACATAGCCAGCTACGTATATTGAAGTGCAACCCCACCTCGCTATACGGTCACGGCTGTCTAGATACAAGCAATAAGTACGGCTTGATACTTTAACTAACTAGGATCAAGATAGGACTAGACTGATTTTGCCTCACCCAATAATCACGCCCAAGCAATAAGTACGACTTGATACTTTAACTAACTAGGGTTATCACATGCCTAGTTAATAGCAAGATGCAGCGAGATTGTTCCACAGCCACAAGCCCTGCAGACCATCCAGGTTACTCAGGTCGAATATTTGTTCAAAAGAGGGAGTTCAACACATGACAGTGTGCTGAAAATGTGCCCTACTCGTCGGCAGGCTACAAATCTACAAGCGCGTCCATGTAACGGGATTGCCTGTAGCTGGAAAATCTCTTCATGACTACTGTGTTATTCTAGTTATTAGTCTTAGTCAATTTCAGTAGGTACCCCTGACCGTGGTACTCAGGGGTCCCATCCTAAACATGATGCAAGACAAGACTGGTTCATTTATACAAGCGCAATCGTCCATGGTGTCCAGGTCATTCATACTTGTCATGTTAGGCTAGCCATCGCAACAGCATATCAAGGTATATCATGTCAGATTTACTTGTCAAGAGTGCGCCACGGCGGGCCACTATCATGTCATGTTACTTGTCAAGAGTGCACCACTACAGGTCACTATCGTGTTCAGGGAACATGTACAAAGTAACATAGTACAAGCATTCTATCAAGAGACCCAAGTTATACTGAGAGTTACCATACATGAGTATAATAAAATAATTAAAACATCAAGGGCAAGACAGGTGGAGGAGTCATGCGGCTCAGGAAAATGAGTTTATGCGGCCAGGGGGACTTGGGTTCAATGCGGCGCAGGGCACGTGGCTCATGCGGCTGGAAGGAAGCCCAGGGCGCATGCGGCTTATACGGCTCAGGATCACTGGATCCCTTGCGGCCAATAAAGGGGAGCGCATGCGGCTCAGGGAAGGGAAGGGAAGGGCCTCATGCGGCTGGGAATGAGTGGGGACATAAGTAAATGGGTCTCATGCGGCTCGCGGGGGAGCGGGGCATATGCGACTGAGAATCATATGCGGTGGGAGGCTGGGCATATGCGGCCGGGAGTGAATGGGTCACATGCGACTGAATGAAAATGATTCCATGCGGCTCTAGGTCAACAAGCTTATGCGGCTGAGTCCAACGAATGCGTATGCGACTGGATTAGTCAGGGCACATGCGGCTCGGAGTTCCATGCGGCTAGATATTCATGCGGCTGGGGCCATGCTGCCAAGTCATGCAGCAAGGGCTATGCGGCCAGGAAGATAACTTGCCGCATAAAAGGCTATGCGGCTAAGTTCATGCGGCAAAGGGCAGGGAACCGTTCTTCTTCTCTATTATTCCGAGAAGAAGAACCATGCAAGCCATGGCTTCCAAGCTTCATAAAACCTTCATCCAGAGTCCAAATCCGAACTTCCATAGGTCAAAATAGGGTAGAATAAAATTTTCTACCACATGGAACCATCAAAACTTGATAATAACAAGATTAAATAGATCAAAACCCAAGAAATCCGAAAATAAAATAAACTAAGTTCTACAAGCAATTAGACATGAAAATTGAAAATGCTAAGTACTAAAGTGTTTTACAATGCTGTGAAAAAAAAATGGAACAATAAAACTTGAGTTCCTCCATGAAGCAAGATGCACTTGCCTAAGCTCTCCCTCTCTCTCTCTCAGGTAGGTGAAGAGTAATGGTGGGGAAGAAGAAGAGTAAATGAAGAGAGAGAAAGGAGTGGGGGTTAACAAATTGTGATGGTGGTGGTAGGTAGGGGTTTTCCCCTTGGTCCATGATGAACCAAAAGCAACCCAAGCTGAACCAAGCCAAACCAAACAAGCCGAACCAAGCAAGGAGACATGCAATACGAGACAAAATACGTACACGTATTCCAAAATACGTAGTACGAACCACAAGTATTACAACTTTACCCACCTTAAAAGAATTCTGTCCTCGAAATTTAATTAAAAGGCTAGAGGGACAAGGACCAGCTATATTAATCACAGACAAGCTATAATAGGCAATCAATCAATCAACCAATCATGCAAGCAAGGAATCGAAGGCATGAAGCATAAGGAAGACATTATACCTCACGAGTCAAACAGGTCGGGATATCGCGATCGGATATCATCCTCACGCTCAGTTGTTGACTCACCCAAAGAGTGATGATCCCAAGCAACTCGGACTAACTTGATAGTCTTGTTCTTGAGCATCTTCTCTGTCCGGTCCAATATAGACACGGGCCTCTCCTCATACGAAAGGTTGGTACCAACAACCAATTCCGAATGATCCAGGATGTGGCTCGGGTTCGGGATATACCGTCGTAATTGGGATACATGGAACACGTCATGCACCTCACGTAGCGATGGCGGGAGAGCGAGACGACATGATACATCACCTACTCGCTCCAGGATGTCGAACGGTCCTATATACCTAGGACTAAGCTTTCCCCGTACGCCGAAACGAATGACGCTACGGTTAGGCAAAATCCTCAGGAATACATGGTCGCCGACCGAGAATTCAAGGGGACGTCGATGAGAATCGGCCCAATGACGCTGGCGATCTTGGGCAACTCGAAGATGATCCCTGACCCTTCTGACCACTTCAACTGTCTGGGCAATTATTTCCGGACCGAGCATCTGCCTCTCTCCAACATCATCCCAGGCTAGCGGGGATCTGCACTTCCTACCATACAGTGCCTCGAACGGTGCCATCTGGATACTGGCCTAGAAACTGTTATTATACGAGAACTCCACCAGGTGCAGGTGATCTTCCTACGAACCACCGAAGTCGAGTGTACAGGACCGCAACATATCTTCAAGAGTCTGGATCGTGCGTTCCGACTGACCATCATTCTGCGGATGATAAGATGAGCTGAACTAGAGGTGAGTTCCCAAACTCTCCTGTATGCTATGCCAAAAGTGCGACGTAAATCTTGAATCTCGGTCCGAGGTGATACTGACTGGTACACCGTACAATCTAACGATCTGCCTGAGATACATTTCTGCTAGCTGAGCCGTAGACTGACCAACTCTGAACGGGAGAAAGTGAGCCACCTTCGTGAGCCTGTCAACTATAACCCAAATAGCATCTTGACCAGCTGGGGATCTAGGCAATCCAGTCACGAAATCCATGGTTATATGCTCCCACTTCCATTCTGGAATCGGCAAGGGCTGAAGAAGTCCAGCTGGCCTCTGATGTTCAGCTTTAACTTGTTGGCAAACCAAACACCGAGAGACAAATCGGGCTATCTCCTTCTTCATGCCATTCCACCAAAAGTGCTGACGAATATCACGGTACATCTTCGTACCACCGGGATGAATGGAATACTGAGAACTGTGGGCCTCTGCCATGATCTCCTGTCTGATATCTCCACCGGGTACACAAAGAACCATGTCGAAGTGTACCGTCCTCGTGGATGCATAACTCTGGTCTTCGTCCTGCCTCACACTCTGCTCTGAGTCGCTGAAGCTTGGAATCTGCTGACTGCGCCATCCGAACCCTCTCGACTATAGTGGACTAAACCTGTATACTGGCCATCAATGCCACACTGGAAGGGAGAACAACTTCTATACCCATCTTCTGAAGATCTGTTAATAGCTCTGGTTGGGCAGTTAGGAAATAAACTCCGGCTCTCCTACTCAATGCATATGCTACAACGTTGGCCTTCCCAGGATGATACTGCAGATTGACATCATAATCCACAAGAAGCTCTAGCTATCTCCTCTGACGCATGTTAAGATCCTTCTGGGTGAAAACATACTTCAGGCTCTTGTGGTCGGTGAAAATCTCCACCCTATCTCCATACAAGTAGTGCCTCCACAACTTAAGTGCAAACACTACTGCTGCCAGCTCCAAGTCATGTGTTGGGTAATTCCTCTCATGATCACGAAGTTGTCGTGACACATAAGCTATTACCTTCCCATGCTACATCAGAACACATCCTAAACCTCTGCCTGAAGCATCACAATACACTGAGAATCCTCCGATCCCATCTGGAAGCGTGAGAATGGGTGCCGTCATCAAGCCTCGCTTCAACTTCTCAAAAGAATTCTGGCACTCTGCTGTCCAAGCAAACTGCACATCCTTGCAGGTCAACTGGGTCAATGGTGCTGAAATCCGAGCAAAGTCTGAAACAAATTGCCAGTAGTAGCCGGCCAAACCAAGAAAACTACGAACTTCTGCAACTGTGCTGGGCACTGGCCATGAGTCAATAGCCACGATCTTCTGGGGATCCACTTCTACTCCTCCTCTGGTAATGATATAACCGAAGTAGGAAATACGATCGATCCAGAACTCGCATTTACTGACCTTGGCATATAACTGGTGCTCTCTGAGAATGTGGATAACAATTCTGAGATATTGCTCATGCTCCGCCTCACTCTTGCTGTAGACCAGGATGTCGTCTAGGAACACAATCACGAACTGATCCAAATAAGGCATGAAGATACGATTCATGAGGTCCATGAATACAGCCGGCGCATTGGTTGCTCCAAAGGGCATAACAAGGAACTCCCAATGTCCATACCTCGATCTAAAAGCTGTCTTCGGGATGTCCTGCTCTCTGACTCTGATCTGATGGTATCCTGAGTGCAAGTCGATCTTCGAAAATACTGCTGTCCCCTTGAGCTGATTAAACAAGTCATCTATCCTCGGAAGAGGATATCTGTTCTTGATTGTCACTAAGTTCAAGGTACGATAATCTACACATAATCTGGACGTACCATCCTTCTTTTTCACAAGAAGCATCGGGGCTCCCCAAGGCGATCCACTAGCACGAATGATGTAAAACCCGTAATTTTTATTAATTAATTTAGTGTTATTTTATTTATTATAAATTAAATTAAATTATTATTTCTGGAATTTTAGTGTTTAGTCAAACCCGTAAAAAATTTCAGTTAATTAATTGAATAATTTATTTAGCTTATTATTATTATTAAATCATTATTAAATTGTTAAACTAGGAAAAATTGTATTTTTAGGAAAAATTATATTTTAGAAAAAATTATTTTTCCTGGAATGTTGAGATGGACCAGACCTGTCTCGAACCCGTTTCAAATCCAGTTCGGGAAACTCAATTTAGATTTTTCCGAAACAAATCTTTTTGATATTTATTATAAAAACAATATTATAATTTTCCTTTAAAACAAAATTGGAATTAAAAATCTTTTTTTAATTTTTTCATTTACTTCATTCAGCAGACTTTTTATTAACTATCATATTAACTCTCTTTCTCTCTCTCAATTCTCTTTAACTATTAGCTAAGGAGAAGCTGTTCTTTTCCTTCTTAAATGGCCGAGCCTTTCCCCCGAGCCTCTCGGCCGACCCCTCGGCTTCCCGAACGGCCAAACGGTCGTGCCCCTCCTCTACCCCTTCCGGTAACAGCTCTTCCTCCTCCCTATATATATATATATATATATATATATATATATATATATATATATATATATATATATATATATATCCCCCTTTCCTTCCATCCCCATAAAAAAAATAAAATAAAAATATATATATATATATATATATATATATATATATATATATATATATATATATATATATATATATATATCCCCCTTTCCTTCCATTCCCATAACTCTCCATCACAAACTACTCCCCAAAACCCACTTCTGTGCCCTAGTTTTTTCGGCGACCCGAGCTCCACCGCCGGAGTTCCGAGGCCAGCCCCGGCCCGACCCCTTGCCGCCGCCTTCTAGCGCCCGACCCAGGCCGGTTCCGCCGCCGCCTCCTCTGTCAGGCGCGCCACCCGCGGCCACCGGCGATCCCCGCTCGGCGATCTCCTTCGTCGGCGACCCCGCGCCCATGCCCGACCTCCTGTGGTCCCCGATCCGGCTGCCCCGTGCTCGATCTGTGGTCCGTGGTTTCCGTGGCCCATTTCCACTGTTCCAGCTCTGTCCGTTTTCATTCCCGAGTTTATCCCGCGGCTCCCAGACCAACGGATATTGGGTAAATTCTGTTAATCTCAGTAGTTCGTCCCTCCCGAGTCGATGATGATTTTGGTTCTCCGATCCCGTTGCGGGATTCGGTTTAGATGAGTTCGATTTCGGAAAATTTTCGAAGTCCTCTTTGGTTGCGCTGTGGTTGGAGAATTTAAGTTCTATTGATTAGTTTCGGAATTTTCGAAACTATTATGTTTCTGTGGTTTTGTTCCTGTGGCTTCTCGAAAAATTCCGAGTTATGTTTCGGAAATATTCTGGAGATTGGTTTTGTGATATTTTTCGGATTTCTGAGAAATTTCGGTTTTCCGAATACCGGAAACATGTTGTGGATGTATTTTCGGGTTCGATATTATTTTTCGGGTTTTAATATTAATGGTGGAAATAATTTCATGGGTTAATTCCTTGGTTGGGATATTATTTGTGTGTTGTTGGCATAAATTTCCAGTATTGGATTGTCCCAAATACAGAGGGAATGTTGCCCAAATTTTCAGAAAAAATATTTTAAAAGAATTTTCTATAAAAACTTCTAAATTGGCTTTTTGATTTGAGTTCTGATTACTCGACCGTAACCCTTAGCGAAATGCAAACGAAACAGGCATTGTTCCGGACGTTGAGGCATTAGCTAATTGTAAACATGATTTTTGAACCAAATCTGAGACCCTTCCTTTATTATATAATTAATATTAATTATATTTATTATTTAGAACTAGTTACTGGCCAAATCGTATTTTGGTGCAGGGCCTCGGCCTTCTGAATGGATCGCTATTTCAGAGTTCACCAGAAAATTTTAATTACTTTAAATTCATGTAATTTATGTAAAGTGTTGTAAGGGCATAAGCCTAGTCTTTATTTCTTTCTATGTGGTTTTGTAATTGTGTATTTTAGTTTTGGTTTATTTTTTTGGTTATATTTTTCTGGTTTCGATAGTTATCGATAAGCGCATTAATAATAATAAAAAATGAATATTTATTTTAATATCGAAAATTAATATCATTTTCTCACATTAAATAACTAAAAAAATTACAAGTTTGTTATTTAAACAAACTCACGTTCTTCTCATTTAAAGAAAAGTATTAGTTTTATATATAATATTACAAAATACTAAGTTTTACCAAATAATAGGAAAATGCGATTTTCAATAAATGTTAAATTGATTTTTCTTCGTAAATTAATAACTAGTAAATCACATCGATAAATGTGTTCTGGTAGAATTTGTAAATAACATAAAAACTGGATTATGACCAATTCTAGAGATTGTAACTAGCACAGCTAGATATGGTTTTCATCTCTGATGCTAAGTCAGGATTCTCAATATAGGATTTCGAAGAAGAGTCTAATCTTCTATCCCGGAACCAACTTTTCAACCCAGTTATAAACAAAGGCAAGTACGATTGTGTTTATTTTTTCAATTTAGTTAATAATGGTAATATTGCAAGATTAAACCACATTGCTACACGGAACTCTCTCCGAGAGTATTGATTGTTATTGATTGTGGGATTGGGGGAGTAGTGTAGTGTATTATGACCAATATCCCTCATATTGCATATTGATTGTGTGAGCTTACCCCTCTTACACACGGGGATAAGCCGTATCGTATCACTAGGATACAATTGTACAACCCAAGCCGGTCAAAAGCGTTACATACTCAAATCACATTGTTTTTAATTGTGGAAAATTACTGGAAAATATTGTTCAAGTATTTCAACTATTTAAACTGCAAAATTTCTAATTATTAGTTAAATTGTTAAATTTTCATTGTTGTACTTTGCTCCTTTCCTGACTGGATCCTCCATCCCCAATAGGTTCTTTTGATGAGGCTGGGCTATTGATAAATAGCTACTACGACCCGGTGCTTTATCCAGCAGTGCTGCCAGAGTCCCATTTGGAGGACGATGATTCTGTGGCTGATGAGCCTACTCTCTAGAGGATGATTTCTTTTAGTTTTGATGTTGAATAAAAAGACAGTTTTATTTTATCAGTTGTATTAGTTGAACATTCTGGTTGGACAAGTTTATTTTAATTATTTGAATTTAAGATGTTGTGACAAAATAGATTGTGTTGTTGTGATTACCTGCATTTGGATACAGCTTACTGCCGCCGTCTCACAACGGTGCAGGCTGGGCATGATCTGATTCGACCCAACAATTTGGGATCGGGTCGTGACATATTTTTAGTGGTGGCCCATGCAGGTCTGATCAACAACTTAGGAAAACATACACTACAAGAAATATGGGTGTTTTGCAACGGTCAAAAACCATTGCAAAATTAATATAAACTGTTGTGAAATCAATTTGCAACGGTTATTGTAACCATTGTCATAGTGAGCGTTGCAGATTCCTCTTGCGACGGTTATCGAAGATATTTGCAACAGTTCAATAAATAATTGCAAATAACGTATTATGCAACGGATCTGGCATTAATGTGCAACGGTTGTATGGTGTTGTTAATAATATATTTGGTAACGATGAATAAACCGTTGTAACTATTGACTAAAGCGCGACGGTTACTAACTGTAGCCTAAATATTTCATGCAACGATTAAAAACCGTTACGGGGATTAGACAACAGTTAAAAACCATGGCAGATAAATCTTTAAGACAACGATTAAGTAATGGTTGCAAAACGAATAAGCAACGATGTGAAAAACTGTTGCAAAAATAATAAATGTGCAACGATTTCGAGCAGGCTTTTACAACGAGTTTAGTTTATATGGCAACAATTCTATTCAAGTAATCTACAACAGTTTTAGAAACCCTTGAGAATAGAAATAAATTGACAACGATTATAGAAGGATATTGCAACATTTTGTAGGCATTTGAAATATTGGTTTCTTGCAACACTTGCAAAACCCTTACAATTAATTTTTATTTATTTTTTAGAAATAATATTTGATCAATATTTCTCTCAATATACATTAGATGCATCAACCTGTAAAAATAAATATAAATGATATTACCATTAATCAAACCATCATTGATCCAAAATGGATGAGATTCATCTTTCTCATAATATAAACTATACTTCACTTGACAGAGAAACATCAACCATGAATCCAACAATATTTAAGACAAATTATGTAGCTTCATTTAATTCAAAGGGCTTACAAAAGAAACTTAATTCAAAATTCAACAGTATTTTAGACATAAATTATCCAGCTTTCTGTAATTCAAAGTGCTTCCAAAAAAACTTAATCCAAAACGTCATATGGATATATCGGTGAAATAATTCTATAGACTAATCAAAAATTTAAATCCCTTCATGTCCATCTTCATCTTCACCATCCTCATCTTCGTTAAACTACAAACAAAAAATAATAATATCCATTAGTAGTTAGTACTTAACTTCATAAAATTTATTTGTTGATAAGGATCGACTAATCACCTGACCGTTGACACGAGGTGCACTTGATTCATCTTGATGTGAGCCCCCATTATCTAAAGGAGGCGAAATCAAACCGGAAGGTAGTTGAGCATTAGGATAAGCTGCTGCCAGGTTCGTTATAAAAGTTTGCAATTTAGTAATCATCGCTTCATACTTTCTCTTGCGTCTCTACTACCTTTTTTTTCCCTTATAGCTAAGTTTTCGAGCACTTGTGCTGATACATAACTTGTTGATTTTTTCTTTAAATCAGAAGGTGCTACGCCTTTACCATAGAGAGGCGCACGTCCAGGATGCTCTTTAAAAACTTTCTTCAAAAAATTTTCTCTCGCAATATTACTTTCGGGAGTATCAGAAACTTGAGATGTCAAACTTTCAAGTTCAATCTACATATACAATGAGGCATAAAATCAGTAAACATATTATTAGAATAAAAAGAAGCTGGTAAATAATACATGTTACAGTAAAACATGAGATGTCAAACTTATATTTGGGAAAAAAAACAATACACTTTCTCAGCCTTAATTGAAAATGTTGATCACCAAGTAAATTCTAGCTATGAATTTTAAAAATTAACAAAATAAGACTACATATATATTAATAATGGGGTGTTTTGAATAGTGTTTTGGCCGAAAGTAAAAAAAGAAGAAGATAAATTGGCAATATATTGGACATATATAACTTACTCTAGTATCCTCATCAAGTTTTAACGTTCCATCCTTCCTTTTTCTTGTTAAGACAAACATCTCCACTTCAGATAGCTCCTCTCCATTGGGTCTTCTCTTTTTCTAAGTAAATAAAAATTTATCAAACAAGCAAAACAAAGATAATGAAATAAATAATAATAATGATTTAAGCGTACCTCCTCTTCTCGCACTCGAGCAAAACTCTTGCTACCCATAGTATGAGTGTACTTTACTTTCATCCTATTCCTTGTGTTTGTCTCACTTGTTAGCTGTAATTAATTGACAAATCAGTCTAGCATCATTTGTGAACAAATTCTTCTAAGAAAATGTATAGGCTACTTTCCATAACCACAACTATAAAATAAATTAAATAAAATATATACAACATTCTCAATTATCCCAAATATAAACAAATTCTCAAAATTGGACATTTACAAATAAAACTGGAGAATCTTAAACTAGAGAAGTACCTTTGCCTCTTCAGAATTCCAACGTCGTACAACTCTGTCCCATTGTTTCATGGGTATTGCCTCAGGACGATCTTTTAGACATGCCGAAAGTGCAGTGTGACTCTTAAAATGTTTTCGCTTCAAACGACTTTTCCAACATCGCCAATCAGCCGCAATTGTTTGAAAAAACCATCTCCTTGCAGATTCTTCAAGAATGAACTTTTGCTACAATCATTGACCAATCATTCACATATTTTTATAAATATCAAAATAAAAATAAAACTACTTGTGGAATACATACATTGACCATGTTCCATAACTCTTCTTTATTATCCTTGGACATCTTTTTCCAGCCTTTGAGACTCAGAGGAATTAGCTGGGCATTTCTAGCCAATGTCCCTATGTATGAGCTCAAAGATGTAACATCCTCCTTTGTTGGACCAATTGGTTGATTAAGATCATTGAATATAATAGTTGGTCGATCCTCGAGACCCCTACCCACTATCTTCAAACATCTTGTTTCTTTCCTGACTTTCCTCTTCTTGGATGCTTTTTACAAGGCAATATAATGTTATTAGTTGTGCTATATAAATCTATAAAAAATAAACATACTGAAAAATATATTATAAGGATTACCTTCACCATTCATATTTTCAGCAATTACTGGGCCTGAATGCTCCGCAGTTTCCATTTGAATAGGCTCTTCATCACTTTCTGGCTCTAAATCCTCTTCCCCATCCATGTCTGATTCCTGATCTTTGTCCGTGTCGATAGAATCTTCTGAATCACCACTTTCGGTAGAATCTTCTAAATCTTCACTTTGGTTATAATCGGAATCATCTTCACTGGAAAGAGAATCCTCTTGCTGACATCTCGGTGGCTTCTTAGGAAGATATTTATGTGATTGAGACCATCTCGGTAGCAACTCAGGACGTTTTAGTCGACGTATGTGCTGAGATTGTGATAGCAGTTGCTTAGTTTTTTGTTGTCCAACTTGAAAGCTTCCTCTAGAATCACTTTGTTCTCCAAGTTGAGAGCTTCCTCCAGAACCATTTGGTTGTCCAGCTGCTGCAGTTGCATAAATTCTTCTAGAACCACTACTTTGATGTCCTCCTTGGGATCTTCCAAAATTACCAGCTTTTGATACTTTTTGCTTATCCTTTCCCATTTTTACAACCTGCAAAATTAAGAATCCACAACTCTATGAATATATTGAAAGAAAACCTCATATAGTGCTCAATATATTGAAATAATGTACACAGGTCCTGGAGACCTCAGGGAATTTAACTGTTGCTTGCGCACAAGTTTCTGAGGATTCAGGGAGTGCTACTACTGTATGTACACAGTTTCCTGCGTACTCAGGGAATACAACTATTCCTTGTAGCCAGGTTATTATGGACTCAGGGAATACCATCCCTGTTTTTACACAGGTTCCTGGGAACATGGGGATTGTCATTCCGTATTATACACAGGTCACTCCTCAGTACTCAGCGGATGTTGCTACTGTTTGTACACAGAATCCTGTGCTTATTTCAGCAGTTCAAGGAGCACAGCAAAATCCTATTAAGACATTAGCTGAACATGGACAAAAATCACCCAAAAACATTGCTTAATAGAACAGTAGACTAAGGCTTAATAGAACAGTAGACTAAGGCTTAATAGAACAGTAGACATTAACTGAGGACATTACTACATTGTGTGAATGAAGACATTAGCTGAAAATTGGATCATATCTGAATCTGAACATGGACAAAAAATCACCCAAAAACATCTTATGTTTGTACTTTCTTTCCACTAATTCAAAGAATGTCTGTTCATTAATAGAACAGTAGACTAAGGCTTAATAGGATTGAATATGATAAGTTCTTCAATACATCTAAAAAGGACATCAATTGGCAAGGATAGAGCCCATGATTCACTTGCTTCACTTGTCCTGCAAGCATATTGCAGAACTTGAAGATCCTGTAAGAGAAGGGTAAATTGCTGATAACAGTATTATATTTGGACACGATGATGTGGGACACCATAGAGAAAATCCTGCTCTTCGCTGTCCAATTATGATTTCTTAAAAACACAAATTTCTTGCTCTGTTTCGTTCATCCCATGTGTCCTGTGGATAACTAAAGTAAGGCATATGTACCTCAAGATGAGGCATATTTTGGAATTACATCGTGTCACGAAGCCTGCCTCACCCATAAATATAGTAGTGCTGACAAACGGCGAATCTGGAGGTCATAATTAAAATAACTACTGTAGCTATATTTCATCTTAGTTCCTACTTCTGAATTACGGTAATTACGCTCTAATTTGAATCTGAAACGTAACAATATGATTATTGTGGGTCTGATTGGCATTATTTGGTTGATTTGCAAAAGGGAAAAAAAGACATGAAAAATAAGTTGAACCTTGAATACAGAAATATAAATAAAAAGTCTCACCAAATATCTTACATGTTTACACTTGAGATAATTCCTTTGTTCACGCCTGCTTGAAAAATAAGATATGAATTTGACTGTAACTAAGTATCACATGGTGTATGGAATCATACTCAATACATTTGATGTTTCCTATTAACATGCTCACAGGTATTCCTATTACCAGTACTGACAGTGGTAACCTCCCTACATTCTTGGGAACCCCTACATATGCAGGTGTCAGGATGGATATCACAGAAGCAATATGGGCCTGACTGATATCCCATGTATAGGTGATCTAAGGTGCCTATAGTTTGCTGTACAAGGGTGTGTTCTTGCAGGCTAATTAGTCTACCTGGGATTTCCTTGCTCAGTATCCCCTGTACCATTAGTTGCTCATGCTTAGGGTGTGGCAGGGTCTATGGGTATAGTGAATAGAATGCTCATGAATATAAGATGGGTAAAACTGGATTTGTCTATATGAGTTGAACATCTGAAATATCAAGTCCTTATACTCTCTCTCTAACCTGGACATGGGAGAACATGAATTTAGGCTGATACTTACTGCCAAAGGGGGCACTGGCCTGCTCACATAGGCCATGGCCAAGTGGCCTAATTCCCCAATCTTCTATTCTTCTGTTGCCAAAATCTGGGCTGGCTAATATGGCCTGGCCACCCCACACACTTATTCACTCGACTGAACACAGTGAAATGGGCTTAACCCCTCACTAGTGCTTACTCAATGTTGCACTGATACTTCTTTGATACTACTCTACATGATGACACACACTCTAAACCCTCACATCATTGAACACTAGATAGGACACTAAATCACTGATACATGGATTTACATGTCTGATACAGCCCTATGGCCAAGTGTCAAGCCAAGATGGCTATGCCCGAGCCCCCACTTGCTCACCTTGCTGTGCACTGCTCCCTTGCAGCAACCAAATGGCCAAGCCAAGGCCAGGATGGCCTGCCCACAGCAGGTCATCACCTGCTCATGGCCAAGTGGCCAAGTCTCCAATCCCTCACTCACATTTTAGGCACTATTACTCACTAATTAGATACTAGACACATGATCACTGACACAGGAAACTGATATACTCACTGTTGGGCAGAGCCAAAACAAGCCAAGCCAAGAAAATGGGGAAACTGCGTGCTGCAAGGCTAAGTGCACAGGCACTCCAGTCCATACTAATGGCAGGGCAACCTATGTACACCTATCAACACAGGTTGTTGCCCAAGTATTCTTGTATGGAACCTAATGTATTCCTCTGAAAGCTTGAGTATTCTTGTATGGAACCTTCAAGTCTGCAGGAGCTCCAAACACACAATAAAAAAAATCACAATATGGAGTATTTTAAAATTGATGAAGAAGTGGCCAAAGAATGGGAACACATAATTTTGCAAGATTCTATGGGCAAGGAGTTGAATAAATTAAATAAAAGGCTTGAGCAGAAAGAGGTAATACAAAGAACCATCTAGGAAATAATAATATCAAAAGTTCCATAACATTTGTGATTGTGAAATAAGAATGATACAAAGACTAATACAAATAAGACTAATTCATCTAGAAAAAGTCACAGTTATCAATATCCAAAGTCTCTCTCTCCATAATAAAACTGATACAAAGAACCATCTTTATTATACTTTATTGTACTTAATAAAACTGATACATGTTTGAGCTAACAAGGACTAATGCAAAGAACCATATAGGAACATCTTTCAATGTACTTTCTTCACCAATGTTTATTGCATTATTCGTATTTGGCTCGCTTGGCTCACCTAACCAATTATCAATATCCATGTCATCGTTAAATGGCTCAACATCCATATCATAATAGTCTCTAGGTACTGCTTTTATTACGCTATACCAGTCATGCTCAATAGGGTCTTGCACATAAAAAACTTGATGCACTTGAGTTGCTAACACAAAAGGATCATTCTTATATATTAATTTTCTAAAATTAACCATGGGAAGTTTATACTCATCTAGCCTCCATTGGAACCAATTGCATTCAAACATCATGAAACTTAGATGTCCATAATAGTCTAACTCAATAATCTGCTTCACCATTCCATAATAAGTAACCTCACTGACAACTGGATTTCGATCTTTGTTACTTGCAAAGCTTGAAGTGGATGCAGTAACGACTACCCCACAATTCTGAGTTCGTTTTCCCAGATCACGATCTAGAGTGCGGAACCTATAACCATTTACAATATAACCCCTGAATCTTTTTGAAGCATAATTTGGGCCACGCGACAACCATTTTATTTCTTCGGACACTTGCTCATTTCGTACACGTTCTGCAAACCACTCATGAAATTCTTTGCTATGATCATGTGCAGAAGCCCATTCCCTTGATCTTTTACGAGATCTTTGACCCTCCATAATCTCAGAATGTTCTCTACATGTAAAAAAACAAATCTTTAAGGTAAATATAGTAAAATATATAAAGTAATTAACGATAATCTAGATTCTTGCATAGTGTCTTACTCGAGATATGCGCTGATCTTGGTAGTGTTGAACAATACATATCGATGTGCTTGAACCCAAGCGGTCTCGGTTAGTACAAACATTTCACCATTCCCTAAAGGTCGACCATATGTTGTAAGAACGGATGAAACTTGTACTTCAGAACCAACATTTTCTGAGTTCCGAGATAGTCTATTAAATCGTGTATCAACACTCTCATGAAGATATCTAGAACAAAAAGTCAAGCACTCTTCGGCTATGTAACCCTCGGTTATAGAGCCTTCTGGACGGCTTCTATTTCGAACATACGATTTAAGAACGCCAAGGTACCTAGTAATAAGAAAAAGTTAACATAAATAGTTGTAACTTAATCTAGAAATGTACCAAATTTAGTATTTATTCATACCTTTCAATAGGATACATCCAACGATATGGAACAGGTCCTCCGATCCTAACCTCGTGTGCTAGATGAATTGGCAAATGCATCATAATATCGAAAAAAGATGGAGGAAAAATCATTTCCAATCTGCAAAGTGTTTCTGCAATTTCACCTTCTAGCTCGTATAGATCGTCCAAGTCAATGACCTTTGCACATAGACGTCTAAAAAAGTCTCCTAATTTAATCAATGGTTCTGCAATATTGGTAGGCAAAGCTCTTCGTACAGCAAGTTGAAGCAAATAATGAAGAATAAAATGGCAATCATGACTTTTTAGCCCAGATATTTTGTACCCCTTGAGTTGCACACAACGAGAAATGTTTGATGCATACCCATCAGGAACCCTCACTCCTTTTAACACCTTACAAAAAATTTCTTTTTGTTTTGACACCATAGAGAAACTGGCAGCAGGCAAATACTTGTTATTGGATGCATCCTCTCTTATGTGAAGTTCAGGCCTAACACCAATATCCTCTAAGTCAAGACGACCTTTCATATGATCTTTTGATTTTCCTTGCATATTCAAAAGTGTTCCAAGAATCTTATCACATACGTTTTTCTCAATATGCATCACATCGAGATTGTGACGCAATATATTGAATTTCCAATACGGTAACAAAAAGAAAATGCTCTTTTTCTTCCATGGACCACCATCTTTGTCTTTTTTCTTTGATTGAGTCTTCCCAAACTTATTTTCCATGTCCCCCACCTGCTCTAAAATGTGTGTCCCAGATAACAAAGCCGGTGCACCATCCATTTCCTTTCCCCCATAGAATGACTTCGTATCATGGCGCCATTTGTGGTTTGAGTCAAGAAATCTACGATTTCCATGATAGCAAAATTTTTTGCTATTACGTAGATAGATAGATTTAGTATCATAACAACATACAGGACATGACAATCTCCCTTTCGTGCTCCACCCTGATAACATGGCATATGCAGGAAAGTCATTGATTGTCCATAATAGTGCAGCACGCATCATAAAATTTTCATGCCTTGATGCATCATAAGTCTTGATCCCAACATCCCAAAGATCCTTTAACTCATCTATTAATGGTTGCAAGTAGACATCAATGTCATTCCCTGGGGATTCTTTCCCAGGAATAAGAAGTGCCATCATAAAATTTGGAGGTTTCATACACATCCAAGGGGGCAAATTGTATGGCATCAACACAACAGGCCACACGCTATATTGAATGTTCATTGTCCTAAATGGATTAAAACCGTCACTGGCTAAACCAAGCCTTACATTACGAGTGTCGCATGCAAAACTAGGATCAACGGAGTCTAAAGCCTTCCAAGCTTCTGAATCTGCTGGATGCCTTAACTTATCATCCTTATTACGACCCTCATCATGCCACCTCATAGATGCAGCTATTTTTGAACACATAAATAGACGCTGGAGTCTTGTTGTCACTGGAAAATAACGTAATATCTTTTTTGGAATTCTTTTTCCAGCAGGTAATGAAACATTGTTAGGTGTTGTAGGATTTTCATCAACATTTTTTGAGTTTTTGTCCTCATTTGTGACCCACCTACAAGCACCACAATGATGGCAGATATCTGCATTTGCATATTCTTTCCAAAACAGCATACAATCATTTCTACAAGCATCAATTTTATTGCAGCCAAGTCCCAACCCTCGCATAAGGCTTCGAGTCTCATTAAAACTTTTGGGAATTGACTTCAACTGTGGAAATGTAAATTTTAAAATCTCTAGAATTGCAGTAAAACCAGCATTGGTAATACCATGAAGACATTTTGCAAGAAACATCCGGACAATGAAACTAAGTTTACTAATTGGGGCTCCAGGATAGAGATCTTGTTTACAGTCTTCCAACAACTGATACAATCTCTCTAAATCAGTTTCAATTCCTTCTCTGCACTCATCATTATTTGCATTCTCTTCCTCCTCAAGATGTTCAAAAATAAAAGGATGGGCATCATATAATAACCCTTCAATATCGTCATGCAAATGTGGCATGCCTTCCATCGTGTCATGAAAATCGACATTGGAATGTGTGAAACTCTCACCATGAAGATTCCAATTGGAATATGATGGGTCAATACCTTTGATGATCATATGATTATATACCTCTTCTCGATTTTTCCATACACAATTATTGCAATTTACACAAGGGCACAAAATCTTTCCTCCTTGTGCTGCATTATCAAATGCAAATTTAA
The DNA here is from genome assembly GCA_029216955.1 of Iris pallida. Taxonomy (NCBI): domain Eukaryota; kingdom Viridiplantae; phylum Streptophyta; class Magnoliopsida; order Asparagales; family Iridaceae; genus Iris; species Iris pallida. Next base: position 5,233,690 of record JANAVB010011200.1, on the reverse strand, counting down.
GAAATTCTGTTACTCCATCTTTATACAAACTCCCAGTTCTATCACAATGGATCCAACTTTTGTCCATATTTGATCTACTTAAACAACTGTGGAAGGAAAGAAAAGTACAATTAAATGACTAATAAAGTTCAATAAAATATAATAATGCACAACTACAAGAAATATTATAATAAAATTCAATAAAATATAATAATGCACAATGGAACAACAAACTTCGCACACTGTTATCCTAGCTTTGTTGTATCAGCAGGAGTCCTTTTTCGTGGAAAGCCGGCTGCAGCATCTATGGTATTCATTTTCTTTATTTCAGTGACCTAATTTAAAATGTGCAAGTTTCATTCATTTCAGTCGTATAACTTTTAAGCTTATTGGAAAATTTTGCATTCTTTGATCTTAATCTACAACTTGATTATGTCTTTGAGCACTCGGAGTTCCATGAATAACATTATGATGCTCATTTCTTGAAAAGGCTTGATGTTGTTTCTTTCGTTTGTTAAATATGCCATGGTTTTGTTAGCATACAGTGACTTCTACCATTTTTCTACAGAGAACATGGTTATATATGATAACTATTGTTTACAAAGTTGAGAATAGAAGTCAATATTTGTAGTTGCAGTGCCTATGGTTTTCCTTTTTTAAGGGAAATATTCATACCATGTAAGAAGAGACAAAAGGATCTATATTTTTTAGTTGGTTGAAAATAAAAGGATATACTTATAAACATGAGGGATTTTGGTGGTTCACAAGAAATCTATTGAATTATAATCACGAGAACCACAAAACGTATAAATTTATTAAAGTGATTTTGAATACAGAAGTTCTAGTAGGTCCTTGCAGAATTACTATAGCCAATTCTTAAGTGACAAGAGTGACTTTTGCCGCTTATTTGGTCCAACAGTGGAGTTGCTGCCTGATTGCTACTCCTTCAGGGTTTCTAGAGGTCCATGTTACCTAGAGGACATGCTTTCAAACAGAGCATACATAAATTTACATGAACTCTTTCAATAAGTTCATCTACATAAAAGATTCTAAATTCTGTTACTTCTTTTAATTCAGTTCACAACTTTAGCCCTTCCATTCCCTGTGGATTAGGTGGTCCATGAGTAACCATTGACTTTTTATCAGTCATTGGACTGATACTAGCTTTATCCTTCCATTCCGAGTGCATTCATTTATGATAGTTCGCAGTATCGGCTGATACCGATCCGAAACGGCGCACACCGATACGGTTTGGCATGTCCCTATCCGATACCGACCGATACCCAATACCAACCGATACCGACATTGGGGGTCCCTTTTCCGGTCAATTCGGCAAAAAAAAATTGAACGAAAAAGACCAATCAGCAAGGGTGTAAAAGCATAGTAAGGTTGTAAAAACATGTAAAAGAAGAAAACTTATCTATCATATGTAAACCAATCGGTAAGGGTGACTACTATGTCTTACGTAAGGCCCTTTCATATGTAGAACTAGTTCTTATTCAGAAAACTTATCTATCTCGATTTTCATGAAACGCTCATCTGTGTTACCATGTCTTGCGTAAGGCCCTTTCATATATAGAACTAGTTCTTATTCAGAGGTTTACAACACAGCTGAAAGCTGCCAGTTTTTCACATATATATAATATCACAGCTTCTAAGATCTAAGATAAATTAATTAACCATGAATATTAATCAACTCACAGAATGGCTCATATGCGAAACTTCTTTGTGGTACTTATGCTTAAATGCAAGTTCCAGAGATGCAAATAATTTAAGATTCATGGACTTTGACCAGTGGTAAAAAAGAGGGCTGAACATATCTATGGAAATATTACACTTAGTAAAAAGAAGAAGCAATTTTCAATATGGCGGCTTTTTCAAACCGATCCCATCTTATTATCTGACATACCTCAGAATTTAGCAAAATCAAGATTGTTAAATTTATGAAACTTTCAAAATATAACTGACTCAATAAGAGGCTGGTCATCTTTAAGCCTATTTAAGAAGAATGAATCAGGGCAGGTTGGTTTTCCCCCTTACAAAGTGAATGGTGGTTAGGCAAAATAAGAAAGATTCTATCCAAATCCGATTCAGTTCTGTAACTGTACACTGCTTGCAAAAGGTTATAATATTGACATCTGACATGACGCTCTAGTCTCCTGAAAACTTTTCCCATTGTACGCTCTAGTCTCCTTAAAAGTCTATAAAAACTGATACAAGAACCATCTAAGAAATAAAAAATTATCAATATCCATGTCATTTTCGATTGTGAAATAAGATTGATACAAAGAATAATACAAATAAGACTGATTCATCTAAGAAATAAGCAATTATGAATATCCAAAGTCTCTCTCCATAATAAATTTGATACAAAGAACCATTAATAAGACCGATACAAAGAATGAACGAACCATCTTAATTGCACTTTATTGTACTTAAAAAATTAACCTGATGCATCTTTGTGGTAACTTGAAAACCAATAACCTGATGCATCTTCATCACTCAGACTGATGCATCTTTGTGGTAACTTGAAAAATTAACCTGATGCATCTTCATCACTCAGACTGATGCTATATAGGTAACTAATTCAGTTGGTAATTATGCATCAATATGAGTCTGACACGCAAAGCATTACTAGGTTCACAGCACAATTGATGGAGCATTAATATAGAAGTTGTGACTTGCAACTGGTCTAGTGAAACAATTTAGTTCTGGAAGCATACCAAGTGACATTTGCAAACTCAAGAATCAGAGAAAGAACTAATTTCACACGTTTATCCTTTGGTAGCAAAGAAAAAGCATAGGTAGATCAAAAGAGAACTCATAGATGAATTACTCCAATTAATCATAGATGAAGCTTAAATTGTATAAATTATATGATTAAATAGATAAAAAAAAAATTTAGACCACAAAAAATAGAGGTTTACTAGAGAGCAATGTTGTAAAATATGAGTATACTACAAAATGCTACTCTGGAAAATAACATCGAATAAAGATATCGTACTATAAAATCATCTCACATGTAATATTTATACAGTTTAGATCAAAAAATAAGTGTGCATGCAAGAGATTTCCGATCCTGTGACAAGGAGAACGAGTAATGATAATTTAAATTGCATACAAATAACAGACAGAGGCGCTCCATGACACCTCATATGTAATCCTTTGCGCTAATATATATCTAGGATCATCCCATCTTTGATGGCCATCACAACAAGTTGTCCTAGAATCAAGATATATATATATATATATATATATATATATATATATATATATATATATATATATATATATATATAAGTTACAAATACATTTGGAAATTAAATGAAATTGTTTAATATATATTTATCTGTCCAGATCAAATTCTGTATTCATGTCCAGATCTATGTCCGTGTCAAAATAGAATAATGAAAAAAATGTAGTGATGGAATTTATATTCAAATTTAATGACTTTTTGTTTGCTTATCACTAGGACTGAATGTAGCAATCATCATTTCATTCATAAATTTTATCAAACATAAACTCAAAGTAAACCACCAAATCCACATATTTCACTCCCAAACCGAAAAATGTTAAGTTGAAAATTGGAACTTTAAATAGGATCTGACATAGAAATTTTAGAGAGAACTTACAGAGCCTGCTGATTCACGTTTTTCCACAAATAATCGGTCCAGTGACTGAGTCGAGCTCGCCGGAGGGCCTGCGGATTCACGTTATTTTCACAAATAATGTTAATAATTATGAAAACTCAAATATTTTCACAAATAATTCTTAAAACCCTAAGCCCTAAATATATACACAAATATTGAAAAAAAAATCTAACCGAAGGTCTTCCGTTAGAGAGTACCTTGAGAATAGGTCAGCCCCTTCCGCGTGATGAAATCCTTCTAGTGTGGGAAAACCAAAACCATATAGGTCAGCCCCTTCCACGTTGATGAAATCTCCAACTATTTCCCGCTTTTTTTTTCCTCCCGCGTCTCCTCCCCAATTTTTTTCCGCTCACGTCTGGCCCCTAATTCCCGTACATATATATGTACATTTATAGATAGATAGATATAAGGTTATATATATCATTTATAGATAGATAGATATAAGGTTATATATATATATATATATATATATATATATATATATTTTTTTTTTTTTTTTTGAAGCAATGGGTACTTGTGGCGAACTCGCCTCCACTGAGGCTCGAACTCCCGACCACTTGGGCCGCATGCATCTCTCTTAACCACTAGGCTAGAGGTCATTTGCATATATATATATATATATATATATATATATATATATATATATATATATATATATATATATATATATATATATATTTATTTATTTATTTATTTATTTATTTATTGCCATATAAGTTGTATTTATATCATCAATTGTTAATATATAAAAATTTAATTATTAAATTAATATATTTTATTCTCCAAAAAAATTAAAAATCAATTGAACATATAACAAATCATAAAAGTTTATTCAAAATTTAAATTTAACTTATTTAAATAAACTGCATAATATTATCTAATTAAAAACGTATCCAAAATTTAAAAAGAAACAAATTATAATTCAAATTCAAATAATATTTAAAATATTCTAATATAATTTAAATTTTTATCTAATCTTTTTATAGTAACATACATTGTTTTTGATACGTGCATTGCATGTGAAGGTAGGGTGTGCACATTTCGGACGAACCGACTAAATCGACCCAGTCCAAGCCGATCCGATCTGTTTTAATCGAACCGATGGTCCGATCGGATTGTTTCGCCTGGATTTTATTAATAACCGACCAGTTAGATTCGGTCACAATTTGATCTTCAAAAAATCGATTAAACTCGAACCAAACCTAAGCGCAGTATACGCAATTTTCTCGTAATAATGTGGGATTTTGTAGCATAGTTATGTAATTAATTATGACATAACAATTTGCGGTGATATGGATTATTTGTTTGTTACAAAATTCTATGTACAAAATAATATATTTTTTAACATTCTTTCGTGTGTGACATACCATTTTGCTTTATTTTCTAGTATTATCAGGAGGAAAATAGATTTTGTGATATGGGTCATTTTTTTCTCACATAATTCTTTAAGTTCACTTTATTTCACATAGCTTTAAGAAGAATTGTTCTAATATTTAAATCACACAATAACTATCACATATGTTATAGATCGAACAAAAAAAAACCTAAAATCGTTCTAAAATATATGAACATATAACAAATTATAAAATATATTTAAATTAACTACATTATATATATATATGGGGGTGCGCAAATATATCCAAGATTCTAAAAACATATGGTAGTCAACCTCTCTGATATATATGTGCAGACCAAACGCTATGAGATCGAGGAAGGGCCACTAATTCCGACCCTCCAACCCCACCCCGCCCCCACCCCCGGATTAGGGTGAGCATTTGTTTTATTCAGTTTCAAATGAACTGAAATAGTCAAAACAAATAAACCAAAATTATAAAAAATCCAAAACTGAAACTAAATTGAAATTAAGTAGCCAAAATCAAAACCAAACCGTCCCGAATAATCAATTCGGTTTAATTGGTTTGTTCGGTAGGGATATTTTTATTATTTAATTAGTGGGTTCGGTCCAAAGTTGGAATCGTGGTTAAATGATATTAAAAATATAATTTTTGTAAACACATTTGTTGAATTCTAAAATTGTGTGCAAATCATTAAATTATCAAAGTACGTTCGACTTCGAAATATATACATAGAATTGTCAAAGTATACACATTTTTAATCATGCACAAAATATGTATAGAATTGAGGGCATTTACATAATTTTATCAATCTTATTCGATTTTCAATTTTGGACCAAAACCGAAACACAAAACAGAAAACGAAATCGAAGAAATTTTAGTATTTCTAAAACCAAAATTGGATATTAAATTTCAACCGTTACAAATAAACTATTGAGAGATCAATAGTTTGCAACGATTGATCGTTATTTTGACAATGTTTATCAGAAATGTTGTCATTTAACAAAAAATTAACAAATAGTTGCAAGAAAAGCGTTCACAATCATTATAAATAATAAGGCCACCCGCAACATGTTACAAAAAATGTTGCACAACTGTTGCTAAAAGTAAACCTTTTTATGAGGCTTAAACAAATTATTGCAAAATACTAACAAATTTGCAACAGTTACATAAAACCCTTGCATAACCGTTGCCCATTTGGTTCACCTTGACAACGCTTTCATAAAATCGTCGCTGGACCGTTGTAAAAAACAAAAACATTTAGCAAGTGTTTACGGACCGTTGTAAGAGGTTTTATGAGGCAACGGTTCACTTCCAACTGTTGCCAATAGATTTAATTTGGTAACGGTTGTTAGAACCGTTATTAGATCGTTGCAAATAATAGTTTATAGCAACACCCATATAACCGTTGCATAAAAAATGTTGCAAAATGGGGGCAATTCTTGTAGTGATATCTAGAAACATTTAGAACACTAGAACATTAATTTGTCACAACATAGGACCGTTATATATTATAAATAAATATTTTTTTAGACTGGTAGGATACCTTGCTTATGTTTTGCAATCCTAAACCTTCCAGAGTATGGCCACTAACAAGACCAACACCGCTGGTGATGGGTTGTCATCACCCGATCACACCCCACCTCCTTAATCGAGTCCGGATCCTTCACCTCGGCAGCTGGCCCATCGTTTCCATAATGCACCTGCACCCCGTGGATTTTACACTACTACTCAAGTGTTAGATCCTACGTCTTCCCAGACTAAACAGTAAGCCCCTACGGTGGTGCCCGATCCAGTTGTGCCACCAGTTCCCGTAGACCCCACCGACCTCGTAGGCCTGCTATGAGGAGTGCTTGAGGCACAGAGAACTCAAGCTGAAGCTCATCGCGAACAGACGACAATTATGAGAGAAGGCATAGAGAATGCCCACAATGTGGCTATGGCTGCACTGGAGAGGGGAGAAGCAGCCCAATCTGAACTAAGGCTTGCAAAAGTCGGTGATATTGAGAAATTCAAGAAGCTGGGCCCTCGACCTTTCAAAGGAACCGAGGAAATCATTTATGCTGACGAATGGCTCGACAGTATGGAGCGTCTCCTCAGCGTTGCTCGACTTCCTGATGATCTCCAAGTTGAAGCTGTGGGACTCTAACTGTTAGATGTAGCCAGCACCTGGTATCGGAATGAACCCTGACTCCAGGACAGGCAGCTTGACTGGAACACCTTCAAGAGGTTGTTCCGCAGGAAGTTATTCCCAACATCAGAGTTGCGGGAGATGGAAAGACAGTTCCAGAATCTGAAGCAAGGGAACATGACTGTTGGAGAATACGCGGCCGAGTTTGGTCAACTTAGTCGCTTTGCCAAGAATTTGGTTGCTGACCCCGCCGATCGTGCTGAAAGATTCAGGTATGGACTAAGGGAAGAGATTCGTACTCCTGTGATCGCAGGCGGCGCCAACACGTACGAGATGATCCTAATACGAGCTCAGGATATAGAGAAGAGTCAGCCTGCTCGCTCAAAGAGGAAGTATTCTGGAACTAGTAACTTCCAGAATAATGAGAAGAGGCCCAACCACAACAATAACAACAAGCCTTCTCACCACTAGCAGCAGCACCATCAGGCGAGGACCAATGACACAGCGCCTCAGAAGTAGATTCCTGTCTGCGATTTTTGCAAGAGGCCAGGACATCAGTCAAACATCTGCAAGAAGAGGCTAGGACACTGCCTAGTCTGTGGGTCTGCCACCCACCAAGTGAGGGACTGCCCCACGGCCTTCAATCGGACTGGAACAACATCGCAGAAGGCTCGCCTACCCACTCAACAACAACAGTTTGGGCAGCATCAACAGAAGACTGGGCGAGCTTTTGCCCTAACTGCAGAGGAGCAAGAGCCAGGCAGGAACCCACCGCTGATGTCATCGCAGGTTTCATTTATGTGTATTTACATCCTGCTTTAGCATTATTTGATTCGGGTACATCACATAGTTTCATATCAACAAAATTTATCTCTGCACACCACCTAGTTACGGGATTTAGCAAGAAGATATGTAGAGTTATGTCTGGTGGTGGACCCATACCCATCACCGAGACCTGTAACTGCCCTATAACTATATCTGGACACAACTTCTTAGCACCATTACTGGTGATGCCCTTACCTAACTATGATGTAGTCCTGGGAATGGACTGGTTAAGTAAGTAGCATGCGCTGATAGATTGTCACAGAGGATGTGTAGTCTTCAGCCCACCTGGAGAGCCGGAGTTTGAAATCTTTCGAGCTCCGAAAGATATGGAGGGTATTACTTACTCCTCTATCACCGTAGAACATGGACCTTCTCACCCTATCATAGCAGAATTCATGGATGTCTTCCCTGATAGTCTTCCAGGATTACCCCCAGATCGAGATGTAGAATTCACCATCGATCTAGTTCCCGGCTCTGCCCCTATTTCTCGGGGATGCTACAGAGTCAACCCTAAGGAGGCCAAGGAAATGAAAGATCAGATCAGTGAGCTGAAGGCACTTGGATTTATCAGAGATGGAGCTTCACCCTGGGAGCACCTGTCTTGTTCGTGCCCAAGAAGGACGGGACTGTACGGATGCGCATCGACTACCGGACGCTGAACAACATCACCGTCAAGAACAAGTACCCTCTGCCCCGGATCGATGACCTGTTTGATCAACTCAGTGGAGCTAAGGTGTTCTCGAAGATAGACCTTCGATCTGGCTATCATCAAATTAAGGTCAGGAAGGAGGATATTCCAAAGACGGCATTCAACACCAAATATGGTCAGTACAAATTTTTGGTCATGCCATTTGGATTGACGAATGCCCCTGCAGTATTCATGAACCTTATGAACAAGGTTTTCCATGAATATCTGGATCAGTTTATTGTTGTCTTCATCGATGACATTCTGATCTACTTGAAGACTGAAGAAGAGCATGAAGAGCACCTGAATAAAGTTCTGGGAACTCTAAGGAAGGAGAAGCTATATGGTAAACTATCTAAATTTGAATTCTTCTTAGACAAGGTGGATTTTCTGGGCCATGTTGTCACAGGAGAAGGAATTTCGGTAGATCCAAAGAAGATAGCTGCTATTGAGAAGTGGAGTACACCAAGTTCTGTTGCTGAAATTAGAAGTTGCTTGGGCTTAGATGGCTAGTACTGGAAATTTGTGAAGGACTTCGCCAGGATTGCTGAGCCGATGACGAAGCTCACAAGGAAGAATGAAGAATTTGTGTGGACTGAAGCTTGCCATACAGCATTTGAGGAACTGAAGAAGAGACTTACAATAGCATCGATACTTGCGCTAGCCGCAGATACCGGCGGTTTCTCAATTTACAGTGATGCTTCTGGTAAAGGATTGGGTTGTGTTCTTCAACAACACGGAAAAGTAATTGCTTACGCATCTAGGCAATTACGGACTCATGAGAAGAACTATCCCACACATGATTTGGAGCTCGCAGCGATGATATTTGCTTTGAAGTTGTGGAAGCACTACCTCTATGGAGAGAGAGTGGAAATATTTACAGACCACAAAAGTCTTAAATATGTTTTCACTCAGAAGGAGCTGAACATGCGACAGAGGCGATGGCTGGAGCTGATAAAAAATTTTGACATCGACTTACAGTACCATCCAGGTAAGGCTAATGTGGTTGCAGATGCTCTTAGTCGATACCCGATGGCGATGTTTTTGACTAAGGAGCGGTATTTGCTGGAGGACATAGTGAAGCTTGGACTGGAGATTGTACTGCCTGAAGAAAAAATGAAGAAGCTGGGAAGAGAAGCTATTGTACCAAGAGTTGAATCATCAATGATGCAGTTGCAAGTGTGTTCAAGTCTGATGGACAAAGTCAAGGAGGCACAATATCAAGACGAGACGTTTTGCAAACTTAGAGATAAGTGTTGGCAGGAACACTTGAAGGATTCTCAATCGCCAGCGATGGAGCACTGAGGTATGGTACGAGGCTTTGTGTACCAACTGGCGAACTGAGGAATGAGCTGATGCAAGAAGCACACCAGTCGCAGTATTCCTTACATCCAGGAGCTAATAAAATGTATCGGGATATGCGTATTGTTGTATGGTGGTATGGAATGAAGAAGGACGTATCCAGATTTGTGGCTAGATGCTTGATTTGTCAACAAGTGAAAGCCAACAGACAGAGACCAGCAGGACTGTTGCATCCACTAGACATTCCAGAGTGGAAATAGGAACACATAACGATGGACTTTGTGTCATGATTGCCTCGATCCAAAGGAGGGAAGGATGCTATTTGGGTTATTGTGGACCGACTGACGAAGTCAGCTCACTATATCCCCTTCAAGGTTGGTCTATCCACCGAGAAGTTGGCAGCATTGTACATGTAGTATATCTACCGGATTCATGGAGTTCCGGTAAGTATTGTATCTGACCAAGATACTAGATTTACCTTACACTTTCGGGAAAGTTTGCATGACAGTTTGGGAACACAACTGAAGTTCAGCATCGCCTATCATCCCTAAACTGATGGACAATCGGAGAGGACCATCCAGACGCTAGAAGATATGCTGAGATCTTGTGTCTTGGAATTTGGAGGGTCTTGGGAAGACCACTTGTACTTGGTAGAGTTCTCCTACAACAACAGCTACCAAGCCAACATCGGTATGACACCGTTCGAGGTACTTCATGGAAGTCGTTGCCGCACTACACTTGCTTGGGATGACGTAGGAGAAAGAGTATTGCTTGGACCTGAAATGGTGACCGATGCAGCAGAGAATGTAAAGGTGATTAGAGACAAGCTCAAGATTGCCCAGGACAAATAGAAGCATTGGGCTGATGGCAGTCGTCGACCATTAGAGTTTGTAGAAGGAGACAGTGTGTTTGTGAAGATATCCCCTACCCGAGGAACTATCAGATTTGGCAGAGCAGGAAAGCTGAGCCCCAGGTACATCAGCCCATTCGAAGTTTTGAACCGAATTGGAGAAGTAGCGTACCGATTAGCTCTACCAGCTAATCTTGAAGGCGTGCACAACGTCTTCCATGTTTCACAGCTCAGACGCTACATCCCGGATCCGAGCCACATCTTGGACCATTCAGAGCTGGAGATTGGACCCAGCCTTACAGTGCCAGAGAAGCCAGTGGCGATTCTAGACAGAGGTGAGAAGAGAACCAGGAACTCTGTGACGCCTATAGTCAGAGTTATGTGGCGACACAATTCTCCAGGCGAGTCTACCTGGGAGCGAGAAGATGAGATGCGGGAGCAGTATTCGTATTTATTTGAGACCTGAGGTAATTCATAAACTTATCCTTTAATTTCGAGGACGAAATTTTCTAAGGAGAAAAGGTTGTGAAACCCGTAAATTTTATTAATTAATTTAGTATTATTTTATTTATTATAAATTAAATTAAATTATTATTTCTGGAATTTTAGTGTTTAGTCATACCCGTAAAAAAATTTCAGTTAATTAATTGAATAATTTATTTAGCTTATTATTATTATTAAATAATTATTAAATTGTTAAACTAGAAAAATTGTATTTTTAGGAAAAATCATATTTTAGAAAAAATTATTTTTCCTGTAATGTTGAGTTGGACCAGACCTGTCCCGAACCCGTTTCAAATCCTGTTCGAGAAACTCAATTTAGATTTTTCCGAAACAAATCTTTTGGATATTTATTATAAAAAAATATTATAATTTTCTTTTAAAACAAAATTGGAATTAAAAATCTTTTTTTAATTTTTTCATTTACTTCATTCAGCAGACTTTTTATTAACTATCATATTAACTCTCTTTCTCTCTCTCAATTCTCTTTAACTATTAGCTAAGGAGAAGCTGTTCTTTTCCTTCTTAAATGGCCGAGCCTTTCCCCCGAGCCTCTCGGCCGACCCCTCGGCTTCCCGAACGGCCAAACGACTGCGCCCCTCCTCTTCCCCTTCCGGTAACAGCTCTTCCTCCTCCCTATATATATATATATATATTTTTTCTCTTCCCTTCCATCCCCATAACTCTCCATCACAAACTATTCCCCAAAACCCACTTCTGTGCCCTAGTTTTTCCGGCGACCCGAGCTCCACCGCCGGAGTTCCGAGGCCAGCCTCGGCCCGACCCCTTGCCGCCACCCTCCAGCGCTCGACCCAGGCCGTTTTTGCCGCCGCCTCCTCTGTCCGGCGCGCCACCCGCGGCCATCGACGATCCCCGCTCGACGATCTCCTTCGCCGGCGACCCCGCGCCCGTGCCCGACCTCCTGTGGTCCCCGATCCGGCTGCCCCGTGCTCGATCTGAGGTCCGTGGTTTCCGTGGCCCATTTCCACTGTTCCAGCTCTGTCCGTTTCCGTTCCCGAGTTTATCCCGCGGCTCCCTGACCAACGGATATTGGGTAAATTCTGTTAATCTCAGTAGTTCGTCCCTCCCGAGTCGATGATGATTTTGGTTCTCCGATCCCGTTGCGGGATTCGGTTTAGATGAGTTCGATTTCGGAAAATTTCCGAAGTCCTCTTTGGTTGTGCGGTGGTTAGAGAATTTAAGTTCTGTTGATTAGTTTCGGAATTTCCGAAACTATTATGTTTCTGTGGCTTTGTTCCTGTGGCTTCTCAGAAAATTCTGAGTTATGTTTCGGAAATATTCTGGAGATTGGTTTTGTGATATTTTTCGGATTTTTGAGAAATTTTGGTTTTCCGAATACCGGAAACATGATGTGGATGTATTTTCGGGTTCGATATTATTTTTCGGGTTTTAATATTAATGGTGGAAATAATTTCATGGGTTAATTCCTTGGTTGGGATATTATTTGTGTGTTGTTGGCATAAATTTCCAGTATTGGGTTGTCCCAAATACAAAGGGAATGCTGCCCAAATTTTCAGAAAAAAAATATTTTAAAAGAATTTTCTATAAAAACTTCTAAATTGGCTTTTTGATTTGAGTTCTGATTACTCGACCGTATCGGTCAATGGACCATTAGCGAAATGCAAACGAAGCCGGCATTGTTCCGGACGTTGAGGCATTAGCTAATTGTAAACATGATTTTTGAACCAAATCTGAGACCCTTCCTTTATTATATAATTAATATTAATTATATTTATTATTTAGAACTAGTTACTGGCCAAATCATATTTTGGTGCAGGGCCTCGGCCTGCTGAATGGATCGCTACCCGGCGTTCAGAGTTCACTAGAAAATTTTAATTACTTTAAATTCGTGTGATTTATGTAAAAGTGTTGTAAGGGCATAAGCCCAGACTTTATTTCTTTCTCAGTGGTTTTGTAATTGTGTGTTTTAGTTTTGGTTTATTTTTTTTGGTTATATTTTTCTGGTTTCAATAGTTATCGATAAGCGCACTAATAATAATAATAAAATGAATATTTATTTTAATATAGAAAATTAATATCATTTTCTCACATTAAATAACTAGAAAAATTACAAGTTTGTTATTTAAACAAACTCACGTTCTTCTCATTTAAAGAAAAGTATTAGTTTTATATATAATATTACAAAATACTAAGTTTTACCAAATAATAGGAAAAATGCAATTTTCAATAAATGTTAAATTGATTTTTCTTCGTAAATTAATAACTAGTAAATCACATCGATAAACGTGTTCTGGTAGAATTTGTAAATAACATAAAAACTGGATTATGACCAATTCTAGAGATTGTAACTAGCACACCTAGATATGGTTTTCATTTCTGATGCTAAGTCAGGATTCTCAATGTAGGATTTCGAAGACGAGTCTGATCTTCTATCCCAGAACCGACTTTTCAACCCAGTTATAAACAAAGGCAAGTACGGTCGTGTTTATTTTTTCAATTTAGTTAATAATGGTAATATTGCAAGATTAAACCACATTGCTACACGGAACTCTCTCCGAGAGTATTGATTGTTATTGATTGTGGGATTGGGAGAGTAGTGTAGTGTATTATGACCAATACCCCTCATATTGTATATTGATTATGCGAGCTTACCCCTCTTACACACGGGGATAAGCCGTATCGTATCACTAGGATACAATTGTACAACCCAAGCCGGTCATAAGCATTACATACTCAAATCATATTGTTTTTAATTGTCAAAAATTGCTGGAAAATATTGTTCAAGTATTTCAACTGTTTAAACTGCAAAATTTCTAATTATTAGTTAAATTGTTAAATTTTCATAATTGTACTTTGCTCCTTTCCTGACTGGATCCCCCACCCCAATAGGTTCTTTTGATGGGGCTGAGCTATTGATAAATAGCTACTACGACCCGGTGCTTTATCCAGCAGTGCTGCCAGAGTCCCATTTGGAGGACGATGATTCTGTGGCTGATGAGCCCACTCTCTAGAGGATGATTTCTTTTAGTTTTGATGTTGAATAAAAAGACAGTTTTATTTTATCAGTTGTATTAGTTGAACATTTTGGTTGGACACGTTTATTTTAAATATTTGAATTTCAGATGTTGTGACAAAATAGATTGTGTTGTTGTGATTACCTGCATTTAGATACAGCTTACTGCCACCGTCTCACAACGGTGCAGGCTGGGCATGATCTGATTCGTCCCAACAATTTGGGATCGGGTCGTGATAAATGAATCCCTTGGTTCTGAGTTCTTCAATCATCTTGTACAATATCTCCAACTCTGACGGCGCCATCCTGTAGATTCTTTCTGACACTGGGGCTGATTCGGGAATCAAGTCTATAGTGAACTCGATCTCTCGCTCTGGCGGCATCCCTGGAAGCTCTTCTGGGAAAACATCCGGAAACTCCTCGACTATCCGGGGTAACTGCACCGCTGCTACTGCCATCCGCAATACTGGAGGAGAAGGTTCAACTTCGCCTCGGGAAAAGAAAAACTCTGGCTTGCTTGGAATGCTAAAAACAATCCTGCCAATGTGGCAGTCTATTCTAGCATACTGGTTCCTCAACCAATCCATCCCTAAGACCACATCATAATCGGCCATTGGGAACTCTATCAATCTAGCGGTGAGTTCTCTACCGCTAACTACGATCCGACACGAGGAAAACACTCTATCTACTCCCACGAGTCCGTTACCAGTAAGTAAGTATATTGAGCCTTATTGATAATGACTCGGGCTCCAGTCCTATCCGTGTCGCAAATCGTACAGACATAAATGAATACGATGCACCAGAATCAAATAAAGATGAAGCTGGAAAGAAGTTGACGAGAATAGTACCGGCCACTACCTCTCTTGGTGCTAATCCTTCCTCTACGGTCATCACCATATCCTGACCATGTCCTCGGGGTGCTTTTCCCCTCTGCTGAAATCCTCGCTGCCTGCTCTGACTCAGGGCTTGGGCTTGTGCATACTGCTGGGGGTGTTGTTGCTGGAAGGCCTAGGACTGAGGCGGCAAGGGCCTCTGAGGCTGATACTGTTGCTGCTGGACTGGTGCTGGTCCTCTCACCGAAGGACTAAAAAGGTTGGACGATGATGAACTACCCCTATTCGGCCAAGAACCTATCTTATGATCTGCTGCTCCACAAGCAAGGCACAATCCCTGCGTCCTGCGATATTCTGCCAACACATGTCCTGGCTTCCCGCAATGAGAACATCCCACTGCGAAAGAGTGCTTCTGCTTCTGCTGCTGAGGGTACGTCGGGGCGGAATGCTGAACCGACGTCACTGAGGCCGCCCGCCTCGGAGCTCCAATGGTCAAAGCAAGAACTGCCGGGGCTGGTGCTGAAGACTGATTCATCTGGCTGTGAGATCTCTTCCGACCTCCGGCCCTATCCACGATCCTCTGGAAGGTATACTCATGCCTTCTAGCTGCTCTCAATACTGCATCAAAAGTCTGATGCTCAAACTGTTCCACTGCCAATAAGATCTCCAGATGGAGCCCTTGCTGGAACTGCTGGGCTCTATCGAACTCGGTTGCTACCAAGGTGGAAGCAAACCGACTGAGTCTCGAAAACTCGGCTGCATATCCGTCGACCGTCCTGCCCATCTACTTCAAATTGGTGAACCTCGTCTGTAGATCGTATCGAGCTACAACATCAAAGTACTTGGTCTGAAATCCCTCTCTGAATACTGCTGAAGCAATGGGTGGCACTAATCCAACGGTCTGCGCCGCCCACCAGCTGCCGGCAAGATCCAATAACTGCAGACACATTACGACCACCTTCTTGTTCTCAGGAGTCCTGGCTGCTTCTAGAATCACCTCTATATCCTGAAGCCAAGCATCTACGGCAATAGCATCTTCTCTACTATCGAAGAAGGGAGGGTTCAAGCGCTTGAAGCTGTTAGCCGCGCTGTTACCCTGATGACCTCATCTGGTCAGAGCATCTGTCACCGCCTGGTGCAATGCATCACCTCGACGATCCTAGGAAGCTAACAAGGTCCTGATGAGACCCACCAAAGTGCCATCATCAGGCTCCGCAGGCTGAACTGGCTAGACTGGTGGCTCTCCTCCAGTAGGCCCGACTCTGGAGGCCACTCCTGAATGCTGGGCTTGATCTCCAGGTTGTTGCTGATCCACGGGAGGTGCTCCGCCTTGTCGATCGGCAGGGCCAGGTACAATGCCGCTGAAGAAGATGACATAGGGGACAATAAGGAAGGACCACGATAAATCAAAGATACAAGCATACAATTATGACAAGAATTTTCAGGGATTCAGAGGATACGAACAGGGATCAAGGGCGAGTACTGATTGAGACATCTATTCGGTAAACCCTTACGTATCTTGATTTTTAAGACCTGCATGAATAACTTTGGTCTTGAGTTCTCTGCAACTCTCGACCACGGCCTTTATCTCCTCGTAGCCTTCCTACGCAAGTCCTCAATCTCCACACGATGTCCCTTGAGCTCCTCCTCAAATACAGATCAAATCTCGTGGAATTGCTCCTGAAAGATTGCCATAGACGAAGTGACCAGGGCCGGCCCTGGCCCAGGACAGCCAGGGCGACCGCCCAGGGCCCCATGGAATTTGGGAGCCCAAAAAAATTAATTCAAATACATATATATATTAGTAATCTTGTATCGAAAATAGAACTAATATGTAACATGTTCCTTCCTTATTACAAAACAATTGTGGTGTAGTGTTAGTATATTAAACTTGCACACTAGAGGTCCTTGGTTCAAGTCTTGGTTGTAACATTTTTTAAAATTTACTTTGTTCAATTTTTTAATATTATATATGGGCCTCATTTTAAAAGTTTGCCTAGAGCCCCCATTAACTCAGGGTCGGCCCTGGAAGTGATGTCGTTCTCCAGCCCATCGAGTACTCTTCTAGCCTCGACAAGAACGGAGCCCATGCACATCTCCATGTCCCTCTAACTCGTCTCCAAGATCCCAACATGCTCGACAAGAACGACAAGGCTACGCTCCAACGTAGACTCCTTGTTCTTATCCCTCTTGTGCGTCTTGGCGTGCCCCTCCTTAGACGACGCGGTCCCTCCTGGACGTTTTCAGACGTCGATATGGCACTAACCGAGCTTGGCTCTGATATTACTTGTCACAGACTTAGTATTTTTGGTTAGACTTCGACCCGTGCGGCACACAAGCTTCATACTCGAAGACCCGTTCCAGCCTTCCCGAACCCGCTTAGTTAGATCCCTAAGACGATATTAAGAACAATGTGGAGCAAAAAAGAGATTGGAAATATGAAAATTTTACTTTACTAGAGAGAGATTACAACTTTGGGTGGTGAGGAACAAATGAGGCCTCCCACTTATTTATAGTGCTCATAGGGCTTACAAGAAACTTCTGGAAACAAAATATTCTAGAGATTATTCAAGAAAACTCTAGAACCTAGATATTTCTGAGGCTTTTAGAACATCAAGAAAGTTCACAAGTCTTCGTGAAAGATCCTGAGTCTTCTAGAGGATTCCACCATCTTCTAGAATATTTCTGAGTCTTTCAAAGGATTCCACATCTTCTAGAAAGTTCCGGAAGCTTCCAACATAATTCCGCTCCGTGTAGAGTTACGCAAGTACGTCTTGGTAGGATGCAAACTTTTGTACGTGACAACGGGGCACAAAAAACAAACTTGTTGACAACATGTCACTCCCCAGAACCAGAATACTAGAGAGCGGGGGCGCACATAGCCAGCTACGTATATTGAAGTGCAACCCCACCTCGCTATACGGTCACAGCTGTCTAGATACATTAGGGTTTAACTACAAGCCATCAGTCTCCTATGGTCACGAACAAGCCTAGTGTCTCAATTATAAGCAAGTAAGTAAATGTTACAAGATGCAAGATCACCAAATATACAATAGTAAGGCGTCCCAAACATTACATATTTAGCTGATCATGAAGCTAGTCGTTACAAAATGTCAGGACTAGCAAGAGTTTAGTCATACATGATCAACCATAGGATTTGTCAATCATGTTACAGTCCGTAGGCAGACAGTAAGTAAAGTGCAATCGAGCTAAATAAGTGCTCATCGGCTAAATGCCTCAAAAGAATATTTTTACAATAAAGTGGGAGAGCAAAAAATAAACCCACTCGTTGCCCTTGTTACGCCTGGTGGTCATCATCGGGCTGGAAAGTCGGTAGATCCTCTGGAGCTGCTCCGAAATCTGGCCATACAAAACCAGCTGGGTCAGATTCCAGAAAGAGCAAGTGCCACAAAGGAGGCTTCACTTAGGAACTAAAACCAGCAATTAGCACCAGAATATAAATAAGTAGTAAGAACTGAAAATATGGAAAAATATCAGGATGATATACGACGAGATAACCATGGAACTATTCAGATAACCAGGTTACAACCCGTAAACCAAACAAGGACCGGGATTGTAACCCTTCATCTGAACGGAACTTGGTTCCACCATTTATCGACAAGATAATATAAGAAAATCAGGTCATGTAAAAATCTTGTACATGATCAAGACAAGACAAGACTTATTTTGCCTCACCCAATAATCACGCCCAAGCAATAAGTACGGCTTGATACTTTAACTAATTAGGGTTATCACATGCCTAGCTAATAGCAAGATGCAGCGAGATTGTTCCACAGCCACAAGCCCTGCAGACCATCCAGGTTACCCAGGTCGAGTATTTGTTCAAAAGAGGGAGTTCAACACATGACAGTGTGCTGGAAATGTGCCCTACTCGTCGGCAGGCTACAAATCCACAAGCGCGCCCAGGTAACGGGATTGCCTGTAGCTGGAAAATCTCTTTATGACTACTGTGTTATTCTAGTTATTAGTCTTAGTCAATTTCAGCAGGTACCCCTGACCGTGGTACTTAGGGGTCCCATCCTAAACATAATGCAAGACAAGACTGGTTCATTTATACAAGCGCAATCGCCCACGGTGTCCAGGTCATTCATACTTGTCATGTCAGGCTAGCCGTCGCAACAGCATATCAAGGTATATCATGTCAGATTTACTTGTCAAGAGTGCGCCAAAGCGGGCCACTATTATGTCATGTTACTTGTCAAGAGTGCACCACTACAGGTCACTGTTGTCACGACCCGCACCCTAGAGTTAGGGCACGAAAACGTAACAATGCCCAGCCTACGCCGCAGTGTCGGCGGTAGAACGCTGTCCTAGGTCTCATGCATCTAACAGTATAAGGCTAAGCAGTTTATACTCCCCGAATGGGGGTGACATAGCAGAATGTAAACTCAATCACATCTAAGGTAGAGCATAATGGAAGATAGATAAAACATGAAATCCAAAAGAGATACAGGAGATAGAAGTCTAAGTGTCTAAGATACATAAACCCAGAAGTACATCTCAAAACTCAAATACAGTAATCCACAAGTAAATACAACTCCCGACAAAATGAAATAACTATCTAAACAACCTCTACTGTGTCTCCTCTAGGCTAGCAGGCAATCCCAGGCCATCTGTAAAATTTATCAACAGGTCCAGTCAGGACAGGAGCGAGCACAATACATCTCATGCAGTTCATGTCATGTCAGGAAATATAAAGCAGACAATAGAATAAGATACATGAAACGCTGTAAGAAGATGTACATGAAAACAGGAGAGATATTTGATAACTGGAAATATATATACATGATAAGTAAGAACTGTAAGTGACTAGTGATTTAGAGTACGAGATGGCATATAATTGGCTTAGGTTGTATATGATGAACATGAAAAGTAACAGAGTGTACATGATGGGTAAATCACATGACCATTTATACTTACCCCTACCCACAATCAATACACAAGGATCTATTCAAGTTACGTTACGGACATGATATTTTGGTTATACAAGAAACACATGAGGAAACATGAGCGTACATGAAAGAACATGAGAGTACATGAACGTACATGTAAGAACATGAGAGAACATGAGTGTACATGAATAACGCAGAAGCAAGGAATACATGATGTACATGAAACACATGTCATAAAGTATCCGATGCGCCCGCTAAGGGGGTAACATCCCAAGAAGAGATCCGTATAGTACCAATCCGTGATGATAACGTGACAACATCAAGTAAAAGTAATCTAGAGCGTGAATATAATTCATGACAAGTATGAAACGATCAGAGAATGTACTCGCCTTGTATCTGAATGTCCAAGGTAAAGATACTGTCCGAGGAGAGGTGTCTGGCTCCTAATTAGAACAGCACAAGTCACAACATGTCCAGAAGGGTAATATAAAGCACTACAATGCATTCTACATGAATCTAGGTCAAACTAGGCCAAAGTCAACCCTTGGTCAACTCTGGTCAACTGCACTAGTCAAACTAGGTCAAACTAGGTCATGTCCTAACCCAGTAAGTCTTACTAGGCCTAACCAAGACTATCCTAGCAAGCAGACATCAATACAAGGCTATACAAGCCAACATACACCCAACTCTATATAGCATGCAATTATTCAATACTCAAATAGGCAAGAATTCACATTGGATATACACTAGATAATCTATTACTTTAAGCTATATATGTCTACACATATATACACATGCATATATTGGTATTCAACATTAGGTCTATAATTATGGCATTTCAAATGGTTATATAAACTTATATATTTCAACACAATATGCTAACATATATATAATATACATACATAGCTAAGTTAACTATATTCATAAATACTTATTTAAGAGGCTATGTGTGTGTATGTGAACATGGCAAAGGGGCAAGTGAGGGTTAAATGGGCATACATAGTGTATACATATCAAAGAGTGTCAAAGTGTAAGTGAATAATGTGTCAAGTGTGATAGTGTCAACATAGTGTAAGGGGGTACATGAGGTAATATAGGATTTGTGTTAACATAGAACATTATATCTCATTAACTTGTATATTGCATACATTACATCTATTATTACATTACATTCATGCTTGCATTCATTCATCATTCATTATTCTCTTACACCACTATATGCACCATACATTACATACTATGGAACCTACATATTCATTACAAGCCATACTTATACATGCTTACATTAGATAGAATACTTACACCTCATACATCATTTATTTAACCATTTACTCATGCTTGTATTCTCTATTTAATTACATAATTTATATACATTAACATGGGTTAAAATCAAATAGAACATTATATTACACACAAGGGTGCACAAAATGCATATACCGAATAGTAACTCTTACTAATAATCAATACTGTACCATCTCAGCATGAATTAAAATTTAGGATTAAATTATGTTATAGATCTATGTGTTAGATTTCCGAAACTTTAAACGGATCGCGTTTTCGTTTCCGGAAACTCCCGGAATCGCGAAAACACTGAGAACGCGTTTGTCTTTCGTACAGCTGACACTCAAATAATTCTCTAGAAAGTTACAGAAAGAATTAGGCCTACTAATATATGTTTTTGGAAAGCTAACTTCAATACGCTTCTTTTAAAAAAAAACGGGAGATTAAACCGAGCTTTGAGCTAGAAGTTATGACATTTCTAAGTTAGAACTGAAATTAAAAACGTGGATAAAAATCATGACGGATTTAGGTAGTTTGAGACAAAAGAACACAAGTATATAACATAATATATCAAGAACTCACTCTCTACACTAATATATATATATATGAGACACTATAGAACACATCCCCAATACAAAAATATGAGATTAAACATGTAATAATTCATTCATACATAACAACAACACATAGTGTGTCCAAATTTGGGATTTTCCCACATGGACACAACCACAACACAAAGGACACTCCTATAACCTCCAAATGGACACGAAATGTACACAAATGGAGATACAACTCTGGGGTCATTCCTATGGGTTCAAAATAGACCTATGCATGAGGAAATGAAAATGAGAAGAGATTTATACCTCCCGGTAGATCGAATCGAAGAAAAGCCTTCCCGGAGCGACACCGACACGTAGAGATTCCAAAAGGACACGAACGAGCTCTGAATCCTCCCAAACTTGGGTAGCTTCCTCCTTGGCTAGAATGGAGAAGGAAAGAAGAAGATTTGGTGGTGAAATAGAATAATTTGGTGGAGAAATTGCTAGGGATTGCTCTCTAGGAATTTGGGGAAGAACAAGAGAGAGAGTGTGGATGAGAATAATGAAATGAACTTGAGCCTATCCTCTCCCAAAGTGGCTGGCCATATGGGGCTATTTGTCCTATTATGGTAAGGTCCAAAATGCCCCCACTAACTTATTCTATGAGTATTAGGAAAGGGCTAATTGGTTGGGGCTAAATTAGTCATTCTAAAGTCTCTAATCACACTAACCTTATCCATAATAATTAGTCTAACCTCTAACTAAAATATTTCTATCATGTGGACTAAAATTAATATCATGTGGGCCATGCCTAACTAGTGTGTGGGTCCCATTAGAGTCAAACTACCCCGGGTCCCCGTTTCAAGTCGGATTGAGTTAAAATTCGAACCCGACTCAAATAACCCCAAAAAAATATCATAAATAATAAAATAATATCAAAATAATTCAAAGAGGTCAAATGAAAAAATATCCTTAGGCCAAAAATGACATTAGAATATCATAATCACATGGTTAGGCTCTAGGTCAAACAGTCTCTAGGGTTTCACTAGCAAAACGTCAAAACCACAAGTCATTGATTTAAATAATTTTAAAATGATTTAAAATTACCAAAAATTATATCATGAATTAAATATCATTATTAAAATAATTATAAACACGAAATTTAAAATTACCCTCATTTGGGAAACTGGGTGCTACAACTCTACCCACCTTAGAAAAATTTCGTTCTCGAAATTAAAATGTCCATACTCCCTCTAGGTCAAACCCCCACAATCAAAGTCCCAGATTAAAACAAATCATGTGATCAAAAGGACGACATACAGGGTCATGGCATACGGTGGTAGTGAAAGTCTCATCTAGGTATACTAGTCATGCTAACCGAAACGGTCATAGGGTATCAAAACATACAAGCAATCTAGGGTGCTAAACTAGAGAAGTTACAGAAACAACAAACCATCAAAACTGTAAGGCGGTCTACCATCCTATATGAAACTGGTACTTATCAAAACAAAATAAAGGCAACTACCAATTATCTGAAAAAGGGTACAGAAAATCAAATTCAAAAATTAAGGAATTGAAAATCACTTGCATTGAAATCCAAATCACAATATATATATATATATATATATATATATATATATATATATATATATATATATATATATATATATATATATATATATATATATATATATATATATATATATATATACAGAGAGAGCGTTAGAGAGGAAAAACTAGCATTATGTAATGTTATGTGGTTTGTGTGTGTATGGGTGTATGTGAAATATACATGAAATTGTATATGAGCTATCCTGTTACACTACTCATGGCATATGGGTTAACAACCTACAATACACAACCTATTTAATCATAACATGCATGGCTAACCATAAACATCTATAAGAGGTAGAGATTTAGTTATGTATATACATATATTATAACATGTATGCCTAAGCTCTATATATATCTATACAAGTATGTGATCATAACATAGAGAGGAAAGGTTAGGTTACATGACAGCGTATACTAAGTTAGGGTGTGTGTGTGTCCTTGTACAGGGTTATAGCTTAGTATTGAAAGGTTAAATCCAGTTTTAGTTCAGCATTTACAAACAAAATCTGAAAATAAGCTAGCATTTAAACCAGTGTAATATTAACATAATGCAGTCTCAGATTTTACAAATTTAACATAACTTAACCAATTTCTCTAAAAATTGAAACTCTGTATATATCATACATGTGCAGTTATGTAGACAAAACGAATAACATAAAATTTATATTTAAATTACAAATTTAAACTGGAAAAGCAGAAAACCAAAAATATTGGAGTTTTAAAATTTTTAACATTAACAACATATTAATATGTATTTAGATA
Source organism: Iris pallida (assembly GCA_029216955.1). Taxonomy (NCBI): domain Eukaryota; kingdom Viridiplantae; phylum Streptophyta; class Magnoliopsida; order Asparagales; family Iridaceae; genus Iris; species Iris pallida. The sequence goes on along the minus strand of JANAVB010011200.1, from coordinate 5,209,475 downwards.
GGTGGAAAATTAAGTGTAGCATGCATACGTATCAGGCAAGTGTCCACTATGTAAATATACTCATATATTTTCATGTCCCAAAAAAAAATTAATTCTACGTTAAGACCAACATTTAGATTCCTACCAAGATCGCAAAATAGGTGATTGACGAAATCAAGGCAGTTTTATTATTATTATTCAATACTCGAATAATAGCAAGAAGGAAATAACGATAAAAGCTGTTTGCTTATTTGCCTAAAAGAAGGAACCATTTTGAAACCAGAGCTAAATATCAAATCCAAGATAAAGTCTAGCAAAATCATCGATTCATTGTATTAAGAAGAAACTCATAGCAAGAAGTTACACAAGCTACTCCTAAGTTAAATAATTAGAAGCAAAACAAAGCAAAACAAATAATAATTCTTTTTGAAGGACTGCATCAAAGTAGAGAAAACATGCTTGAAAATATTTAAGGTACAATCTGATAATCATATGCGTCTATCCAAAATCATGGTACTCTAAATATCCGTCATACTAGTAAGCAAGGCTACGATAATCACAGAGTCCTTGACTTATGCACATACCTCTAGAATCATGGTATTTAACATTTTTGCGGTGCCGCTAGCTTGGCTGCGAAAACCTTAAATTCCCACACCCGAGAAATATATCCAGAGTCAGACTATATGTCCTCACCATGCTGCTAATGTGACTATAGAAGACTAGATTCCATAACGTAGATGACCTAGCCCATATAATTTCATCTTGTCAAAAAAAAATTAAATTAAATCAATAACGAATACCCATAAATCAAATCAAATTTATCAACGAACTTCAAAATTCAAAATGAACAAAAATCCATCAAAATACAACTCGGATGCAACAACTATCATCAAGATTCAAAATTCGATAATCATTCATCAAAATCAATGAATACTACTCAAATTCAACCATAATCCATCAAAATCAAATTTAACAACAGTAAGTAAAAATAAATCAAATCAAGGGAAAAAAGAGTTCTCAAATCGAAGTTAAAATAAGATTCTCAAGGGTCGTTCCGGGAATCTCTCAAGGGTTCCTAACTGTGATTGAGTACCTTCAAGATATATCCTATTCCTACTGCAGGCTGTAGTGGTACTCAAGTTCGAATACCACTACATAAACTCGACCTGCATGGGCCACCACTAAAAACGTGTCACGACCCGCACCCTAGAGTTAGGGCACGAGAACGTAACAACGCCCAGCCTACGCCGCAGTGTCGGCGGTAGAACGCTGTCCTAGGTCTCATGCATCTAACAGTGTAAGGCTAAGCAGTTTATACTCCCCGAATGGGGGTGACATAGCAGAATGTAAACTCAATCACATCTAAGGTAGAGCATAATGGAAGATAGATAAAACATGAAATCCAAAAGAGATACAGGAGATAGAAGTCTAAGTGTCTAAGATACATAAACCCAGAAGTACATCTCAAAACTCAAATACAGTAATCCACAAGTAAATACAACTCCCGACAAAATAAAATAACTATCTAAACAACCTCTACTGTGTCTCCTCTAGGCTAGCAGGCAATCCTAGGCCATCTGTAAAATTTATCAACAGGTCCAGTCAGGACAGGAGCGAGCACAATACATCTCATGCAGTTCATATCATGTCAGGAAATATAAAGCAGGCAATAGAATAAGATACATGAAACGCTGTAAGAAGATGTACATGAAAACAGGAGAGATATTTGATAACTGAAAATATATATACATGATAAGTAAGAACTGTAAGTGACTAGTGATTTAGAGTACGAGATGGCATGTAATTGGCTTAGGTTGTACATGATGAAAATGAAAAGTAACAGAGTGTACATGATGGGTAAATCATATGACCATTTATACTCATCCCTACCCACAATCAATACACAAGGATCTATTCAAGTTACGTTACGGACATGATGTTTTGGTTATACAAGAAACACATGAGGAAACATGACCTATTAATACATGTTTTTGGAAAGCTAACTTCAATACGCTTCTTTTAAAAAAAATGGGAGATTAAACCGAGCTTTGAGCTAGAAGTTATGACATTTATAAGTTAGGACTGAAATTAAAAACGTGGATAAAAATCATGACGGATTTAGGTAGTTTGAGACAAAAGAACACAAGTATATAACATAATATATCAAGAACTCACTCTCTACACTAATATATATATATATGAGACACTATAGAACACATCTCCAATACAAAAATATGAGATTAAACATGTAATAATTCATTCATACATAACAACAACACATAGTATGTCCAAATTTGGGATTTTCCCACATGGACACAACCACAACACAAAGGACACTCCTATGACCTCCAAATGGACACGAAATGGACACAAATGGAGATACAACTATGGGGTCATTCCTATGGGTTCAAAATAGACCTATATGCATGAGGAAATGAAAAGGAGAAGAGATTTATACCTTCCGGTAGATCGAATCGAAGAAAAGCCTTCTCGGAGCGACACCGACACGTAGAGATTCCAAAAGGACACGAACGAGCTCCGAATCCTCCCAAACTTGGGTAGCTTCCTCTTTGGCTAGAATGGAGAAGGAAAGAAGAAGATTTGGTGGTGAAATGGAATGATTTGGTGGAAAAATTGCGAGGGATTGCTCTCTAGGAATTTGGGGAAGAACAAGAGAGAGTGTGTGGATGAGAATAATGAAATAAACTTGAGCCCATCCTCTCCCAAAGTGGCTGGCCATATGGGACTATTTGTCCTATTATGGTAAGGTCCAAAATGCCCCCACTAACTTATTCTATGAGTATTAGGAAAGGGCTAATTGGTTAGGGCTAAATTAGTCACTCTAAAGTCTCTAATCACACTAACCTTATCCATAATAATTAGTCTAACCTCTAACTAAAATATTTCTATCATGTGGACTAAAATTAGTATCATGTGGACCATGCCTAATTAGTGTGTGGGTCCCACTAGAGTCAAACTATCTTCGGGTCCCCGTTTCAATTCGGATTGAGTTAAAATTCGAGCCCGACTCAAATAACCCCAAAACAATATCATAAATAATAAAATAATGTCAAAATAATTCAAAGAGGTCAAATGCAAAAATATCCTTAGGCCAAAAATGATATTAAAATATCATAATCACATGGTTAGGCTCTAGGTCAAACAGTCTCTAGGGTTTCACTAGCAAAACGTCAAAACTACAAGTCATTGATTTAAATAATTTTAAAATAATTTAAAATTACCAAAAATTATATCATGAATTAAATATCATTATTAAAATAATTATAAACACGAAATTTCAAAATTACCCTCATTTGGGAAACTGGGTGCTACAACTGTCGTATTCAGGGAACATGTACAAAGTAACTTAGTACAAGCATTCTATCAAGAGACCCAAGTTATACTGAGAGTTACCAGACATGAGTATAATAAAATAATTAAAACATCAAGGGAAAGGCAGGGGGAGGAGTCATACAGCTCAGGAAAATGAGTTTATGCGGCCAGGGGGACTTGGGTTCAATGCGGCGCAGGACACGTGGCTCATGCGGCTGGAAGGAAGCCCAGGGCGTATGCGACAAATGCGGCTCAGGATCACTGGGTCCCATACGGCCAACAAAGGGGAGCACATGTGGCTCAGGGAAGGGAAGGGCCTCATGCGGTTGGGAATAACTGGGGGCATATGCGGCAGAAGTAAATGGGTCTCATGCGGCTCGCGGGGGAGCGGGGCATATGTGGCTGGGAGGCTGGGCATATGCGGCCGGGAGTGAATGGGGCACATGCGGCTGAATGAAAATGATTCTGTGCGGCTCTGGGTCAACAAGCTTATGCGGCTGAGTCCAATGAATGCGCATGCGGCTGGATTAGTCAGGGTACATGCGGCTCGGAGTTCCATGCGACTAGATATTCATGCGGCTGGGGCCATGCGGCCAAGTCATGCAGCAAGGGCTTTGCCGCCAGGAAGTTAACTTGCCGCATAAAAGGCTATGCGGCTAAGTTCATACGGCAAAGAATCATGCGGCAGGGAACTGTTCTTCTTCTTCATAAAACCTTCATCCATAGTCCAAATCCGAACTTCCATAGGTCAAAATGGGGCATAATAAAATTTTCTACCACATGGAACCATCAAAACTTGATAATAACAAGATTAAATAGATCAAAACCCAAGAAATCCGAAAATAAAATAAAGTTAGACCTACAAGCAATTAGCCATGGAAATTGAAAATGCTAAGTACTAAAGTGTTTTAGAATGCTGTGAAGAAGAGAATGGTACAATAAAACTTGAGTTCCTCCATGAAGCAAGATGCACTTGCCTAAGCTCTTCCCCCTCTCTCCCAGGTAGGTGAAGAGTAATGGTGGGGAAGAAGAAGAGTAAATGAGGAGAGAGAAAGGAGTGGGGGTTAATAAATGGTAATAGTGGTGGTAGGTAGGGGTTTTTCCCTTGGTCCATGATGAACCAAAAGCAACCCAAGCCGAACCAAGCCAAACCAAACAAGCCGAACGAAGCAAGGAGACATGCAATATGAGACAAAATACGTACACGTATTCCAAAATACGTAGTACGAACCACAAGCATCGGAACACATCTTGAGGTTTAACTTAAGAGGCATAGGTGTCATGCGAGTATCAATAAGTTCTGTTCCATAAAGTATCTGGCCAATGAACTTTTGTGAAAAAGAAGGTATCCACGGAGAAGAATGATCAACCTCAAAATCAAGAAAGTAGCGGACAGGACCAAGAACCTTCATCTCAAAATTCATGATGGCTTTTAGCTCATCCCAAAATTCATGTCTCCTCTCTCCCCTACTTGGGCCATAGATGGTAGTGACCACAGTCTCAACCGTCTGACTTCCTCTTTAAGAATAAACATGTTAAATATTAATATTAGTATTAGTGGTATTGGACTTTAGTCCCACATTGGATAGAACAAATGTGAGAGGGATTAGCCTCTAATATATATGTAACTCCCTCATTAATAATTATCATCCTATTATTCTAATTCTGTATGGTATCAGAGCCAAAGCCCTAGACATCATCCATCCCCCTCTCTCTCCACTAAAAAACCCCTTAACTCTAATCTCGCCGCTACAGTACCCCCTCCCCCCTTTGCTACAACACCCCCATGCTACAGTAACCCTAACCCATAAACCCTAAACCCCAGCCGTCACCTAAAGATGTCCATTAACCCTAACCCAGCCAACACCTACCCCAAACCCTAGCCGTCTTTCTAAGCAAAAGAAAAAAAAAAAAAAAAAGAAAGGAAAAAGAAAAAAGATGTTTGGATCCTCAGTGGGTAAACAATGGTTTACCTCTGTGTCTCAACATCAATTTAGGACATTTAACAAAGAGCAGACAAGTAGTTTGTTTTACGTGAATCTTTGTTTCTTTCCTTGATCTTCACATCGGGATCTAACAGAGAGTAACCTGGGTTGTCTCTCTATCCTGACTTGTGTGATCTACTTTCAAATTTCTACTTCCTATGCGCGTACCGGTTATGGCCACGTTTTTAGCGCATTGACATAGTTGATGTGATTATCAAGTTGGAAAGATCAAACCGACGGTCGAATAAGGAATCCTGAAGGATGACATATACTGGGACGAATAACAGTGCTACAAATACTAGTGTTTGAACGCAATGGCGGGACTAACGGGTACTGGCATGCCGATTTTATCGATTCGAATTATCGATAGACAGTTGGACGGACCAGAGGGCTACTCGACATGGCGAAAGAAGATCGAAAAGACGCTTCGGAGAATGTGGTGGTCCAAACACCTGATTGACAATCCTCCAGTAGAGACTGATCCCATATTTGCGCAGTGGGAGACAAATGACAGTCGACTACACATTTGATGAATTCAATGGAACTATCGGTGGAAAACATAGTTCAGAATACGAATTCGGTAAAAGAGTTATGGAAGGTTCTAGCGGCAGCGTTTGATGGGAAATACGATTTCTCGTATCTACGACTTGGTCGTCGGAGTCTACTGACCGGATCTAAATTTCTATGCATTCTTTTCGAAGAACTGCTAAAGTCAGTTTCTTCTGTAGGACAAAATACGAGAATTCGGTCAATTGCTCTATTATGATTCTGTAGCAGACGTCCTCCTCATCGGAAGATTCAACAGAAACCTCCTCCACATTATTAAATACTCCAGATGAAGATGCCTTCTTCAAAGCTGGAGATTCTTCAATCTTCTCCAAACGCCGAGATAAATTCATTTGTTCAATTTCTATTGAACCAAGCTTAGAATTGATCGATGCAACTTGAGCTGAAATTGTCGACAGTTGTTCTTCAATCCTGCGTAACATACGCGGAATGAAGGTTTCATTTGGAGCTGGCAACCAATCTTCTACGTCTTCTACATTTCCTACGACACGCGTAGACATCTTGAGAACAAGAAAACTATTGTATTTCAGAAAACTATTCTATGTATTTCAGAATAAATAACAGTACTATGAAACAAGAAAACTATTGTATATATAGCAAGAGAAAAGTACAAAAAGTGTGGAAGATAGAAAGACAAATAAATTTCGAGACTAACAAACAATCTACTAGCCGTTTCATTGAGGAGGGCTCGAGGAAGATTCTACTAGCCGTTTGAAAAGTACAAAGGTTATCATGATTAACAATTTGAGAAACTCTATAAGAGGTTTAATTCCGCTAGTACTCCTCGTTGTTCGAGGAGGGCTCGACGAAGTCCGCCGCGAACCGGAACTTCTTCTTCTTTCCTTTTTCATCTCCGTTTCTTCTTCCACCACCACTACCATGGCCTGTAGCTTTATAAAAAAAATATTAAATTGTTAGATGAAACAAAAAAATAAATTACGGAAAGATTACTAAATCAAAATCAAACATAACACATATTCATAGAAAACATGAGATTAAAGATGAAAATGTTACAGAAGCAACACCACAATTTTACAACAAGTAAGCAGACTCTGCTAAGCAATAACTAAAATTAGGAATTGTGTCCTCCTTGGATTTAATTTACACAAAAAAGAGATTTGAGAGAACGAGCTTTTATCGGCTTCCTACCACTCTTCTTCCTTTGAATTCTTCCCTTACTATTATCCACATTAGCTACACGAATTTCGTCCATGTCGTCGTCGGTGTCATCATCTAGATAGCCAGCAGCGGTTGTGTCATCGTCTACATCGCCTCCAGACCTGGACACACTGTGTCCTTCCTTTCCGGCCGACACACAATTATTGTTATATATACGTAGTTGCACAAAATATTAAATTACATGGACGAAAGAAAAAGTAAATATGACTTAATTTAGGGTGTTCATTGAAAAAATTGCATTGAAGAATGACCTGCTATAGCAAGTTAACAAGAGGTCAAAAATTAAAAATAGCATTAAATGATGTCTCCTGTATTATTTAATATGAATTTAATCTGAACCGTTGGATGAACATCCAACGGTCCAGATTTGGGATGTATCGATACATCCAAAAAGGGTGGATGTATTGTAGAATTTTCCTATATATATATATATATATATATATATATATATATATATATAGGAAATATATATATATATATAACCTCCAACTGTATTCCATCAACCAAAAACAAAATACAAAGAGTTAATCAATAGGTCGTAGGGAGACATAAGGAGTTCCTAACTTATCAAGAATCAAGATTCTTGCTGCTTTGCGTGGAAGGTGAGCCACAGAGAAAAATGATGATTTTGATTGAACGCCACACCCAAGCAGAGGAAGCTTGGTAGCAACACTATTGCTTGCTCGGTCATATCACGCAAGCTCAAAGTTGTCCTTTTCTACGAACATCATGCACCTATCCATTAGAAGTTTGAGAAACCATGGTGTTGTCCTCTCGCTTTTAAGCATTGAAAAGGAAGATGGTGAGTCAAGTTCCAAGATTCCTTGTGATATTTTGAGACAACTGGCTTCCTATAGACCAAAGAGAGCGGCTTGTCACGGACTTAGTGTTTTTGCTAGCACCTCGTCCCGTGCGGCGCACTGTCTTTCTCCTCAAAGACTCGTACAAGCCTTCCCAACCCGCCTTAGCTAGATCGCTAAGAAAATTAGAATAGTGGAGCAAATATGGACTCGTAAGGATCTCTTTATTGACTTGGAGAATGCTTACAATTTTTAGGTGGTAAGGAACAAATGAGAGCCTCCCCCTTTTATAAGTGCTCATAGAGCAATACAAGGAAAGTCCTGGAAGGAATATTCCAAGGGTTATTACATTCTACCATAACTGGAATGGCATATTCCAGGTTTATTCCTTAGCAACATAAAAGGAAACTTCAAGGGCCTTCCAGAAGCTTCTTGGGCCTCCTAGAACGATCTTGGACCTTCTAGAGAGATCCACAATCTTCTAGAGCCTTTCGCCATCTTCTAGAATATTCTGGAAGCTTCCTGCATAACCTTAGTTCACGAAAAGGTTATGTAATGGGGCCTCGGGCGAGGTGTAACATTTGGGATGTTACATTCTCCCCCATCTAAGGCGTTGACGTCCTCGTCAACCATGCTCGCTGAGAAACGCCTGGATCTCGGCTTCGAACTGATGCAGCGTATCAGCACGTTCCCAGCTAGACTCGCCGTAAGGCAAGCCCTTCCTCTGGATGAGGTACTCCACATACGGGGACACGCCTCGTCGCCGAATAGTCCTCCTGTCCAGTACAGCTTCCACCTCTTTGTCGAAGGAAGTCGTCATGGTCGCCGTCGGTCGCTTCGGAACTCCGCACTGGGGGTCCTCCAAGTCTTTATGGTACGGCTTCAAGCAACTGGCATGGAAGACTGAATGAATCTTCAGCTTGGCAGGGAGTTCAAGCTTGTAGGCCACCTTGCCTACCTTCTTGAGCACGGGGAAGGGGCCTTCATACTTCCGGATTAGTCCTTTGTGCACCTTGCGGAACACCTTGAACTGTTGCGGTTGTAGCTTTACCAGCACCATGTCCCCCTCCTTGTACTCAACCGGCCTTCGCTTCGCGTCGACCCACTTCTTCATCTTTCTCGCGGCCTTCTCCAGAAATGCCTTGGCAATGTCCGCCTTTGCCTTGAAATCTGAAGTGAACTGGTTGGCCGCGGGACTTCTACTCGAGGACCCCGCACTCAGCGTGTGCGGGGCAAGCGGTTGGCGACCCATCACCAACTCGAATGGACTGCTGTACGATGACTCGTTCCGTTGAAGATTGTAGCAGAACTGAGCGACGTCGAGGTGATGCACACAATCCCTCTGGTTGGCACTCACAAAGTGCCACAAGTACTCCTCGAGTAGCGAGTTGACCCGCTCGGTCTGCCCGTCCGTCTGCGGATGGAAGCTGGTCGAGAAGTGTAAGTCCGTCCCGAGGATTTTGAACACTTCCGTCCAGAACTTTCCCATGAAGCGGGGGTCTCGGTCGCTGACAATGTTGACCGGGATGCCCCAGAACTTCACCACATGGCTGATGAACAGTCGCGTGGCCTCCTCTGCTGTACAGTCCGTCGAAGCAGCAATGAAGGTCGCGTACTTTGTGAACCGGTCCACCAACACGAGAATGGACCCAAGCGCCCCCACTTTCCGCAGGGCGGAGATGAAGTCCATCGAAATGCTCTTCCACGGCCGACTCGGCACGGGAAGAGGCTCCAGCAGGCCCCCGGGCTTCTGATGATCTACCTTGTCCTGTTGGCACACAAGACAAGTGCAAACATAGTCCTCCACGTCTTCGCGCATGCGAGGCCAGTAGTATGCGGCCTCCAGCAGCGCCAAGGTTCGCTTCTGTCCCGGATGTCCAGCCCACTTTGTGTCATGACACTCCTTGAGCAGCTGTCTCCGCAAGCCACTCTACCTAGGCACGACCACCCTGTCGCCCTTGGTGTAGAGAAGTCCGTCTTTCAGCCAGAACCTTCTCGTCTTGCCCTCCTTGGCAAGCTTCACTACGGCCAGTGTTAGTGGGTCCTCCATGATTCCCACTCGAACACGGTCCAGAATGTCCCCCTTGAGCAAGCACACAGATGCGATCTCGGCCTTCCTGCTAAGCGCATCGGCCACCTGATTTTCTTTGCCGGGTTTGTACTGCAACACCATGTCGAACTCGGCTAGAAAATTTTGCCATCTCGCCTGCTTCGGAGATAGCTTCTTTTGGGACTGGAAGTAGCTCGTGGCAACATTGTCCGTCATGACCACGAACTTGGTGCCGAGGAGGTAGTGCCGCCATGTCCTCAAGCTATGCACGACCGCGGTCATCTCCTTCTCCTGCACCGTGTAGTGCCGCTCAGTGTCATTCAGCTTGCGGCTCTCGAACGCGATAGGGTGTCCTTTCTGCACTAACACCCCACCGATGGCGAAGTCGGACGCGTCCGTGTGCACTTCGAATGCTTTGGAGTAGTCCGGTAGAGACAAGACCGGCTCCTCCGTCACAGCCCGCTTCAGTGCCTCGAATGCCTCCTCGCATCGGGGCACCCAGCTCTACGCCCGATCCTTCCGCAGCAGATCGATCAGAGGCGCTGTGATGGCGGAATATCCTCGGATGAACCATCGGTAGTAGTTCGCCAAGCCAAGGAACGATCGCAGCTCCGTCGGCTTGGTGGGAGCCTCCCACTCCCGTATGGACTGGACCTTTGTGCCGTCCATCCATATCTTGCCACGCCAGATCCAGTGCCCCAAGAACGACACCTCTTCTTGTGCGAATGAGCACTTCTCCCGCTTGACGAAGAGTTCGTTCTCCCTTAGCACCTGAAAGACAGTCTTCAAATGCTCGATGTGCTCCTCCATCGCGTTTGAGTACACGACGATATCGTCGAGGTAGACCATGACGAACCGATCCAGGTAGGGATGAAAGTGCTTGTTCATCAAAGTATAAAAAGTCGCAGGAGCATTTGTTAGACCAAAAGGCATAACCATAAACTCATATGTGCCATACCTCGTCACGCATGCCGTCTTAGCCTCGTCGCCCTCCGCAATTTGGACTTGATAATACCCCGAGCGCAGATCAAGTTTGGAGAAGTATCTCGCGTCTATCAATTGGTCGAACAAGTCTGCCACCAACAGGATGGGATATTTGTTCTTGACGGTTACCTTGTTTAGTGCACGATAGTCGATGCACAAACGAAGGCTTCCATCCTTCTTCTTCTGGAACAGCACCAGTACACCATACGGGGCCTTTGATGGTCTGATGAATCCCGCGTCCAGCAGCTCCTTGAGTTGCTTCTTCAACTCATCCAGTTCGGGCGGGGCCATGCGATATGGAGCCATGGCGGACGGCTTTGTGCCCGCCTCCAACTCGATGGCATGGTCTACCTCCCTCCGCAGAGGTAGCCTCTTCGGCAACTCCTTCGGCATGACGTCCCCGAACTCCACAAGGACGTCATCGATCTCAGGCGGAAGATTTCCCTATACGGGCGCCTCCTCCGACTTGAGCACAGCAAGGTAAGTCATCTCTCCGTGTCGCATCCCCTTTTTGAGTTGTAATACGGAGAGAGCCTTCCCCTTCGTAAGCTCGCCTCGTGCAGTTGTCACCATGCACGGAGAGCTCTCCTCCATGATCCCGGTGACTCCCAGATGCGGCATTGGGACCGCCTTTGTCGAAGTGAGGAAGTCCATCCCAAGGATCATGTTGAAGTCGTCCAGTGGTGCTGCCGTGAGACTGGTGACACCCGTCCAGTCTTCCACTTGGATCTTCACTTCTTTGGCCACCCCCTGCACGGGGCGCGCCTCAGAGTTGACTGCCTTTATCATGCTTGCGTCTTTTTCCAGCGCCAAACCCAAGCGTCGGACCTCCGCGTCCGAGATAAAGTTATGGGTTGCCCCCGTGTCAACCATCGCCCTGGTGTTGTGGCCGTTGATCTTCACGTCCACGTACATCAGCTCTCGATTCGGGGTCTTGGACACTACCGCCTTGCTCTTCAAAGCATTCAACAGGCGCAGGGCACCCATGTGAGCCCCCTTTTTAGGCTCCATGTCCTCGGCCTCCTCGCCTTGGACCGCGTTCACCCTCTTTCCCTTGTTCGGACAGTCCCGTGCGAGGTAATTTCCGCCACACACATAGCACTCGATCTTCCGCTCCGTCGAAGGCTTTGCTTGCGGCTTGTCCTTCGGCGGTAGGCCTCTCTTTCCGTTGTTCTTCTTCGTTCCCCCACCATTGAACTTGGTGGTGGTCTTTTCCTTGGGCTTTGGGGCATCATTTCGTCGATACTCCATCAGCTTCTCGGCTGCCGCAATAGCCGCGTTCACATCCGACACATCTTGCCTCTGCAATTCTTATGCCGTCCATGGTTGTAGACCCTCCAGGAACCTCGAACAAGCGATCCTCTTCGCTCATAGTGGAAATGGAAAGCATCAGGCGGGTGAACTCCGCCACATACTCCTTGACGGACCCGGTGTGTTTGAGTTGTCGCAAAGTCCGTCTCGCGACATACTCCACGTTCTTCGGGGTAGAATTGAGACTTGATCTCCTTCTTGAGATCCTCCCAAGTCTCGATCTTGCAGAGCCCCTTTTCTATATCGATGCACCTGCGTCGCCACCACAGCATAGCATCATCAGAGAAATATAGGGACGCTGTGTTTACCTTGTCGGTCTCATCCTCGATGCGGACCGCCTTCAGGTAGCGCTCGACATTCCAGATGAAGTTATCCACTTCCTTTACGTCCCGTACGCCAGTGAAGGATTTGGGTTTTGGATACTTCACCCTCTGCGTCGACTCCCTCCTCGAAGTCGGACCACCAGCAATGGCCCTCTCGAGGACCTCTGCCTTGGTTTGTAGCTCTTTGCGTAGTTCAGCAATCTCCGCCTTCGTGGCCTTTCGTTCCTCCTCGAACTCGGCCTGCATCTCGCGGAGATGCTCTCGGAACTCCGACATAGCCGTGGCGACATCCGCCTCCAAACCTTGGGCAAATTCCTCGTGAGCCGCTTGGTTCTGCTCCACTTGATACTCGACGCCCGTCACGCCTTTCTCTAGCATCTCAACCCGGTCAGCCAACTCGCCAAGAGCCCGTTCCACCAACGGTTCCTTGCTCTTGCCCTTCTTCGAGGTCTTCGCCTTCTCCTTAGGCGATGAGGGTTGTGCTGGTTCCTCGTTGATGATGGCTTCGGTCGAAGACATGACGGAGATCGAACCTTTACTTTGATACCACTTGTCACGGACTCAGTGTTTTTGCTAGCACCTTGTCCCGTACGACACACTGTCTTTCTTCTCAAAGACTCGTACAAGCCTTCCCAACCCGCCTTAGCTAGATCGCTAAGAAAATTAGAATATTGGAGCAAAGATGGACTCGTAAGGATCTCTTTATTGACTTGGAGAATGCTTACAATTTTTAGGTGGTGAGGAACAAATGAGAGCCTCCCCCTTTTATAAGTGCTCATAGAGCAATACAAGAAAAGTCCTGGAAGGAATATTCCAAGGGTTATTACATTCTACCATAACTGGAATAGGATATTCCAGGTTTATTCCTTAGCAACATAAAAGAAAACTTTAAGGGCCTTCCAGAAGCTTCTTGGGCCTCCTAGAACGATCTTGGGCCTTCCAGAGAGCCACAATCTTCTAGAGCCTTCCGCCATCTTCTAGAATGTTCTGGAAGCCTCCCGCATAACCTTAGTCCGCGAAAAGGTTATACAACGGGGCCTCGGGCGGGGTGTAACATTTGGGACGTTACAGGCTACTAAGAAAGCTTCTGTTGGAGATGAGCATTCCAGATTAATAGCCATGGTCGCTGTTATTGCCGGGGCATAATTTTTCGATAGAAAATTGAGAATATGAAACAATTGTAAAAATAATGTTCCAACGCAACACTTCTAGAAAGGTTGCGCAAGTATAACGAAGATCTAAAAAGATATCGTTATGATATTACGAGAATCTAAAAAGATTTTGTAATCACAGCAGCGAAGAAGATGACAGGCAAAAGATGGAAGATGGCTGGTTGCGCAACCTGGGCGCGCACCTTGGCAGCACAACTGGACATGCGCAACTGGGCTTGCGCAACGTGGCAGCGCAAGTGGCTCGCGCAACGAGCGCAACTAAAGCACACTATTCGCCTAGCGACGATGCTGACGTGCTAAGTACAAAGTACGCCAACAAAACGCCATATTACGCCTCATGAGCCCATGAGCCCGAGTCCGAGTCCGAGTCGCTAAGCCCCTACGGGGCTTAGCTCCCATGGAAATGAATTTTCCAAGAGCAAAAAGCATGAATGCTTTTATTATTGATTTAGTCCTTTTTCCATTAGAAAATAACCCCACATGGCACACCCATGTGCACCTCCACACCACATGTGCATCTCTAAAATAGGAAAGCTATTATATAGAGATACAACTCCTTTGGTCTAGCCGATGTGGGACTAAAATCCACTTAAAAAAAGACCAAACTCCAACAATCCTTCACATATCTCTATATATATGGGTATAAGTGTTCTCTACAGTAACTGTCCATCATGCATTAGGAGAGATGTCGCTTACGACTTGAATCTTCCCGTGTGGGTTAAACAACAGACTATAATACAAGAATGGACTAAGCCTTGAATTCTGCATCATAGCTGAAATTCTTTCCATTCACATAATGTAGTTACATGTGCTTCTGGCTACACATTAAAGGCCTTGTGTCAGCCTGGTTTCAGTGTATATTTTTGGGCGTCTACAAGTTTACCCTCAAGAGACGGCTTGATATCTCTTTGTCCATACACTATAGGTGAGTTCATTATAAAGAGACATGGCATGAAGCGCTTTGCGCTTCCCTTGCGGTGCTACGCCGCTATGACATGGCTTAAAGCCAAGGCATTACCCCTCTCTGGAAATTACCCCATATCTGGGAACCTTTGTAGTGTCATACTACTGTAGCATGAGACAACTGCCTCTTTGTAGTGCCAAACTACCCAGCATGAAGCCTTAGGCTCCTTTGCGGTGTTACGCCGCAACGACATGGCTTGCAAGGCCGAGGCTTTATCCCTAACCGGGTACCTCATCGTGGTGTCGTGCCACTGTAACATGAGGAACTCCTCCTCTTTGTAGTGCTGACTACACCCCTCTTTATTTTAACATACAGCATTAGGCTAACTGCCTATTTGCGGTGCTAGCCGCTGTGACTTGGCCTGCAAAGCTGAGGTTTTATCCTATTCCTGGGCAGCACCCCACATATAGGAACCTCATTGTGGAGTCACCCCACTGTAGCATGGAGTTTCACTCCTTGTAGTGCTGCTCTACCGTGCTTCCTGTAAAGCATACCAGGCATTCACTCTGCCTGAGAACTCATTAAGGCAATTAAGCCAACTTTCCCACAGGAACCGTTTTCCGCAGAAAACAACAGTAGACAACAGTGGTTATAGGTCCGTAACCTCTCCATGCTCAATAGAACATGTACCCACCATTCCTGATATTCTTCCGATTAGTGGTCCTCCCTTGAACCAAAAGCTAGATGCCTAGTAGATAAATCTTTGAACTAATAGCATAAAACTTTATGGTAGAAATACAATAATACAATATCAGAATGCCTTCAAGCCCATTTTACAAGATGTGTCATTGACCAGCTGGCGCTTGAGGCCCTTGGTGAACGGATCCGCCAGGTTCTCCTGACTCCGAACATCAATCACTGTAATTACACCTCTCTTGATAAGATCGTGTACTGTCCTGTGCTTCAACCGCACAGTCCTCTTCTTTCCGTTGAAGAGGTCATTTGATGCCACCGCCGCAGTCGTCTGGTTGTCGCAGTATATCGGTATCGTCGGTATTTGTGCCCCAACCACTGGAAGATCATATATGAGCTCTCGAAGCCATTCTGCTTCCTCGGTTGCGGTATCAAGTGCAAAGAACTCAGATTCTATGGATGACCGCGAGAGCATAGTCTGTTTCTTCGATTTCCACGATATTGCAGCTCCACCTATTGTGAAAATGAATCCACCTGTGGACCTCTCGCTCTCCACCTCTGAGCACGAACTGGCATCACTGAAGCCTTCCACTACCTGCAGATCTCCGCTCTAGTACAGTACATATGTCTGAGTCTTCTTGAGATATCTCATAACCCGTTTCACAGCTTTTCAGTGTTCAGCACCTGGGTTGCTCGTGAAACGACTCAGCATTCCCACGACAAAAGCTATGTCAGGCCTTGTGGCAGTAGTAGTATACATCAAACTTCCGATTACGCTTGAATACTTCAGCTGTCTGACGCTTTCCCCTGAATTAGGCTTCAGCTTCAGATCACACCTGTAAGGGCTATCGATCCCATGAAGATCCCGATACCTATAACGAGTGATCATTTTCTCAATATAATGAGACTGTGACAGCGCTAGTCCAGTGTCTGTCCGGATGATCTTGATCCCTAAGATCACATCAGCTTCCCCCAAGTCCTTCATACTGAACTTGCTTGAGATGAATTTATTTATCTTCGTGACACAGCTAATATCCGTACCTAGGATAAGCATGTCGCCTACGTACAGACAAACGATCACACCTCTTCCATCAGCGAACTTCGTGTAAACACACTTGTCCGTATCGCTGACCATGTAGCCATTTGACCTTATAACTTTGTCAAATTTCTCATGCCACATCTTGGGAGCCTGTTTAAGACCGTACAAAGATTTTACCAACTTGCAGACTTTGTCTTCAAGACCCCTGATGACAAATTCCTCTGGCTGTTGCATGTAAATTCTTCGCTCAGCTCGCCATTTAGGAAAGCCGTATTCACATCCATCTGATGTATCACCATCTTATGTATTGCTGTGAGAGCAATCAACATTCTGATGGTGGTCATCCGGGCTACTGGAGCATACGTGTCAAAATAGTCAATCCCCTGCTTCTGAGAAAACCCCTTGGCTACCAACCTAGTCTTGAACTTGTCAATAGTTCCATCTGCTTTCATCTTCTTCTTGAAGATCCATTTGCATCCGATGGGTTTCACTCCTTCAGGAAGATCAACCAACACCCAAGTGTTATTTGAGGTGATGGAATCAATTTCATTGTCAATCGTCGTCTTCCAGAAAATTGCGTCTCTGGTCTTCATCGCCTCATCATAGGTAAGTGAATCTGCTTCCACATGATAGGTGACAAAGTCACTTCCGAAGTCCTTCGGCCTCTTCACACGCTTAGCTGACGGCTCACCTTATTCTGGTTTAACCGTTGTTTCAACAACAACATTTTCTTGGACGACATCTTCGTTGAAGACTTCAGTTTCTTGCGCACCCTCATTATTTTTCGGAACATCCGGAAGAACAATATTCTTGTGCCTTGCAAATTTGTCTTCAAAATATTCTGCGTCGCGAGATTCAATGATATGATTTGACTCAATATCAAGAAATCTCCGAGCATCACTCTTCTCGGCATACCCCAAGAAGATCGTCTTAGTAGTCCTTGTCCCAAGCTTCTGAATCTTCAGACTAGAAGCTTGACATATGCCAGACACCCCCACACTCGAATGACATTCAAGTTAGGTCTGACCTTGAACCAGAGTTCATGAGGAGTAACGTCTGAAGTTGCATAAGGCACTCTATTTAGAATAAAAGTGGTCGTCAATGCAGCTTCTCCCCAGTAGCACTTAGGAAGACCCGCAGTCAACAGCATTGAGTTAATTATTTCTGTTAACGTTCTGTTCTTCCTCTCTGCTACTCCATTTGATTGAGGAGAGTACAGAGCCGTAGTCTCATTGACAATTCCATATTCTTTGCAGAACGATGCGAATTAATGAGACCTGTACTCCCCACCTCGATCACTTCTTATCCTTTTGAGTTGTTGTCCAGTCTGCCGCTCAGCTTCGGCTCTGAACTCCTTGAACTTCTCGAATGCTTCGTCTTTAGCCTTCAGCAAGTAGACGAACGCATACTTTGAGAAGTCATCGATGAAGGTTATGAAATACTTCATCCCGGCCTTTGTAGAGAACTGTTTGAAGTCACAGATATCGGAGTGTACCAACTCCAGAAGATCTGTACTTCGATTAACCCGAGGAAAGGGTTTCCTTGTGATCTTTGTTTAAGCACAAACTTCACATTTCTCTACCTTACCCCCACACTTGGAGATAAGTCCTAAACTAGACATTCTGTTTATTCGTTTACAATGAACATGTCCTAGCCTATTATGCCACAACTCAAGAGTATAAGCAGAAGGAGTGATTTTATTAATCACATTAATTACATTGGACTGATTTACAAGCTGAATTTTGAACATTCCTTCGGTATAAAAAGCTTTTCCAAAATATGTTCCCTTGATAGACATCACCATCTGGCCAGCATTGATGTCCATCCTGAGGCCTGCATTGCAGAGTAGGCCTCCCGAGATCAGGTTCTTGGCGATAGCAGGTACGTGCTTCACGCCTTGAAGCGTCAAAGACTTCCCCGAAGTCAGCTTCAACACCACCGTCCCGATCCCGAGCACTTCAGCTTGTGCCTGGTTCGTCATCATAACCACTTCAGAAGTAGGGGTGTAGGTGGTGAACCACTCCTTACTAGAGTAGACATGGCAGGATGCTCCAGTGTCTACCCACCAGTTAGAGTCAGTCCTTACCGCATCAACCTGTGCAAATTATAGCAACAATATAAAGCCCCTAAATTTCTACTATTTTTTATTAAATTTGGTACCGATTTAAAATTTTGTATTGTGCGTCGCGTAATCGTATTTTACGTCGCGCACGAAATTATTTTTCTTGCTCGTCGAGTGCGAATATGTGCGAGCGTACATATTTTTGAAAAATATTATTTTTATTAATTTTATAGTTTCAAAGTAATATAGACAAAAATTATTTCTAGCTATTATTTTTAAGTTTATGACTATTATAAAAAGCCTTTCATTTATATAGGTATAACAATAAATAAATTTTTTCTATAAAATGGTAAATTATAAAAGTATATCTATGTAAATATTATTTGTACAAATACATATTTTTCGTAATTATTTATTTGTTTATTTTAAATAATAATGTATTTTCGAAATTAATTATTATAGTATTTTTGGAAAAATATTTTTGAAATATTTGTGACAATTTAAATTTTGATTTGATTCCACGGATACATTTAAATAGATCAAGTTAATATCTATAATTGGAATTTGATTTATTGATTTGATTTGATTTTAAACTAAGGAAATTAAATTAGATTTAATTGGATTTGGATTTAGATTTGATTTCATTGATTTAATTTAAAAGATTGGTTTATCTAATTTGGGGTTAAACAATCCTAAATCCTATCCAATTGGGAATTCCCACGTCCTATAAATAGGCAGGTACTCCTCCAATTCATTATTCATCCACAATAATTTTCCACAAAGTGTACGTGCCTCGTGTCGGTGTCCATCTCTTCCGTGTCAGCCGTGACAGCCTCGGGTCCGACCCCGGGTGTCAATCCAATCTTATTCTAATCTATTTTATTTACAATTACATCGTTATCTTCTTCGTGTTCACACACGGACACATGTTCTCATCAACCCCTTCGTGTCCGACATGCCGGACACAAACCCCCGACGAGAACCAAAATCCCTAACCTAACCCGCTCGCCGCGCCCCGCGCACAGCCCCCGACGAACCCCCGTCTTCTTCCCTCCTCCACCGCGGCCACCCGAACAACCAAAACCACCGCCTACCAAACCACCAGCATAACCTACTTCTCGCCGCCATCTCCCCGACGAACCGCCAGCATGTCACCATCACCAAACCCCTCTCCCTGTCCTCCCCGTCGACTTCCTACACAACCCCGTCCCCTGCGACCACACCCACGGCCATTACCGTCACCACCCCAGCTCTCTACCAGCACCCCGACTACTACTGGCCGAGTTTTCGGCCAGCACCACCAACACAAAAAGAACCACCACCAGCACCAATGACCAAAAATAGAAACCACCACCTTACCTCTGGTCGCCGCGACGACCAGCCCGCCGCGACATCTGGACTCCACCGACAGGAGCTCCCTGTCGAACTCGAGCGTCGAGGGGAGTCTCGGACTTTCCCGCCGGCCGTCAGACTCCTCCACCGTGCCCAGCGCCAAAGACCACCCAACAACCCCTCCGCCCAGCCGAGAACCTTCGACGCCTCCTCCATTGTCGGCGAACTTCGCCGCACCACAAAACCCTCGTCGCGACCGGCGACTTCCCCGACCCTTCCTCCTTCTCCGGTTGCGGCCGAGCTCCCCCACAGCTCCGCCGCTTTCTGCACCCTAGCGCCGCCGAGCTCCCCCACAGCTCCGCCCGGCCTCCCTCAGCGCCGAGCACCACCGCGGCTCACAGCTCCGCCAAACCCCACCGTCCGCTCCAGATCCCCTTTCTCCGCCGAGCCGTCGACGAGCCCTCACCGACTCTCCGACCTCCCTCTCCGATCTCCTCCGCTTCCGCCGGTCGCCTCGCCCATCGCGCCCGCGCCGTCGGCCGCCTCGACCAGCGTGCCGCTTCCCTCTTCCTCACCCTCTCTTTTCGCTGGAAAATTTTTTGTCATCTCTCTGGAGAGAGAGATGTTACAGTATAAATTTTATTATTTTTTTATTATTATTATTATTATTATTATTACCATTATTATTATTATTTATATTCTTTATAAGCTCTCATTAATGATTATTATTTTTATTATTATTATTATTATTATTATTATTATTATTATTATTATATTGTTATAATACATGCATATGTACACTATTTTACTTATTATCATTGTTATTATTATTGATACTCTTAATAAAGTCTATTTGCATTTTTAAGAGTATAATATGGTATCATTTTAGTATTTCAAATGTGGTTTTAACAAAGAAAAAGAAAATATTCTCATAATATTCTATCTATTTTTCAAAACATAGTTTTTGACCTAAAATTTATATTTGACAAATTATGATTTTTACAAAAATTAGTTTTGGCCTAAAATATATTTTTAAGTATTTATATATAGTACTTTGAGCAAGAAAAACTTGGTTTAAAGATATACTTAATTTTTAAAAATAGTTTATTTATTTATTTTCTACCAAAATCTCTTTGAATATCCCCCTGTCGTAATCAAGTCCATCATCCCTGTCCCCTCGTCAATTTTGTACTTCTTTATCGTTCCTTAACTAAATCGACCCTTCTGGACCCAATGGAACTGTCCGTGCCATCACCCGAGGTCACCATGTACAGTTATTGCATCGAAGTTGCAGATCGTGCCACATTGATCATCGCAGCACACCAGGCGCCCTATCAGGCAAGACACCTTGCCATTTGCTGTTTACTTATTTTAGCTCATATTTCATGCATTATTTATTTTCTTTATGCAAAATAAACTGTGATATATGGCATAACTGTTAGAACTTACTGTTCATTTATTTTTCCTGCTATGTATTATTTTTCTCATATTAAACCTAGATTTAAGGGACCACCTTGTGTGTTGCATTCATTGGCCTTGACACGTTGTAACACGAGGTTGTGTGTCGCATGTAGAACACGAAAGTACGTGATTGGCTGGCCACCAGTACGTATAAACCGTACGATAGAAATAACCGCTAATAGAGATTGCATGCTAGTTTGACTTAGCGGTTATAGTGGTTTGTGTTGTGGATACAACACAGTAGGCATTGCGCGGGGAGGATAATTCCTTAGCGTATGGGCTTCGATGCACTTCCCTTGTGACCCGGACTCTCCGCTGGAGATACGGGGTTGATGACCCAAGATTACTGACGGCCACTGACGATTCTGCGGAACGTCATGCTCTTACTGATGGGGCCTCTGGTGCCCAAGGGGGACTACGCCGATCCTATTCAGCCAGGGCCCATGTGCAGAAAGGATTGTTCTTAACTACATTTCACTTAGAACGGTAGGCTACCTTTATCCGTTAGGTACGAGTACTTTTGGTTTGGGTACTTGTATCTGACCGTGGCTTGGAACAATAACTTGTTGCGGATTAGTTCGTCACATCTTGTCCTTGTTTGGTTGTAGGTGTGACTTACTACTTCGATGAGAAGGTATTGAACCTTGTTGGGGTTCGGATACCATATTGGATTCATAGTATGGAAAGATACGTCGCCGTGAATTAGTTTACCATCTCCTGTCCTTGTTTGGTTGGGGGGGATGGTACACTCGTTCAGTAGGTGCGTATTGGACCACGTTATAAATTCGATTTACTTATTTATTTGAGCAATATTTATTCAGTTTATATGGCATGATATTATGTGTCTTGTTACGTCCCTCTGAGGACCTGGTTATCTCTCCAGGTGTGTGCTATTGTCTTTCGCAGGTGCTTTAGCTCTAGTCGTGTTTGTCGCTATTTTCTCGAGGATGATTGCATTTGGATTGTCTTCGCTTCGCTCGCCAAAATCAATCTTTGTACATCATGTATTTTTCCTTATTTTGTTGGTAGTGGATTTGTCTCCGCCCAACATATTGTATCAAGACAAATCATTATCTTTATATGATGTCTTTTATTCATTTATTTTGCGTGGATGAGATTAGTTATGGTTCTACTGTATTTTACAGCTTATGTATTCATACGAGGGTTCCATATATTAGAGTGTACTTCGTATGAATACAGCTGGCATGTCTACATTCCTAGTACTACGTATTTTGGGACTGGGGCGTTACAAACAACGTCAGTAATCATAGATACCTTACTAGGCTCTCCTTGCTCTGATTGCTTGGTCTTCGCTTTGCATTCATTCTTGAAGTGGCCCTTCTTGCCACACTTGAAACAAGGCATCTGAGATTTTGCCTTCTTTCGCTTGAAGGAAGTCCCCTTCACGTTCAGATTGTTAGGGTCCTTCTTCTTGTTGTGGGAAGCCGCCTGCTTTTCCCTTGGTTCCTTGGTATGAACCAGATTGGCGTTAGCCAATTGCTTGGACAGTTTGTCCACCTTCAGTTGAGTCCGCATCTGGTCCTCAACATAGATTTCCTGCAAGAGATCTTCAAGGATGATCTCAAGCTTCTTCCTATGCATGTTTGTATAGAACTTACTCCACCCAGCGGGGAGCTTTGAGACAATCCCTCCAACAACAAACTTGTCAGGGAGGGGCATCGCCTCATCTTCTAACTTTTGTCGCAGCTTCAAAAATTCTTTTACCTGCGGCAGCATGGACTTCTCGTCCTCAAAGAGCCATTTGTGATATTTTTCAACCACAAATATCTTGCTCCTGTTCTTGTCTTCTTCGTACAGTTTTTCCAGAGACTCCCATATGTCTCTGGCAATTGGTTTCTTACTGTAGGATTCTGCTAGGGAATCCTCCATAGCATTCAGGATAAGCAACCTGCAAATGCTATTCTCCCTTCTCCACTTGGCCTGAAATTTAGTAGCCGCAGTGATTGCGGCAGCAGACCCAGTATCTGGAACAGTAGGTTCCTCTTCAAGCAGCACGTGATCAACGTCTCTGAGTTGAAGAGTGAGATAAACATTCCTCTTCCAGACTTGATAATGCTCTCCATCAAACTTTTCTAACTTACAGAAGTCAGTGTTGAGGAGTGAAGCATTAAAGTTTTCCATCGTAGCAATAAAGCTTTGAGATTGTTATTGCCGGGGCACAATTTTTCAATAGAAAACTGAGAATATGAAACAATTGTAAAAACAATATTCCAACGCAACACTTCTAGGAAGGTTGCGCAAGTATAACGAAGATCTAAAAAGATATCGTTATGATATTACGAGAATCTAAAAAGATTTTGTAATCACAGCAGCGAAGAAGATGACAGGCGAAAGATGGAAGATAGCCTGCTGGGATGAATGATCACCGTTGCTCAAAGCTTTATTCGCCGTACACGAACAGCTTCCAGGAACCAACAAGTTCGTCGGAGAACTTGGAACACTCCTGCTCTTCTGACTCCTCAGATGGACACGAACTCCCGTACAAAAGCAACGCTGGTGCGGCGCCTTTCCTCTCTCTCGAAGGCTGCAGATCAGAACTGTGTTAAAGAACACGTCTGAATTCTTTGTTTACTTGTGCTAAAGAACACTTCGTAAACTTTCTGGTGGCTTCTCTTTCTATTCTGTAATGAGCCTTGAGAGAGAGGATGACTTATATAGGCCCTGCAGCAACTGGTCGGTTGCCACAAAGTTAGGAACGTGGTAATAACCACCCCGAACATGTAGCAACCGCCCAGAACATGCAAACGCACGTTCTGCTGCCAACTGCGCACACCCAGCGCTCCTTGTACTCTGTGCGACAGAGCGCGCACTGAACTGCGCACACTGCGCACTGTACGCACGGTGCACACTACGCACACAGCGTACACTGCGCACGCAGCGCAACCAGCACAACCAGCGCAACCCTGCGCAACCCGCGCAACCCTGCGCAACCCAGCACAACCCAGCGCACCCAAGCGCAACCAGAGCGCATCCTGGGCAGCGCAACTGGGCTTGCGCAACTGGGCATGCGCAACTGGGCTTGCGCAACGTGGCAGCACAAGTGGGGCTTGCGCAACGTGCGCAACTAAAGTGCACTATGTGTCTAGCGACGATGCTGACGTGCTAAGTGGGAAGTGCGCCAACAAAATGCCACATTACGCCTCATGAGCCCATGAGCCCGAGTCCGAGTCCGAGTCCGAGTCGCTAAGCCCCTACGGGGCTTAGCTCCCATGGAAATGAATTTCCCAAGAGCAAAAAGCATGAATGCTTTTATTGTTGATTTATTCATTTTTTATTAGAAAAATAACCCCACATGGCACACCCATGTGCACCTCCACACCACATGTGCATCTCTAAAATAGGAAAGCTATTATATAGAGATACAACTCCTTTGGTCTAGCCGATGTGGGACTAAAATCCACTTAGAAAAAGACCAAACTCCAACAGTCGCAACCAGAGATCCAGTACAGTCGTGTATCACGAACCCTCCACTGCATGCAGAGGATTGTTGATCATAATAGGAGCTGCAATTGACTTTTAACGATCAAGCGGAGAGCATATATATATATATATATATATATATATATATATATATATATATATATATATATATATATATATATATATATATATATATGAGAAGGAATCTGCATCCCCACACTTTTTGTGTCCCCATGTTCACATTCGTTGGATGTGCTTTAAGTCATCTAATCTTAACCATTGGTAAATTAATTGTTAAGATTAGATGACTTAAAGCACCATGCAACGGTGTAAATAGGGGGATACTTTGTAAAAAGTATGGAGATCTTGATCCTTCCTCTATATATATGTTTGTATGTTTTTTTAGGCTAAACTGCACTTTGATACCCTCAACTATTCCACTGTTTTAAGTTGATACCGTAAACTTTTTTTACTCAACAACTTAATACCTCAACTATTTTTTTTTTCAACTTGATACCTAAAATTTTAAAAATTTGCAAAATGCCCTTATCCCTTCCCTGCCCCCCCTCCCACACTCCGGTGACCACCTCCCTCCCTTCCCTCTCCGGCGACCACCTTCCCCCTACCCTCCCGCGGCGACGACCCCCCCTCCCTCTCCGACGGCCACCTCCCCTCCCTCCCGCGACGGTGACCCCCCCTCCCTCTCCGGCGATGGTGGAGTCGGGAAAGGAGGGGGAGGGTACAGGGGAGCCGGGGGGGGGGGAGGGGGAGAATGCAGGCGGGGGGGGGGGAGGGGCGGAGGGTGCGGGCGGGGCGGAGGGGGAGGGTGCAGGCGGGGCAGGAGGGGGGGGAGGGTGCAGGCAGGGCGGAAGGGGGGGGGGGTGCGGGCGGGGCGGCGGGGAGAGGGGCGGGGGCGGGGGTGGTGGCCGGAAGGGGGTGGGGGCTGGAGGAGGGGAGGGGTTGAGTGGTAGTTTTTATTTTTGGGTAAGGACATTATTGTCCAAAAAAATTTTTAGGATATCAAGTTTAAAAAAGAATAGTTGATGTATCAACTTGAAAAAGCGGAATAGTTGAGGGTATCAAAGTGCAAATTAAGCTTTTTTTTTTAATTATATATATATATATATATATATATATATATATATATATATATATATATATATATATATATATATAGAGGATGAGGGAGGTGAGGTGCCACCCTATGGAGGGTGTCTACTTGTCACCCCCCACATGCTATCATCATGCACCCATGTGCTTGATGATAGCATGGGGGGGTGACAAGTAGACACCCTCCCATGGGGTGGCACCCTACCTCCCTTATTCTCTCTCTCTCTCTCTCTCTCTCTATATATATATATATATATATATATATATATATAAACATTCCCATGATATATATTTGTCAATATAATATTTGAAGGCCCATTTAAAATAGTCATATATAGACTCTATTTAGAATATACTTTTATATAAAGCTTGTTATGATATAAGCCCAATTTAAATACTGTTATGTAAAATATTTTTGCAAAATGTATAATTAAGCTCAATTTGAATTCAAGTAATAATGTACGACCGAAAACATAAAATGGAAGTCCATAAATATATTTATAAGAACAATTGGATTTAATAGGCCCATATAATAAATTTAGTAATAAAATTTTCTGTTTAAAATTCTATTGGCCGAAGGTACTAAATAATTACTCTAATCATAAAATCTCATATGCTTACTGGGCTCAGGCCCAAGTAAATAATCTTAAAGCCCACAACTATTCAAATTCAAATGCAGTTGTTATTGAGCCCAATACTATGCCAGGCCCGTTGGTTACTCAAATCCATCATGTAGTATATAAGCTCAAATATAGACTGAGCCCATTATTATTTAGTTATGTAATAACCTATTATTCAAAAAAGGTCCAATTATAACATAAACCCAAAATATATATATATGGGAACCCAATGATTTTAACAATGAGGAGCTTTCCAAAATTTGGTCAACCACTCAAAATTCCTCTGTTTCTTTTCAGAACAGGCTGGGCAATACCTTGGCAAAACTTCACAAATGGAGCAAGTTGAGGTTCGGTAATATCCATCAACGTATTACATTGATTAATAAACGAATTCTTGAGATACAGTCGATCACTCCCACACAGAACTCTCTTCGAGAGGAGGAAGCTCTTACTGACGAACTCAATGAAATTCTTTCCCTTGAGGAATCTTATTGGAGGCAACGCTCTAGATGTCAGTGGGTTAAGGATGGGGGACAAATGCTCTAAATATTTTCATACTCTGGCCACAAACTGGAAGAGGAACAATGGTATCCGAGCATTGCAATTGGAAGATGGGTCATGGAATACTGATCAAAGCCTCATTACTGCTTCTATTGTCTCACATTTCCAACAGATCTTCAGAGAGGAACCTACAGTTTCTATGGATCCCAACCTCAACATTTGCAACAATCCTATATCCCCTGCGGATAACATTGCTCTTAGCAGCGTCTCTTCTGTTCAGGAGATTGAAAGTACAATCCGCAAAATGGGTGCTCTTAAAGCCCTGGGCCCTGATGGATGTCCGACTATATTCTACCAGAAGAGTTGGGACCTTGTGGGTAAGGATTTTGCTCTGCGCATACAACGTTTCTTCACCTCCTCCATTCTCTCGCCCAATCTCAATCACACCCATCTTGTCCTCATTCCAAAAAAAGAATCTGCTTCTTCTCCATCAGATTATAGGCCTATTGCTCTATGTAATGTGACCTATAAAACGATCTACAAGATCCTTACCAACAGACTCCAGCCTCTCCTGGATAATCTCATAACTCCCACGCAGTCGGCTTTTGTCCCAGGACGTCATGTAGAAGATAATGTCATAGTTGCTCATGAAATGTTCACTGCCATGAAGTTTTTCACCAGAAGTAAGCACACCTATGCCCTGAAAATTGATATGGCTAAAGCGTATGACCGGTTATCCTGGTGTTTTATCAAAAGTGTTCTTCATGGATTTGGGATACGATGGCATGCCAATGATCTCATTATGCAGTGCATCACCACTCCCTCGATCTCTATCCTGATCAATGGAAGACCTGAAGGTAGCTTCAAACCAAGAAGAGGTATACGATAAGGCTGTCCATTGTCCCCGTACATTTTCATTTTGTTTTCGGAAGTTCTATCATGTTTATTCCACCGCTACGAGAGGGATGATCTCTTCCAAGGTGTTCGCCTCAATCGGTACTCCCCCTCCATTTCCCATCTCCTCTTTGCTTTGCTGATGATGTTTTAATTTTCGGCCATGCATCCTCCAACTCTCTCCACTATGTCAAGGAAATCCTGGATAAATATTCAATGTGGTCAGGCCAAATGATCAATTATGGGAAATCCTCAATTCATTTCAGTCGATCTGTTCTTTCTGCTGATAAGGAATTATTTATTAATTCGTTGAATCTCTCTACTATGGATCCTGAAGATAAATACCTTGGTCATAATCTCCTCAAATCCAAAGTGAAGGAAACTACTTATCAAAATCTCATTTCCAAATGCTCCAATCGGTTGCAGGGATGGAAATCAAAACTCCTCTCGCATGCGGGACGATCTATTCTTATCAAGTCCACTCTCGGCTCCATACCTATCTACCTTATGTCTGCATACAAACTACCCAAAAGTATTCACACTAAGCTCGACAAATTGCACAGAACGTTCTGGTCGGGTGATAATATTGACAAGAGGAGGCTACCCTGGAGTAATTTCACAAAACCAAAAAAGGATGGTGGATTGGGTTTCAGAAATCCTCAATGGGTTAATGATTCTCTAATAGGAAAATTAGTTTGGCAATTTCTCACTAATCCGTATCAACTCTGGGCACGAGTGCTACGAGGTACTTATTTATCTAACATTTGTTTTTGGAAAGTGCAGGTTCCTAGAAGATGTTCCCCTACTTGGTCTACCATGTTGCACATCCGTAGTAAAATGTTACCACACTGTTGTTGGAAGATCAATGGAGGATGGATCAATGCCATAGAGAAACCATGGGTGATGACTTTACCTGGGTTCAAAATCAATGGTGTGACCATTTTCAAAGCCAAAGACCTTTGCTTGTTTGGGATCGCATGCTCCTTAAACCTAAAAGATGGAACACACAACTGATCCAGTCTATGTTCCCACCAATGGAGGCCAATGCAATCATATCTACTGAACTAACCGAAGAGGAAGGTCCCGATCAACTAATTTGGATGTGCACCAAAAATGGGAAATTTTCTTCTAAATCATTATATGAAGCTATTAGACTTGAAGCTCCTGTTTCGTCAAGCGGATCAGGAAGGGGACAAACTTGGAAGAGCCTTTGGAAGCTTCCACATATTACTCCACGAGTTTAGATGTTCTTATGGCGCCTCCTCAATGATGCCTTGCCCCTAAGGGCTGCCATACACAAAAGAGTTGTTCAGGTTGACCCTTATTGTCCCTTCTGTTTGCAGCAATATAAAAATATGACATCCCTGCCATACACAAAAGAGTTGTTCAGGTTGACCATCCTGGTCGGACTCACTCTTCTTGCTCGAAGCCAACACTGAAGACTCGTCGAATGTGACATCCCTGCTGATTAAGAACTTCTTATCCTCTAAGCAGTACAGACGGTAGCCCTTCACTTCTTGTGCATATCCCAAGAATATGGATTTCTTGGCTCTCGGCTCCAACTTACCCTCATTGACATGATAGTAAGCTTTGCATCTAAACATGCGCAAAGTGCTGTAATCTGCTGGTTTGCCGGTCATCACCTCATATTGAGTCTACAATCTATAGCTGGAGTTGGTGATCTATTAACCAAGTACCGTGCTATGTGTATAGTATCCGCCCACCAATATATGGAAACCTTATATGAATACATAAGCTGTAAAATGCAGTAAACCAAGAGTAATCTAATCTCATCCACAAAATGTAAGAATAAAAGGTATCATATAATCAGCTATGAATTGTCATTGGTACATGTAGTTAGGCGGAGACAAATCCACTACCAACTATGAAAAGAAATACATGATAAAAGAAAGAGTTTGGCGAGCGAAGCGAAGACGATCTAAGTGCAATCATCCTCAAAAAAATAGAGATGGTCATGGCCACGGCTAGAACACCTGCGAAAGACAAGAGCACACACCTGGCGAGATAACCAAGTTCTCAGAGGGACGTAACAAGACACATAATATCATGCCAATATAACTGAATATAAATTGCTCAAATAAATAAGTCAATTAAATTATAACATGGTCCAATACACACCTATTGAACTAGCGTACCATCCCCCCAACCAAACAAGGACAAGAGATGGTAAACTAATTCACGATGATGTATCTTTCCATGCTTTGAATCCAATATGGTATCCGGACCCCATCAAGGTTCAATACCTTCTCATCAGAGTAGTAAGCCATACTACAACCAAATAAGGACAAGATATGGCAAACTAGTCCGCGACAAGTTATTGTTCCAAGCCACGGTCAGATATAAGTACCCAAACCAAAAGTACTCATACATAACGGATAAGGGTGCCTAACCGTTCTAAGTAAAATGTAGTTAAGAACAATCCTTCCTACGCAGGGGCCCTGGCTAAAATGGGATCGGCATGGTCCCCCCTTGGGGCACTAAAGGCCCAATCAATAAGAGTATAACGTTCCGCAGAACGCTAGTGGCCGTCAGTAATCATGGGTCATCAATCCCGTATCTCCAGCGGAGCTTCCGGGTCACAAGGAAAAGTGCATCGTAGCCCATACGCCGAGGAATTGTCCTTCCTGTCCAATGTCTACTATGTTGTATCCACAACAGAAAATCTCTATAACCGCTAAGTCAAACTAGTATGCAATTCTATTAGCGGTTAATCCTATCGCACGGCTTGTACGTACTGGTGGCCAGCCAATCACGCATGTCCGTGTTCTACATGCGACACACTTCGTGGTACAACGTGTCAAGGCCAATGAATGCAACACACAAGGTGGTCCCTTAAATCTAGGTTTAATGTGTAAGAAAAATAATACATAGCAGGAAATATAACTGAACAGTAAGTTCTAACAGGTTATGCCATGTATCACAGTTTATTTTGCATAAAAAAATAATGAATAATGCATGAAATATGAGCTAAAATAAATAAATAGCAAATGGCAATGTATCTTGCCTGGTAGGACGCCTGGTGTACTGCAATGATCAATGTGGCACGAACTACGACTTTGGGTAACAACTACACAAGGTGACCTCTGATGGTGGCACGGATAGTTCCATTGGGTCCAGAAGGGTCAATTTAGTTAGTGTGGACAGTAGGATGTACAGAATTGGCAAGAGATTAGGAATAATGGGCTTAGTCACGGGCTGGAGGAAAATCGAAGGAATTTTGAGGGAATAATACGTATAGTACTTTAGATAAGTATTTATAATATTTGAAAAAAAAATTCTTGCTAGTTAAAAATAGTTTAAGATAATCCTTGAAAAATATAAGAATCATTGTGAGGCAGAAACCTAATTTGTGTTAAATATAATTGGTAGGTCCAAAGCTATAATAAGACATCATATAATAGTAAATATGTATTTTTATTCAAAATAATTTTTTACGAGAATATAATAAAAACGGTTTCTAGCCAAAAATTCTATGTTTGTAAAAATATGATTCTTAGGTAACAATATATCCTTAATCCAAAATATTTATATCTAGATAGTTATTTTAGGAGTAACATATAATCGTTGTCAAATTTAAATTAGATCAAAATCTTTATTTTAAATAGATACAAATAATATAGTAATATTCCAAATGCCTTTAAATCCTATCTTTTGAAAATAGATGTAAGCCAAAGCCCGAAATAATTATTTTGTTGGAAAATAACTTTTAGGAATATGTATATTTATACTTACATATAATAATCTTTGAACAATGATAATAACTAAATTAACCATAATTCTTAGTCAATAATAAAAATATATATAAAATAATACTAATAATAATAACAATAATAATGAATAGTGTACATATAATTTTAATAGTAAAAATAACTATTACACATATGTAAAAATATATGTAAGTGCAGCTCACTTAGCTGTACTAAAAAAAAAAGGGAGAGTGGAGAGAGAGAAACCGAGAGAGAGAGGAATGAGAGTGTGAGTGAGAGAGAGGGCGAGGGAAGAAAGTCGGGGAGAGAGGCGGTGGCTTTTTTTGGGTTTTCTTTTAGGGGATTTTGGTGGTAGCTGAGATGGGTGTTGGCAGAGGTCGGGATCTATGAAGGAGAATGGGTGGTCGAGGTAGTTTAAGAGGGTCGACTGTTCGGACGTGGTGGTGGCGATGGCCTTGGCGGGGGTTGTGGAGGTTCTCGGTAGGCTGGTTTGGCACTGGTGATGGCGATGGCTACGGTGGTATCAAAGATGGTAGACTCAATGTCAAGATCAGAGGTTCAACAAACGTTCACCTTCTGATTATTCTCGAGATACAAGAGGAACTCTATAATATGAATCTGATTACAAAAGCAACAATAATCAGAAAGTAAATCTCACGTTCTTTCTTGCAATCGCAATTGCAGACGGACAGAACTGAGTTACAACTCAGATGAAGGAGAAGAAAGAAAAAATAAGAAAGAAAAAGAAAAAAGGTTCTTGCTGGGGTGATTAAGATCACCGTTGCTCAAAGCAAGATTCGTCCCACTACGATCTGCTTTCAGGAACCAGCAAGTTCACGAAGAACTTCTGGAACGCTCGTAAGTCAAAATTTGAGACTTGAACGGGCTTCCTGGACTTTACAGACTCCCTTAACTCTCTTCTTGGTGCATCTTTCAAAGGAGACCAAGGGGCTCCATTTATAGAGTGGAGTTGAGACTTCACCTCCTATCCGATGTGGGACTAAAATATCAATACTCAAAAATAGAGTTTAATATTTTAGATCATTCCACAATCAGCATAGAAGTGTGCCATTCCACGCATACCCCCTGAACACTCCCGTGCATGCACGAGACATCCTGGAGTCCGTGTCCGAGTGCGAGTCCGCACAACAAAAATCAACTTGCATCCTTGTTGGATTTAATCCTTTTTTCTTCTAGAAAAATACTCCCACATGGCACAAACTTGTGCCCCACTACACCTTATGTACACACCTCAACACAAGCGATGCATTATATTAAGATACTCACCATTTGGTGTAGCCGATGTGGGACTATCTTTTCTAGTCCAAAAGTAAAAACACCAACAGTTATGTCGCCGACGAAGGCGGCTAGGACAGACAGCTTAGATTAGGTTTAGGATTTGGGTTGAGTCAAGGATGTCGTCAGGACGTGTCGGGTGTGTCCGACACGATGATGGTGACGAGGAGATGCGTCCGGGTGTGTCGGACGCGATGAAGATAATGTATTTGTAAAAATAAATAAATAGTGGATGGAAAAGGCATGGACACGGACACGATGCACAGTTTGGATGTGGAGTTGGTGAGGTTTGTAGATTTTATGGAGAAAGAGAGGGCAAGTACCTCTCCTTTTGTAGGAGGTGGGAATCCCATTAGGATAAAGATTGGGAGGATTTAAATTTCTCTATAGATAATACGCCATTTAATTTAAATCAAATTTGAATCAATTCAATCCACAACAATCCAAATCGAATTCCAAATTAAATTTAGATAATCTAAACTCAAATTAATTATAAATTCTATCTTTAAATTTAAACTATTTAAATCAAATCTATAGAATCAAATCAATGATTTAAATTGCCACAATAATTTCAAAATATATTTTCTAAAAATACTTATAATAATAATTTCAAAAATTATATTATTATTTAAAAAAAAAATAATTATGAAATATATATGTATGCACGAAGAATATTATTTGTCACTCCCCGTTTCCGGAATGCGTATTTTTATATATGAACAACTCATGTGTATTTATTTAGTATTTATCATGTATTATTCTGTATTTAAATTCCTTTAGTTTTATGTTAATTAATTATCTGCTCTTTAAAATTTTCATGTTAATTAATATCCTGCAATTTTATTTCCTGCAATTTTATTTCTGCAATTATATTTCTGCAATTTTATTTCCTGCATTTTATTTGCTGCTTTAGTCTTATTGGGTTTCGGTTTGCTAAATCCCATTAAACCCGGCCCATTAGCTCCCACCTACCACCATCTTCCTATTTAAAGCTTCCATCTCTTTCTCTCTCCTCATTACTTCATTCTCACCATTACTTCTTCTTCTTCCTCTCATTACTCCCCACCACCTACCAGCAGCAAGAGAAGGCAAGTGCAAACTTGCTTCTCAATCACCCATTTTTATGGTTCATTTGCCTTCTTCTCGTGATTCCAAGAGAGATTAGTTCTTAGCATTTTTGATTTCTCCGGCTGGTTTTCTCTAGATCTAAGTTGTAGTATTTCGGCTGTTCATGGGTTCTTAGTCCATCAACTTTGGGTGTATTTCTCTGGCACTGGAGCGAAGGCTCCATAGTACTTGGAGTCCGGGAAATGTTGTACGCACACGTTCTTACGTGCTCGCGTAAAACATCAGCCCAGTCACGCACACGTCTTTACGTGTTTGCGTGTATTTTCAGTCACGCACGCGTCTTTACGTGTTTGCGTGTATTTTTCAGTCACGCACACGTCTGTACGTGTCTGCATGTATTTTTCAGTCACGCACACGTCTGTACGTGTCTGCGTGTATTTTTAGTCACGCTCACGTTCTCATGAGCGTGCGTGTATTTTTTTTGTCACGCTAACGTTCTCATGAGCGTGCGTGTATTTTCAGTCACGCACACATCCATGAGCGTGCATGTATTTTTGTCACGCACATCCTTGCGTGCATAGATTTCTTGTCACCGTTTCACGCTCACTAGAGTCTGCGTGAATTTCCCTTCACGCTCACGCTGTGCTTGCTTGCGTGACTTTTCACGCTCACGCTTGCCAGCGTGTATCACTTTTCACGCTCACTATTCACGCCCACGCTCACCCCAGCTAGACTTAGCGTGACTTGTTGGTCTTAAGCATAGACTTCTTGCGTGACTTTTGGCCTTAGCATAGATTTGTTGGCGTGACTTCTTGACCTGGGTGTTTTAATTGTCTTATAATTATTCATTTAATGATGGCATGATAATTCTTCTATTATATCCTTACGCCTTTTTGCATGAACTTGATAAATCATGACATGTTAATATTGTAAATATGGATTGTTGTGTAGAATGTGTCATGTGTCTTGATTAATCCATGGATACCCAGTATGACTAGAACTTAATTCTGAGGAGTTATGGACCCGACCCCATGTAATATTGATGATTTTTATGCCTTGTCACCATTGATAATGATTATGACATGGACTAAATAATTGATCATGCGTTCCTAGTTGGAACTAAGAGATTGGCTAGTCGTCTTATTGAATGAAATGAATGAGACACGTTCATGTAATGAACTATTATACTCGATTAGCCGATCCCGAATATTGGCATACAGGCACATGCAGGCTTCAAAATAATTAATTATTATTTAATTTTCTATTTATCTTACAAAGACAGCATGTGTACTTTATGGTCAAGGCATGATTATTCCGTGGTTAAATTGATTGTTGCATCACGCTATGTAAAACCCACAACCTAACCGCACGGGTATCGTTGTAGAGTTGCGCATATCGTATCCCGTACGAAAGTACTCATTCGAATGACCATGATCCACGGCATGGAACTTCACTCAACGTAGAGACCATTAAGTCAAATAAAATAATGATGGCATGGAGAGAATGGATTCCCGAGTTCTTACATGGCAGCTCCCTTGGGACTATTAAGTGCCCGACGGGCCGGCTGGTTCCCACAGATACTGTAAACCTGTCATACGGGCAGGGAACAGTATCTGCTATTATTATTGTACATACTATAACGGCGAGCGTCCCGCTGGGACTCGTCTAACTACATGATTGGCGCAATTGATTGATTGATAGACTAGCCTTGCTTGCACAAAGTAAGAACTGAGGAATCCCTAATTGCATAATTCTAGGATAACTTGGGACTCATAATAGCAAGCCGTAGAATTTGATTGGCCGTTCAATATGATTTGTTTGTGCACTGTACTACTCTGTTACCTAACTGGGGATGATCAGAATGTCAGGACATGACGGGCCAACTTCTGTCCTTGTTTGGTTGGGAGGTTGGTTCGAAGTGTCGTGATGTGATGTGAATCCTAGTAGCAAGCAGAGATCTATTATTATATTCTTTTACTTACTGGTTTATGTCCTTCATATCGTCCTTCCTTGTAGTACTTGCTATTAGAGGTCTAACCTCTCTGGTTTTGCATGGCCAGATTTAGAGCCGGTTCCCGAGGATCCAGCGTACTTCTACCTCCAAGATGGTCAATACTAGAGGCATGATTGCAGGAGGACTCGAGTGGGTTCCATACTTCACCGCTCGTTTTGTTATTTACCTTTATACTTAGCCGTTTGGCACCGACATGTTGGTCGGATCGTCTTGTACTTACTTTTACATGATTGTAATTAAGTCAAACTGCAGCTGATAACAATTGTGTATACTTGCTATATCATCTGGCTATATTTTGTAAAGCCAGATCTCAAGAACATTTTGACTGAGCGTTTGGGACGCCTTACTGCTTTATCTTACATGTTCTCTATTACTGTTTCCCTGTTTGAATGATTGAGACAATAGATGTGAAATAACCATAGTAAGACCTTTATGTAGTATGCACCCCCTCGTCTGGTTAGACAGCATTGATCGTATTATACGGTATTCATCTACCCGTAATACGTAGCTGGCTGAGTCATTCCCCCGCTCTCCAGTATTCTGGTTCTGGGGCGTGACAAAGTTTTAGTGGTGGCCCATGCAGGTCTAATTTCAGACTTGTGGGGTGTTTTGATTTATAGGATGTCTCAATCACACATGTTTCCCCTTGATCTCCTGATTCGTTATTCTCAACTCTTGCTTGACATTCCGATATCCTTTGACTTCATTGATCCTTCATGTCCGGTCGTTTGATTGTTCTCTTATCCCTTTTCTTAGGGGCACCTCATCCGCACCTGTCAGAGCTGGACAACCGCAGGAGCAACATGGACCACCTGACCCGGTTGGTCAGCAACAAGGGCCAGTACTAACTCAAGAGGCTACCCAGGAAGAAGTGATAGTGGAACCAGCAGCTGGATCGCAGTATCCGGATGTTCCACCACCACCAACAGTTCCACCTATACAAGTGGACACACCAGCCCTTCTGGAGATCATGAGAGGAATGATAGCTACTCAGCAACATCAGATGTTGGCCCAGCAGCGCATGCACACTCAGCTACAAGAGCAGAATGTGTTGCTTAACCAAGGATTGCAGACGGCTTTGGAAAGAGGAGTGAGGGCTGATTCAGGAGCATCAGTCAGGTTTTGCAAGTACAACCCCCGCCGTTTCGAGGGCACGGAGGATGCCATTTCAGCAGATGCATGGCTTAAGGATATGGAGGCTATTCTGACAGCAGCTAAGGTACCGGCAGCAGAACATGTGGATCTAGTGAAGTTGTTACTTCAGGATCTCGCACGTGATTGGTGGGAATCAGAGGAAGTGGGCATCAGACGTCTTGTGGCTTGGGACGATTTCACAGCAAGATTCAAGACCAAGTACTATAGAGTTGTGGCGCAGTTTGAACTATAACAGAAGTTTATCAGCCTCAGGCAGGCTGGCAAGACTGTAGATGCTTATGCAGCGGAGTTTTGCAGATTGAGTAGATTTGCCCCAGAGATGGTAGCAACAAAGAGCCAGAGGGCCATGAGGTTTCAGCAAGGGTTTCATCTTGAACTCTTGCAATTGATAGAGGGGCACAATTACCAAACTTTTGACGAAGTATTGACGGCGACTCGAAGGCATGAGATCACCATTCAGAGGCTTGCGACCAGGACTGGGGGTCAGAAGAGATCCCACAGTCAGATTGAAGGAGGAGGGGGAGCAGCGCCCCGAACAACAGCACCATCCCCTGGCATTCGTATCCACGATGTGGCGATACGAGGACCAGCACCACCCAGGCAGCAGCAGCAACAGCAACAGAGGAAGAACCAGCAACCTCCGGCAGGCTGCACTTATTGTGGAAAGATGGGACACACTAGAGATGTGTGTCGGACATTGAATGGACTATGTCTGATATGTGGAAATCCAGACCATCGGGTTACCACATGTCCCATGAATTCGAGGTCAGGAGGACCAGGACAGCAGTTTTCTGCTCTGCCAGCACCAGGGGCAGGCCAGTATCGAGGACCAGCAGTGGCAGTAAGGCCGTTGGCACAGCGTCTGTTAGTACCGCAGGCTCAGATGTTTCGACAGCAGGGACCGCCGATGCAGTAACACCAGCATAGACCACCCCAGCATCTTCAAGGAAGGGGCCAGCAGCAGCATCAGGCTAGGCCGCAGCATAGAAATCAGCAAGGAGGTCGAGGGCAAGCATTCACTCTGTCCTTGGAGGAGGCATTGGCATCGGGAGATGTTGTGGCAGGTAACATTCTCGTCGCCTCATATCCCGCAGTAGCATTATTTGATTCGGGAGCATCCCATTCATTTATATCTGCACAATTTACGACACGACTAGGAATGGAGTTCGAGGCATTGCCAGGGAGGTTGAATATACTCACTGGTAATGGGCTCGTAGGAGTTAGTAGAGTTATTCTAGCGTGTAGCGTTGTAGTTTGCGGGCATTCCTTACCCGCCCGGTTGATAGAATTTCCTGTTGGAAATTTCAACGTTATCTTAGGCATGGACTGGCTGAAAGACAGTCATGCGACAATAGATTGTCGTAGAGGGAGTGTATCTTGATATTCCAGGCATGAAGAGATTCACCTTAGTCAGATCAGAGGCAACTCAACCAGAGCAGGGAATAGTAGCGGCAATGGAAGAAGTTCAGATCCCGAAGGTAGTTGAAGAATTCCTAGACATATTTCCCGAAGAACTTCCAGGACTACCACCGGTTAGGGATATTGAGTTCAGTATAGAATTGGCACCAGGAACTAAACCGATATTAGATCGAGTTTATAGAATGGCGGATTCAGAGCAGGCCAAGATATATCAGCACATAGAGGAATTGAAGGAGAAAAAATTCATCCAAGCTAGCGTGTCACCATGGGCAGCACCAGTGGTACTTATGGGGAAGAAGGATGGATCATCCAGATTGTGCATTGACTACA
Organism: Iris pallida; assembly: GCA_029216955.1. Classification (NCBI taxonomy): domain Eukaryota; kingdom Viridiplantae; phylum Streptophyta; class Magnoliopsida; order Asparagales; family Iridaceae; genus Iris; species Iris pallida. The sequence goes on along the minus strand of JANAVB010011200.1, from coordinate 5,170,725 downwards.
GGAAGCTTAACGCGGCAACAGTGAAGAACAAGTACCCATTACCTAGGATCGACGACTTATTTGATCAGTTGAGCAAAGCTAGAGTTTTCTCCAAGATAGATCTTCGTTCTGGGTACCATCAGGTGAGGGTTCAGAAGGAAGATATTTCCAAGACAGCATTCAGGTCGAAGTATGGGCATTATGAGTTCTTGGTAATGCCGTTTGGTTTGACCAATGCTCCAGCAATATTCATGGATTTGATGAACCGCATCTTTATGCCATACTTAGACCAGTTTGTCGTTGTGTTTCTTGATGACATACTCGTGTACTCTGCTAGTGAAGAGGAGCATGAAGACCACCTCAGGAAAGTGTTGCAGATTCTGAGAGAGAACCAGTTGTATGCCAAACTCAGTAAGTGTGAGTTCTGGACGGATCATATTTCATTTTTGGGTCATATCATATCATGAGCTGGAGTAGCAGTAGATCCCAAGAAGGTAGAAGCAGTAGAGAGTTGGCCAGTACCCAAGACCGTAGCAGATGTGCGGAGTTTCTTGGGATTGGCAGGATATTACAGAAGGTTTGTGTCAGATTTTGTAAGGCTTTCAGCGCCCATGACCCGCTTGACCCGGAAGGATGTGCCATTTGATTGGTCGGCAGAATGTCAGGCATCATTCGAGACTTTGAAGCAGAAGTTGATATCAGCACCTATTCTTACGTTGCCAATTGGACCCGGAGGTTTTACAGTATATTGTGATGCGTCAGGTAAAGGACTTAGATTTGTCCTTATGCAACATGGGAAGGTGATAGCATATGCATCTAGGCAGCTTCGGGACCACGAGAAGAATTACCCAACTCATGATTTGGAGTTAGAAGCAGTAGTGTTTGCTCTGAAGTTATGGAGGCATTACTTATATGGTGACCGAGTGGAGATGTACACAGATCATAAAAGTCTGAAGTACATCTTTACTCAGAAGGAGCTGAACATGAGGCAGAGAAGATGGTTGGAATTGATCAAGGATTATGACGTGGAGCTTCAGTATCATCCAGGCAAGGCTAATGTAGTAGCAGACGCTCTTAGCAGGAGAGGCGATGCATTTATGTTGACAACACAGAGGCATATCTTAGAAGACCTTCAGGAGATGGGCATCGAAGTTATACTTCCTAGTGATGTAGGAGTTCTAACTAGTCTACAAGTTCAATCTGACTTGGTAGATAGGATCAAAGCAGCTCAGACACAGGACCCAAGGATTCAGAAGCTTAGGGAAGAATGTGAGTCAGGACTCAGAAAGGAGATGAGGATTCACGAAGATGGTACACTTAGGTTCGGATCGCGTTTATGTGTGCCTAGTGGAGATATCAGACAGGAGGTCATGGCAGAAGCTCACAGTTCTCAGTATTCTATTCACCCTGGAGGGACCAAGATGTACCAAGATATCAAGCAGCATTTCTGGTGGAACGGGATAAAGAGGGAGATAGCTAGATTCGTTTCCCGTTGCTTGGTATGTCAGCAAGTGAAGGCAGAACAGCAGAGGCCAGCTGGGTTATTACAACCGCTTCCTATTCCGGAATGGAAGTGGGAACGCATCACAATGGACTTTGTGACCGGTTTACCGAGATCACCAAGTGGTAAGGATGCTATTTGGGTAATAGTAGATCGGCTTACGAAGGTAGCACATTTTCTTTCTTTCAGAGTAGGGCAATCTACAGAAAAGTTGGCAGAGTTGTATATGCAACAGATAGTCAGGCAGCATGGAGTTCCTGTCAGTATTGTGTCGGATCGGGATACCCGCTTTACATCACATTTCTGGAAGAGCTTACATCATAGTCTGGGTACCAAGTTAAGATTTAGCACGGCTTACCATCCGCAGACGGATGGGCAATCAGAAAGAACGATTCAGACTTTAGAAGACATGTTGCGAGCTTGCACTCTAGATTTTGGAAGATCTTGGGAGAGCCACCTGCACTTAGTTGAGTTTTCATACAATAATAGTTATCAAGCCAGTATCCAGATGGCGCCATTTGAAGCACTGTATGGTAAGAAGTACAGATCAACGCTTGCATGGAATGATATCGGAGAGAGAAAAATGTTAGGCCCAGAAATGATTGTTCAGACGGTTGAAGTGGTTAAGGGAATTAGAGAGCGACTTCGTGTTGCGCAGGATCGGCATCGTCATTGGGCGGATCAGCATCGTAGGCCGTTAGAGTTCTCTGTTGGGACCACGTATTCTTGCGGATCTCACCTACTCGTGGGGTCATTAGATTTGGCTTTCGCGGGAAATTGAGTCCGCGGTACGTGGGCCCATTCGTTATTCTTGATCGGATAGGCGATGTTGCTTATCGTTTATCCCTCCCACCTTCGTTACGAGAGGTGCATGACGTGTTTCATGTATCTCAATTACGTAGGTATGTATCAGACCCAAGCCATGTCCTCGATCATTCTGAGCTGGTTGTTGGTACCAACCTGTCTTACGAGGAACAGCCTGTGTCCATTTTGGACCGAAGAGAGAAGATACTCAAGAACCGAACAATTAGTCTTGTCCGTGTTGCTTGGGATCATCACTCCTTGGGAGAGTCAACGTGGGAACGTGAGGATGATATCCGATCACGGTATCCACACCTGTTTGACTCACAGGGTATATCTCTTTCTGTATACCTTGATTGTCTTGATTTTTCATGCTTATCGCCTTATGGATAGAACTACCTGATATTGTAGATTGATGGATTTACTTATATGGTACTTGCTTTTAATATGGTAAAATGATTGCTTGCTCACTAGAATTGCTTGTATTAGTTTAGCTCTGATATTTCAATCCGGCTTGGATTTGAAATTCTGAGGACGGAATTTTTCTAAGGTGGGTAGAGATGTCACTCCCCGTTCCCGGAATGCATATTTTTATATATGAACAACTCATGTGTATTTATTTAGTATTTATCATGTATTATTCTGTATTTAAATTCCTTTAGTTTCATGTTAATTAATTATCTGCTCTTTAAAATTTTTATGTTAATTAATTTCCTGCAATTTTATTTCCTGCAATTTTATTTCTCTAATTATATTTCTGCAATTTTATTTCCTGCATTTTATTTGCTGCTTTAGTCTTATTGGGTTTCGGTTTGCTGAATCCTATTAAACCCGGCCCATTAGCTCCCACCTACCACCATCTTCCTATTTAAAGCTTCCATCTCTTTCTCTCTCCTCATTACTTCATTCTCACCATTACTTCTTCTTCTTCCTCTCATTACTCCCCACCACCTACCAGCAGCAGGAGAAGGCAAGTGCAAACTTGCTTCTCAATCACCCATTTTTATGGTTCATTTGCCTTCTTCTCGTGATTCCAAGAGAGATTAGTTCTTAGCATTTTTGATTTCTCCGGCTGGTTTTCTCTAGATCTAAGTTGTAGTATTTCGGCTGTTCATGGGTTCTTAGTCCATCAACTTTGGGTGTATTTCTCTGGCACTGGAGCGAAGGCTCTATAGTACTTGGAGTCCGGGAAATGTTGTACGCACACGTTCTTACGTGCTCGCGTAAAACATCAGCCCTGTCACGCACACGTCTTTACGTGTTTGCGTGTATTTTCAGTCACGCACGCGTCTTTACGTGTTTGCGTGTATTTTTCAGTCACGCACACGTCTGTACGTGTCTGCGTGTATTTTTCAGTCACGCACACGTCTGTACGTGTCTGCGTGTATTTTTAGTCACGCTCACGTTCTCATGAGCGTGCGTGTATTTTTTTTGTCACGCTAACGTTCTCATGAGCGTGCGTGTATTTTCAGTCACGCACACATCCATGAGCGTGCGTGTATTTTTGTCACGCACATCCTTGCGTGCATAGATTTCTTGTCACCATTTCACGCTCACTAGAGTCTGCGTGAATTTTCCTTCACGCTCACGCTGTGCTTGCTTGCGTGACTTTTCACGCTCACGCTTGCCAGCGTGTATCACTTTTCACGCTCACTATTCACGCCCACGCTCACCCCAGCTAGACTTAGCGTGACTTGTTGGTCTTAAGCATAGACTTCTTGCGTGACTTTTGGCCTTAGCATAGATTTGTTGGCGTGACTTCTTGACCTGGGTGTTTTAATTGTCTTATAATTATTCATTTAATGATGGCATGATAATTCTTCTATTATATCCTTACGCCTTTTTGCATAAACTTGATAAATCATGACATGTTAATATTATAAATATGGATTGTTGTGTAGAATGTGTCATGTGTCTTGATTAATCCATGGATACCCAGTATGACTAGAACTTAATTCTGAGGAGTTATGGACCCGACCCCATGTAATATTGATGACTTTCATGCCTTGTCACCATTGATAATGATTATGACATGGACTAAATAATTGATCATGCGTTCCTAGTTGGAACTAAGAGACTGGCTAGTCGTCTTATTGAATGAAATGAATGAGACACGTTCATGTAATGAACTATTATACTCGATTAGCCGATCCCGAATATTGGCATACAGGCACATACAGGCTTCAAAATAATTAATTATTATTTAATTTTCTATTTATCTTACAAAGACAGCATGTGTACTTTATGGTCAAGGCATGATTATTCCGTAGTTAAATTGATTGTTGCATCACGCTATGTAAAACCTACAACCTAGCCGCACGGGTATCGTTGTAGAGTTGCGCATATCGTATCCCGTACGAAAGTACTCATTCGAATGACCATGATCCACGGCATGGAACTTCACTCAACGTAGAGACCATTAAGTCAAATAAAATAATGATGGCATGGAGAGAATGGATTCCCGAGTTCTTACATGGCAGCCCCCTTGGGACTATTAAGTGCCCGACGGGCCGGCTGGTTCCTACAGATACTGTAAACCTGTCACACGGGCAGGAAACAGTATCTGCTATTATTATTGTACATGCTATAACGGCGGGCGTCCCGCTGGGACTCGTCTAACTATATGATTGGCGCAATTGATTGATTGATAGACTAGCCTTGCTTGCACATAGTAAGAACTGAGGAATCCCTAATTGCATAATTCCAGGATAACTTGGGACTCATAATAGCAAGCCGTAGAATTTGATTGGCCGTTCAATATAATTTGTTTGTGCACTGTACTACTCTGTTACCTAACTGGGATGATCAGAATGTCAGGACATGACGGGCCAACTTCTGTCCTTGTTTGGTTGGGAGGTTGGTTCGAAGTGTCGTGATGTGATGTGAATCCTAGTAGCAAGCAGAGATCTATTATTATATTCTTTTACTTACTGGTTTATGTCCTTCATATCGTCCTTCCTTGTGGTACTTGCTATTAGAGGTCTAACCTCTCTGATTTTGCATGGCCAGATTTAGAGCCGGTTTTCGAGGATCCAGCGTACTTCTACCATCAAAATGGTCAATACTAGAGGCATGATTGCAGGAGGACTCGAGTGGGTTCCATACTTCACCGCTCGTTTTGTTATTTACCTTTATACTTAGCCGTTTGGCACCGACATGTTGGTCGGATCGTCTTGTACTTACTTTTACATGATTGTAATTAAGTCAGACTGCAGCTGATAACAATTGTGTATACTTGCTATATCATCTGGCTATATTTTGTAAAGCCAGATCTCAAGAACATTTTGACTGAGCGTTTGGGACGCCTTACTGCTTTATCTTACATGTTCTCTATTACTGTTTTCCTGTTTGAATGATTGAGACAATAGATGTGAAATGACCATAGTAAGACCTTTATGTAGTATGCACCCCCTCGTCTGGTTAGACAGCATTGATCGTATTATACGGTATTCATCTACCCGTAATACGTAGCTGGCTGAGTCATTCCCCCGCTCTCCAGTATTCTGGTTCTGGGGCGTGACAAGGTTTTAGTGGTGGCCCATGCAGGTCTGATTTCAGACTTGTGGGGTATTTTAATTTATAGGATGTCTCAATCACACATGTTTCCCCTTGATCTCCTGATTCGTTATTCTCAACTCTTGCTTGACATTCCGATATCCTTTGACTTCATTGATCCTTCATGTCCGGTCGTTTGATTGTTCTCTTATCCCTTTTCTTAGGGGCACCTCGTCCGCACCTGTCAGAGCTGGACAACCGCAGGAGCAACATGGACCACCTGACCCGGTTGGTCAGCAACAAGGGCCAGTACTAACTCAAGAGGCTACCCAGGAAGAAGTGATAGTGGAACCAGCAGCTGGATCGCAGTATCCGGATGTTCCACCACCACCAACAGTTCCACCTACACAAGTGGACACACCAGCCCTTCTGGAGATCATAAGAGGAATGATGGCTACTCAGCAACATCAGATGTTGGCCCAGCAGCGCATGCACACTCAGCTACAAGAGCAGAATGTGTTGCTTAACCAAGGATTGCAGACGGCTTTGGAAAGAGGAGTGAGGGCTGATTCAGGAGCATCAGTCAGGTTTTGCAAGTACAACCCCCGCCGTTTCGAGGGCACGGAGGATGCCATTTCAGCAGATGCATGGCTTAAGGATATGGAGGCTATTCTGACAGCAGTTAAGGTACTGGCAGCAGAACGTGTGGATCTAGTGAAGTTATTACTTCAGGATCTCGCACGTGATTGGTGGGAATCAGAGGAAGTGGGCATCAGACGTCCTGTGGCTTGGGACGATTTCACAGCAAGATTCAAGACCAAGTACTATAGAGTTGTGGCACAGTTTGAACTACAACAGAAGTTTATCAGCCTCAGGCAGGCTGGCAAGACTGTAGATGCTTATGCAGCGGAGTTCTGCAGATTGAGTAGATTTGCCCCAGAGATGGTAGCAACAGAGAGCCAGAGGGCCATGAGGTTTCAGCAAGGGTTTCATCTTGAACTCTTGTAATTGATAGAGGGACACAATTACCAAACTTTTGACGAAGTATTAACGGCGACTCGAAGGCATGAGATCACCATTCAGAGGCTTGCGACCAGGACTGGGGGTCAGAAGAGATCCCACAGTCAGATTGAAGGAGGAGGGGGAGCAGCGCCCCGAACAACAGCACCATCCCCTGGCATTCGTATCCACGATGTGGCGATACGAGGACCAGCACCACCCAGGCAGCAGCAGCAACAGCAACAGAGGAAGAACCAGCAACCCCCGGCAGGCTGCACTTATTGCGGAAAGATGGGACACACTAGAGATGTGTGTCAGACATTGAATGGACTATGTCTGATATGTGGAAATCCAGACCATCGGGTTACCACATGTCCCATGAATTCGAGGTCAGGAGGACCAGGACAGCAGTTTTCTGCTCTGCCAGCACCAGGGACAGGCCAGTATCGAGGACCAGTAGTGGCAGTAAGGCCGTTGGCACAGCGTCCGTTAGTACCGCAGGCTCAGATGTTTCGGCAGTAGGGACCGCCGATGCAGTAACACCAGCATAGACCACCCCAGCATCTTCAATGAAGGGGCCAGCAGCAGCATCAGGCTAGGCCGCAGCATAGAAATCAGCAAGGAGGTCGAGGGCAAGCATTCACTCTGTCCTTGGAGGAGGCATTGGCATCGGGAGATGTTGTGGCAGGTAACATTCTCGTCGCCTCATATCCCGCAGTAGCATTGTTTGATTCGGGAGCATCCCATTCATTTATATCTGCACAATTTACGACACGACTAGGAATAGAGTTCGAGGCATTGCCAGGGAGGTTGAATATACTCACTGGTAATGGGCTCGTAGGGGTTAGTAGAGTTATTCTAGCGTGTAGCGTTGTAGTTTGCGGGCATTCCTTACCCGCCCGGTTGATAGAATTTCCTGTTGGAAATTTCGACGTTATCTTAGGCATAGACTGGCTGAAAGACAGTCATGCGACAATAGATTGTCGTAGAGGGAGTGTATCTTTTGATAATCCAGGCATGAAGAGATTCACCTTAGTCAGATCAGAGGCAACTCAACCAGAGCAGGGAATAGTAGCGGCAATGGAAGAAGTTCAGATCCCGAAGGTAGTTGAAGAATTCCTAGACATATTTCCCGAAGAACTTCCAGGACTACCACCGGTTAGGGATATTGAGTTCAGTATAGAATTGGCACCAGGAACTAAACCGATATCAGATCGAGTTTACAGAATGGCGGATTCAGAGCAGGCCAAGATATATCAGCACATAGAGGAATTGAAGGAGAAAAAATTCATCCAAGCTAGCGTGTCACCATGGGCAGCACCAGTGGTACTTGTGGGGAAGAAGGATGGATCATCCAGATTGTGCATTGACTACAGGAAGCTTAACGCGGCAACAGTGAAGAACAAGTACCCATTACCCAGGATCGACGACTTATTTAATCAGTTGAGCAAAGCTAGAGTTTTCTCCAAGATAGATCTTCGTTCGGGGTACCATCAGGTGAGGGTTCGGAAGGAAGATATTCCCAAGACAGCATTCAGGTCGAAGTATGGGCATTATGAGTTCTTAGTAATGCCGTTTGGTTTGACCAATGCTCCAGCAATATTCATGGATTTGATGAACCGCATCTTTATGCCATACTTAGACCAGTTTGTCGTTGTGTTTCTTGATGACATACTCGTGTACTCTGCTAGTAAAGAGGAGCATGAAGACCACCTCAGGAAAGTGTTGCAGATTCAGAAAAGTGTTGCAGATTCAGGAAAGTGTTTCTTGATGAACCGTATCTTTAAAAATTAGTAGAAATTTAGGGGTTTTACATTATATTTAAGAAAATAGGGATTTGGCCCTAAAATAATTTTTTACATTTTTTAAGTATTTATTTAAAAATATTTTTGACTAGTAAAATATAGTTTTAAATACTAAAAATATTTTTTTAAATAATTTTATGTAATTAATATGCAAATTCCCTTTGATAATCAATTCATGTTCGTAACTAATCATACGTTTCCTATTTCCTATGAATCAGGTCTTCTTTATATCAACCATAGTTATCAAGACTATGCTGGATATTGTCAGATTATTGCACCACCAACACACAATATACCTTGCCACAATTACTGTTTTGTAAATTTGTTTCACCATGTTGCATTTATGGTATGTTATTTATTGACTTATTTTAAAAACTAATAAAACTCGCGTCCAAGTCACGATTGGGTGTAAATGACTGAGTTATTGAAGGAAATTGTCCAAAAATATGCCAATAACCTTTTTTGACCGTATATATGGTAATTCTATATAAGATTGGAATTGACCATATATATTGTTATCCTACATAGTATTGAATTTCTAATATATAATCTTACATAAGATTGGATTTTAAGCCTACATAGGATGATATTTCTATGGTATATAAAAGGGTCTAAAGGTTCTCCACAATCTATACCTCCAAGAGTGCTCAATGTAAGTTATTGAATAAGTTCAACAGAAATATCTCATTGTGCTCAAGTTGTTGAATAAGTTCAACATAAAAGAGCTAAAGTTGTTGAATAAGTTCAACACAAAAATTTGATAGATTTTTTTCTATCTTTGTGATAGAGAGTTCTTGAGTGTAAGGAAAGAAGTGTTGAGAGCTATTGTAATTCCTTTCCTTCTTCATAGTGGAACTAAATCACCCTCGTTTGTGTAAGTAGATATCTTGGCCGAACAACGTAAATCATTGTCTTTGTGGTTGTGAATTTTTTCTGAGTTTTTTGGGTTTATTTTTTATGTGTCCTACACACTGTGCCCAATAGTTAGTCATATTTTCTTTACTTTTGTACATTGACCTAGAGTTAAGGGACTGTCTTATGTTTGTGAAACATTCACTAGCCATCACACTTGTGTGCGATGAGTCACGATTTGCATTTTAACCTCAAACTTGCTTTTTAGTTGGCGACCAGTACGTCTGGGACGTGCGATAGATTGTAACTGCTAATAGATATTCATGTTAGAAGACATAGCTTTTATTAGGGATAAACTGTCTCGTGGAGATGACTCATGATTGTGTGTGGTGGAGATGACGCATATATAGTATTATGGGGAGGGAGGGGACATCTATTAGCGTAGGAGCTACTATTGATTTTTTACACACACTTATGGGATAGTGACTCTGATGAGCGCTACTTACTACCACCTTTACTTTTCCTTTAGATGCCATTAGTGACTAGACATAAATGCTAGTGTGCCGTGTATTTATTTTTTCTCTTGATGCCACTAATGACTCTGTAGAAACTCTAATGTGCCATGCATTTACCATTTGATCTTAAAGCCCTACATGGAACATTGTCCTTAAAGTGCATTCCCATATAGATGGTTCGGAAGCCCTATAGTGCTGTTTACATAATCAGTTACTGACATTATGTATCTTATTACGTCCCTCCGAGGACGGTTATCTTTCCAGGTATAGGTGATCAAGACTTTCCACATGAGTACAGGCCAGGACCGGATTCTTCTCTCTCCATCGAAGAGGTCTTACTGTTGGGTCAATCTTTGATTCTTGTGGCGAATTCTTTATTTTGTTTTTTATTTCCTTTCTATTTTAGTTGCTCGGTAGTGGATTTTTCTCCATGCAACTATTCGTTCATTGACATTTTCATACTTCATTAAATGATATCTTTGACATATTATTTCTCTTGTTATCTGTGGATGAGATATAGTGTGCCCATGACTATGTTGTGTTGAAACTATATTTACACCTTACGTATGTATACGTGGTATCCATACATTAGAGTACCCTACGTATATATATGACGTGCATGTTACATATTCCTAGTCCTGTGTATATTGGGACTGGACGTTACATGTTTTTGTGGTGGCACATGCAGGTCAATAAAAATATTATTTGGTTACATCACTGTACCAAACAAGCTTGCATATGGGATTAGCAATTAGGATCTCATCCACATGCTTGATCATCTTCCTTGATTTCATTTTTTGAACTCTCATTTGACTGTCTTGATTTGCATCTTGCTTGATCCCTTTATATTGTGAATCTTATTTCTCGTGCTTAATAGAGGTTAGAAAGATGACTAGAACTAGTATATGTCCTGTAGGTCAATTACATGGCTAGAAGGATTACCATGGCAATTAAGAAAGTATTAGAGGGAATATTTAAGTTATGAATGTATTAAAATATTTTTGAAGATCGATGAACACAATTTAATTTTCCTTTAAAAAATGTATGATCTTGTGTGAAGGATTAGTAAATTCTACGTTGGGTAGTAGTGATATTGTCAACTCCGAATGATAGTTAGAATTTTATTTACATGTTGAGGGTGGAACTATAGATGATGATCATAAGGCAATCGAGAAAATATATTTGACTTTTGAGAATTTCTAGAAGAATATTTATGACTTAATTGAGTTAATGAGAACAAAAAAGAAATTTCTTGAGGATATGAAATTGACTTAGAGGATAAGTGTTTGTTGATTTAAATTGGTATATGAGCTTTAAAATTTACAGTTGAAGAATTGACTTAAATTTTAAAATTTTAAGTGTTGGAGAATCGATTTAAAATTTTAAGATAGAAAACGAATGACAAATTATTGAAGGGGAAAAAATGGTTAATAACCCGATATATTTTATCTCGAGGGTTGATTAAATATTTTGAAGAAGGAATTTAGAAATTGGGTTATCAAATCTAATACCATGAGTATGAATTGGAAGAGACTAGAAGTTATAAGTTATGCTAAATCCTTGATGGTCTGTAATGATTAAGGATTAAGAAATTTGGTGGATTTATTTATGAGATAAAAAATATATATATATTAATGAAAAACTTTTGAAGAAGCTAGAATTTAAGATTTGCATATACATGGTGTGGCAAAGCGGAAATAAACCCAAAAAACTCAGAGAAAATTCACAACCACAAAGACAATGAATTACGTGTTTCGGCCAAGATGCATACTTCCACAAACGAGGGTGATTTAATTCCACTATGAAGAAGAAAAGGAATTACAATAGCTCTCAACGGTTCTCTCCTTGCACACAAGAACTCTCTATCACAAAGATAAAAAAAAAATCTCTCAATTTTTTTTTTGGTGTTAAACTTATTCAACAACTTTAGCTCTCTAGTGTTGAACTTATTCAACAACTTGAGCACAATAAGATATCTCAAGGAGCACCTATAGACCCCTTTATATAGCATAGAAATCCAATCCTATGTAGGCTAAAAAATATAATCCTAATCCTATGTAGGATTACCACATATATGGTCAAATCCAATCTTGTACAGGATTACCATATATATGGTCAAAAAATATCATGGGCCTATTTTTAGAAAATTGCCTTCATATCTCTACCTCGGCAAGATTTTGCTACAAAATTGAGCCGACACTTCTCCACCGCGTAGCTTCACCAAATCAACCACTCGTTAATTTCGCCCCAAAGGGCTCTCAAGCAATTGGTAGGATTTGGAGCAAGTCCAAGCAATGCTGGAACTTAGCTCCAGGAACAACCTTAGTCAGCTTATCAGCGGGGTTGTCCTTGGTATGCACCTTTTCAAGTGCAATATCACCGTCTTCTACAATATCCCGTACGAAGTGGTAGCGAACATCCATATGCTTGGTCCTTGCATGATGGACTTGATTCTTTGCCAAGTGGATAGCACTCATACTATCACAATGCACATCAATTACATCCTGCTTCACCCCAAAGTCATTAATCAAACCACGAAGCCATAGGCCTTCTTTCACTGCTTCTATTACCGCCATATACGCTGCTTCCGTAGTTGATAGGGCAACCGTAGCCTGCAACATAGACCTCCAACTGACTGGTGCACCATGTAAAACAAACACCTATCCAGTAGTTGACCTACGCATATCCAGATCCCCAGCATGGACCGAATCCGCATATCCAGTGACTTGACTAAAGTCTCCACCAAAGTGTAATCCTACATCAGTGGTGCCCTTCAAGTACCTGAATATCCACTTCATAGCCTCCCAGTGCTTCTTTCCTGGATTAGCCATAAAGTGACTAACTACACTTACAGCTTGTGCAATGTCTGGTCGAGTGCACACCATAGCATACATTAAGCTGCCAACTACACTTGCATAAGGAACTCGAGCCATGTGTTCCTTCTCCTCATCTGTAGTAGGGGATAACTTGGCTAAGAGCCTAAAGTGGCCAGCCAAGGGAGTAGATACAGTCTTTGCATCTTCCATACCAAAACGAACAATGATCTTCTCAATATACGACTTCTGAGATAAAGACAATTTTTGTTTCTCCCTCTCCCTTTTAATCTCCATCCCCAAAATCCTTTTGGCTCCACCCAAGTCTTTCATCTCAAACTCTGAGCTAAGTTGAGATTTCAGTTTATCTATCTCTACCATGCTTTTTGAGGTAATAAGCATATCATCCACATAAAGCAATAGATAGATATAGTCTCCACCATGAAGTCTATGAAAGTAAAGACAACAATTATACTTATTTCGGATGAAATCATGCCGTGTCATGAAGGTGTCGAACCGCTTGTACCACTGTCGAGGTGACTGCTTCAACCCGTACAACGATTTTTTTTAACAAACACACATGATTTTTGTTGCCAACCACCTTGAAGCCGTCCGGTTGATGCATATAAATTTCTTTGTCAAGATCACCATACAAGAATGTTTCTTCACATCGAGTTGCTCTAAATCGAGATCATGATGAGCTACCAAGCTCAACAATATGCGAATAGAAGTATGCTTGACCATCGAAGAAAAGATCTCATTGTAGTCCACTCCCTCCTTCTGCACGAAGCCCTTTGCCACTAATCTTGTCTTGAACCGAGTTCCACCTGACTCTGGAGAAATTTCATTCTTTTTGTACACCGACTTGCAGCCTATAGCCTTCTTGCCTTTAGGCAATTAAACCAGATCCCATGTACAATTTTTGTGGAGAGACTCAATCTATTCCTACATAGCCACCATCCAGTTCTCGCTGCTAGTATCTTTGACTGTCTGTCTGAATGTGATAGGCTCATCATCCTCCACTGGTAGTGCATATGCCAACACATTTAGTCGTCTATAATGCTTTACCAGTTCTTCAAATTCGTACATATGTACTAGCTTGACTGATCTCCTTGGCCTAGTGGTGGCCAAGGAATCTTGCTGCTGGTGCTGATCATCCTTTGGTTGTCCCTCTTATGGGGCTTGATGAACATCTTTAGAAACCTCCACCTCATTTGATGCATCCTCAGATGACTCAATCTCAATTATTTGAAATTTTTTAGATACACCACCATCCTGATCGTACTCACTCTTCTTGCTCGAAGCCAACACTAAAGACTCATCGAATGTGACATCCCTGCTGATCAAGAACTTCTTATCCTCAAAGCAGTACAGACGGTAGCCCTCCACTCCTTGTGCATATCTCAAGAATATTGCTTTCTTGGATCTCGGGTCCAACTTACCCTCATTGACATGATAGTAAGCTTTGCATCCAAACACGCACAAAGTGCTGTAATCTACTGGTTTTCTGGACATCACCTCATATGGAGTCTTACAATCTTAGCTGGAGTTGGTGATCTATTAACCAAGTACCGTGTCATGTGTGTAGTGTAGAAGCATGGAATTTCAGGGCACATCTATGTTCCAGAATTCCTATGCGCTCAAATACTACTCAGAACATGCGCCAGAGAGCTCAAACGAAGTACTTGGCACATCAAGACAGCAAAAGTATAGACAGCAAAAGAAGATTTTTTTTCATATATAAAAGTATATTACATGTCTAAAAGGCTTTAAATAGAAAATTTTCTACAAAAAAGAAAGATCCTAAGACTACAGCCAGGCGCAGCAAACTGCCATGCGCCCTCCACCAGGCGCATCATCAGGCAGGCACATCACTTCAGCGTCTCAGTCAGGCGTATCTCTTCAGCGTCTCAGTCAGGCGCAACCTTCAGCGTTTCAGTCAGGCGCATCTTTTCAGCGTCTCAGTTATGCGCATCATGAAGTCTCAGCATATGCGCCTTATTTCGACCCGATCAAATGCTTCGACTAATGAAGCATTTATTGAGCAGAACCTGGGTGGGCAATCAACCCCACCCTAGCGGAAGGAAGAGCACTCCTCCGAGGATAAAGGAGCAGCTTTTAACACAACCAGAATGAGCAACACCCACTCTTGCAGGAGGAAGAGCTCTCCAAAGCCCAAGGAAGATGCGAGCATCGCAATTCCGATCTGCGGCTCTTCTAGCATAACGCAGACGAGGCTCGAACATCCCGATCTTTGGATGCAACAGGCACCTTCCGCCTGCCTCAGAAGCCATCGACTCCGACTTGTGGATGTAACAGTCACCTTCAAGTGCATGAACGAAGACAAGTCGTCGCATCTTCACCCTCGGAAGCATCTCATCAACAGAATATGCTCGAGCAAACAAGTTCATTTGGAAAGACATGAGAGAACGAGAAGCAAACTCTCTCCTTGCCACTATTTATAGGCCTGGAAAATCAAACCCATACGCCAAGTGGCGGGCCCTCCGAATCTCGTGCAATGAATTTACATTTATGGTGATGAACCTGATGCTTCGAATTCAGCCAAGTCAAAATGGCTATTTAAAGCACTTAAAGAACACAAAAGTCGGACCAATAAAGGCATGTCATGCAAAAGGATACGCCGGTCAGACACCGCATATCGTACAGACGCGCCCGTCGGTTCCAAAGCGCCCCATATGGATGCGCCCAACAGAGCACAAACCCGTGCGTCCTAATCAACATGGACCCATGCCCCCATTCCGGCTCGTCACCCATCAAGCAATTAATGTTCAAGTGATAGAGTTGGCAGCATGTCCCCCGAGGACTAGACAGTTAGCAGCTTTTTCAGAAGACGAAACGTCGCTAACATCAGCAACATCATTACTTTCCTCCGACGGCTACGACCTACGTGGCCGACCAACCACTCGCATGCGCGTCAGCGGCCATGCGCCAGAAGACTCGCATGTGCCCCAAAAGTCGTGCGCCCTGACCAATTCGTGACTCCTGAAGGTTGTGAGCCAAAGTCCTCTCATGCGCCCAATCCCAGGCGCATCCTACCAGATCACTCTCTGCTAAATCCGAGATCCTTGAGCCACGGACCTACGACACATGTCCTTTGACTCAATTCATTCTATGAAGGGGTGCTAATCATCCAAGATCTCAGCAATAGAAAGATCCTCTCCCTGCTACGTACCAGCCCACAAAAGCAACATGAAGGATTCAACCCACAAATGATGGTACATCATCCATACGCCTCCCGCAGCAACAACCACGTGGCGTCCCCACGTACAGGCGTATCCTACATATACGCACATGAGCAGCCAACCTGCAAGCTATAAATAGAGGAATCATTTCCTTCTTCGGGACACGAACACACCTACGGACAGACAGACCTTCATACATACACAGTGAGAGAGGCAGATACAGACACTCAACGTCTTCTTCCTCTCTGTAAGCTCTAGCCTCCAGAGCAACTCAGATCTTCAGAGAATCGAGAACCGTCGTTAGATCGTCAACGTAGTCGACGCATTACCACTCGCTCCATCGATACAGGGACCAGATAAACAAAAGTGTTCTCCTAGGACTACATCTAAGTCCTACATTGTAACACTGTTCTGTTTGTAATTGAAATTATAATAAAAAGATTTTAATGGCAAATAAGCTGGTGACTCTGCTGGGGACCTCTTTCTCTTCCACTGAGAAAGCTATGTCGTAATCCGACGACGTGAAGGTCGGCTTCTCCCACAAGACGCTGGTCGTACGCCTCAATCAACAGGCGTATAAGGAGTTCATCTCTGAAGGCAGCGCGAGTCCTTCGAAGCGGCTGCCAAAGCCGAAGAAGACTCGCCAAGGCTGGGTGCGCAAGGTCGAGGCCCCTGGCACCACCACTGAAGGGGATGCGCCGATGTAGTCCGCCCTTCTCGCTGACGTCCTCAGCAGCCAGGATGTGCCCACCGGTGCAGTGTATCTCTCGGGAAAGCATGGTGCTGACCACATTCCCCAGCCATCTCCTTCTCAGACAAGGAAGATGCGCCGACGGAGCAAATGCGCATCTAACGCCCTGCGCAGTAACTCTGAAGTGCCACAGAAGGCTTCTATCTTTGACAAACTCACTCGCTGTCATGGCGAGGAGAATTTGGACTCTAAGTACTATGCACCCCAGCGGACTGGTACGAAGAAGTCCAAGGCAGCACGGGCCATGCGCCTCAAACGTGCTATGCCGGCAGCAAACCAGAAGCATGCGCTCACAATCATGCACGCTGCTGATGGTAAGCTGTATAAGGTTGACTCGGGTGCTTCTATTCCAGAAACGAGCCGACCTTCAAAGTCCTTGCCTCACTTGGACACATCTGTTGCGTTCGTAACCAAGTCGAGCAAGACAAACTCTGTGGTCTTGAACCCCAGCGCCTATATAGGATGTGCATCTGTGGATGGTTCAAGTCACTGTAAATACTGTACCCCTACTACTGATCTGAGCGCGTCTTCTGCGTTATTTCAGGGGGCACAGCGTTCACCTGACCACCCCAGCGCTTGGCCTTGCCATGCGCCTGATGGGGGTGTGAAGGTGGCACTCTCACTTGTCCATCTCGGCGCTTGGCCTTGCCATGTGCCTGATGGGGGTGCGAAGGTGGCACTCTCCCCCAATGATTTGCATTATGTGATCAGTCACAAGCGCCGATCAGGAGAGTCGACTGACGAGCACAATACGCCCCTCACAAGGCACACCTGTGCTGTAGTTACCATCAACTGTTGTTGTAAGACAGTAGTCCCACCAAGGCAGTCTGTATTCCAGCGGCTGCAATCATTAACACCTCTCCAACATCGCCTCGGAAAGAAGGTGTCAACTGAAGTGGAGCCAGAGCTACAGGTTGCTTCTTGCAACGTGGTCTCCAACTCCCCATCAATTCGGAAGGTAACTGGCAGCTCCTCGACTTTATCCTCATCCAAGAGCCAGCCGAGGAAGACCATGACGACTGTCCCGTCCTCAGGAGTGTTTGAGGGCACTCGAGGGAGAAAGAAGATCTCAGAAGAAGCTGGGGGTAGTCAAGCCCCTGTAGATCTTCATCCTGGAGACGAAGTCAGCCTCCCGGACATAGCTGGGGGTAGTCAAGCCCCTGTGGATCTTCATCCTGGAGACGAAGTCAGCCTCCCGGACGTTGCTGGGGGTAGTCAAGCCCCTGTGGATCTTCATCCTGGAGGCGAAGTCAGCCTCCCGGACATAGGTAGGGGTAGTCAAGCCCCTGTGGATCTGCGCCTCGAAGACGAAGAAGTCCTCCAAGACAGAATTAGGGATAATCAGGCCCTTGCTGATACTTCTCCCGAAGATGAAGGTGTCCTCCAGAACATAGTTGGTGGTAGCCAAGACAAAGCTCCGGGGGAAGTTCCTTTTCTACAAGAGAGCGAGGCCGAAAGCGAAGCCTCAACCGATCCATCCACTTCCAGTCGCGTCATGACGGTATACATGACGGGATCTGGTGATGCGGAGTCAGATGCGCCGCCAGCAGATCTCGTCCAGTGCATGGATACCTTGGAGGGAGGACTAAAGACCCTCTCTGCCTCCATGCAGACACTGACTCAAGCAGTATTTGAGATACGGTCAGCTTTGGCCGGGGCATCATCTACCGGTCCTGACCCAGGGGCCAATGGAGAATCAATTGTACCCCTTCAACGGGTATCCTTGAATACAGATTGCCATGAAGCACCTAGGACGTCAGAGCCATCAAATGCTCAACTCCAGGCTGCACCACCTTCCCCGAATCCCAGCTCAACGGAAGACGTGGTTGAGATGATCAGGGGCTTATGTGAGCACTTCGAGTCCAAGAACAGACAGGAGGAGCACCAGACGATGGGGATCCCACAACCATACCCCCTCGAATGGAACAAAGTGGTTTTATCCTCCCAAGTATAAACCATAAACATTGACACCATACGACAAAAATGACTCTCCACGCCGTTATCTGACGTACTTCCAGTCTCAAACGGGACATCTCCCAAAGGAAGACGTGTTACTCACCAGTATATTTGTCAGGACACTGAAAGGAGTAGCTTATGACTGGTACTGCAGTCTCCCTGACAACTCTATATCTTCCTTTGATGACTTGATGCATCTCTTCCTCGATCGTTTCTACGACGGAGGGAAGGACATGACAATGGCGTCCCTCATAGAGATACGTCAGAAGGAGAAGGAAACAGTTTGAGCATTCATTGAACGGTTCCGACAATCCTGCTTCAGACTGCCCCCGGGCATGTCAGAACATGCACTCCTCTCT
This sequence comes from Iris pallida, assembly GCA_029216955.1. NCBI lineage: Eukaryota > Viridiplantae > Streptophyta > Magnoliopsida > Asparagales > Iridaceae > Iris > Iris pallida. The sequence goes on along the minus strand of JANAVB010011200.1, from coordinate 5,151,696 downwards.
TCCTGCAGCATGAACATGCTGTATGCGATCAAGATTTGGCTCAACTCCACTCCTCCTTTCGACTGGAGTTCATTGATCATCGAGGCCGAAGCAGCAGAAAAGAAGGCGTCCAATGCTCGTCTTTTGGGAGTCAGTTTCCCTGTCTTTGAGGATAAGGGAAAACGGCCTGCAGCCAACAACCCTGGACGAGAGACGAAGGGGAAGCAGGCGTTGACTGTCAATGCCTCCAAAGGCGTATCAGCACCTACTCAGAAGCCTCCACTTGCACCAAGGCCAAAAGAGGTTTATTCTTTCAACGATAAAGACACCTTGCAACTCTTCGAGATATTGAAGCAGGGTGACAAGATCAAGTTACCGGACCCAAAGCGTCCTGACGAGGTTGGAAGAGTGGACAATCCGAGGTACTATCACTGCCATCAGTTTGTCGGACATCCAACTAAGAACTGCTCTACATCCAGCGCATAATCAATACGGATGTTATATCCGTCGACTACGAAGAGAAAACGGTCTCGGCCAACCTGGTGTCACTCCAATTTGGCACTTTGCCGCCAACCACAACACAAGATGGCATCATCCCCATCCCAAAGGCGACAATGGAGGTGGTTAACCTACCACCTACTCGTGACAACGTGAGTGGACTCATCCCATTCACCACATCCCGGGGAGAGGTCTTATGGGTTCACCCTGATCTCGTCTCCGAAGTTACTCAACCGGGGGGTACGCTCTACCTCCAAAACCAAGGACAAGAAGATCAAGTCTTGTCGCATGATCTCTTCCTCTACGGAAGAGGCACTTCCTGTACAGACACGTTCACGTCAGAACGCCCAACCTGACGAAGCTGTCATCGAGGTGGTGCCTCCTTGCACCGTTCCTGCTGCCCAGGAAGAGGGTCCATCCAGGCCTCCAGCAGCCAATAAACAGAAGCATGTAGAGGCCCATTTTGACAGGCCTTTACAAAAGAAGAATGCTTCGGGCCTAGCCAAGCCCCACAATTTCGACATACTGGAACAACTTGCCAGTACTCCTGCCCGCCTATCGCTGTTTGAGCTTCTTCGTCTTTCCAAGGACACTCGCGAAGCTCTCTGTGAAGCCCTGAAGGATGCTGAATCCTTCATCAGTCAGGTCAAGCAGCCCGAGGATATCCCGACCACATGTGTGCACTTCCATTGTGCGGATGAAGTTATCCCCAACATAACCTTCACCCAACAAGACATGCTGCTCAAGCACAACCGACACAACAGGCCACTGTATTATACAGGATATGTCGGTTCCGTCAAGGTGAAGCGAATTCAGATCGATCCAGGGTCTTCCCTCAGCATCATCTCGAAGACGCTGATTTCAATATTGGAGATCCCAATGTACCGTCTGGCACCTTCCAACACTACAATTAGCGGTTTCAATGCTAGCAAAAGTGAACCGCTGGGTAAAATATGGCTGAAATGTCATATCGGTAACCTCCGAACCGAGGTGACTTGCTATGTCGTGGACGCTGACATCAACTACAACCTCCTACTGGGTCGTCCGTGGCTGCATGAGTATATGGTGGTGCCATCTACACTCCACCAATGTATGAAGTATGTGTCCACCAATGACATCATCCGGATAGAGTTTGCGGACATTGACCCTTTCAAGGGTGTCGAAGCCTACTTTACCGATTCTACCCTGTACAAGTCGCCCGACGAAGGGTCGACGTCTTCCTCTCCGGTTCCCAACACCTAAAAGAAAGCTGCAGGACTACTATCATCGAACTCGACGGAGGGTGGGCTATGTCACGCCACCGACAACTCCAGAGAGTTCGGAGGAAGAAGAAGTAGAACATTCTCATTCGTCCGAAGCATCAACCTGGGATTCTGATACCAGTATCGGCTCAGTCTTCAAGAATGTGCTATCAGTCAATATGGCATCTGCACAATCTCAAAAAGATAAAGGCAAAGACCAAACACCGAAATTCTTCGAAGAAGAACCTTGGGCTCAACGCCTAGGAGCACAGTGGGAGTCTCGTTTTGAATTATGCGAACCCCCTACCGAAGACGAAGTCGAGCAGATTGACCTTGGGGATGGATCTTCTTCTAAACCCATCTTCATCAGCAAGAGTCTAAAGGGACCAGATCGGGAATCTTTAATCCAACATAATTGACGCAGTATGAATTAAAAGAATCTTTAGTGTGTGACAGATCGGGAATCTTTAGTGTGTGACAAACATAATTGATACCATTGTGTGAATTAAAAGAATAGCAGTTATGGTAGCGAATTTAAGGCTTATTTCATTATGTACTGTACTGTACTGTTGCTTGACTCATGTGGGAAGATTCAAGTCGTAAGTGATATCTATCCTAATGCATGATGTATAGTCACTTCGGGAAATACTCAGCCCATATATTAAAATATGTTGGGGAATTGTTAGAGTTTATTGAAATTGTTCTCTAGAAAGTGGTCTCTGTAACACCCAGTTTTTCCAAAAGAGGGTAATTTTGAAATGTTATAATTTTAGTCTTTTAATAATGATATTTAAATCATGATGTAATCTTTAGTGATTTTTAATCATTTCAAACTATTTTTAAATCATGACTTATGATTTTGGTGTTTCTCTAGTGTAGCCCTAGAGACTACTTGACCAGGAAACTAACCATGACCTTGGGAGCCTAACCATGTGAGTAGAGTTTCCATTTAGTACATTTTAGCCTAGAGGGTACTTTGGTCATTTTGGGATTTATTTAACTTGATAGGATTTGTTAGAACTTATTGAATATATGTGAATAATTGCTTGGTATGTGATGTGATTAGCCTAACCTAGAAGGACCTACCCTAATAGATTGGACTAACCTAGATTAGCCTTGGTTAAGTTGATGGTTATGTTAGCATTGACTATGGTTGGTTAGCCATGACTTATGACTTGATTAGTCATGACTAGGATTAGTCATAGTCTTGAGTTAGTATAGCTAAAACCTAGAATCAATATGGACCATAGATCCTTAGTGGGAGATTGAGATCCATAGATTGGGCACTAAACCCTAGGATGGCCAGCCATGTAGTAGTTTTTCCCTCCTATATAAGCCCTCATGTTGAACTCTTGCCTCCTTTTTATCATTCTTGCAAGTCTTGAAGAAAGAGAGGTATAGACTCCTTCCCCAATCCATAGTTCATCCATTGTTGATCTTTTTAGCCCTAATCTTTTGCAATAGCACCTAACCAATCCCTACTTGCTGTTCTTGTGGAGCAAACCCAGCCTTGGAGCAATTTGGAAGCCTATATTGCAAGAGAACCTCTCAGCCTTGGGATATTTCTGGAGGCTGAAAACTCACTCAGGTTTAACCCTAAAACCCTATTGAAACCCTAGATTTTATTGCATATTCATGTAACCCTAGGTGTCCACTTCGTCCTGACCAAGTTTGGTGCCATATTGTGTTAGATACGTGTCCGTATCAGACACGTATCAGTCGTGACTGCAAGTGTTGAGGAAATGCTTGAATGAATTCATTCTTTGTTATTTTCAAATTCTATTTGAATAAAAATCTTGGTTTTGATATTGCTTAATGATTTCTTAGTCTCTGAGATAATTTTTGTGTCCTTTTGTGTCGCATTTTGGTTGAGGACACGGCCTGTGCACTGCCCACAACTTTTCCCTGCTACTCGAACCTCACTGTGGCCACGACACGGGGTCTTTTGATCTAAAAATTTATATGGATTGAGGGGCATTGACTGACTTCCTGCTCCCAAAGTTTCGAAGCCGTACTGGCCACGCGCTGTCGCACGCAGACGATTGAACACGTGCACAGACACACACGAACACGTGTCCGTATCCTCTGTAGACACGTAGTGGACACGTATCAGGCAATCCCACGTGTAGCCCTACCATAGACGACCACGTGGGCGTGTGCACGTGACACGAAGTATCGTGTGTCGTGTCCTACACTCGAGTACATACGTACACGACACTGTGCAACACTGGGTGCACCCCACGTGTTTGTAACGTGTTGGACACGTCTGTGTTGTTGTTTTTGGACACGAAATGACTCACATGACACGTGTACATATGCTACACTAGTTATCAACCTATTGTTTGTAATTTTAATGATTAATTAGGTCAATTTATTGAATTCCCAATAAACTCTGATACTCACTGATACCCCATTTACTGAATTGATTTCTGGACTTTTTAAATTGCTTTTTAACTAATATTTGTGATGTTAAATGTTAGGGCTAGCTCACCTATATGTTTAATAAATAATATTCATGCTTAGTTGTGATTTGTGCAAACAATGAGGTTTTCGAATGTGATTTGGGTTTGGGGTTTTCAAAGGTCTGATACTCTAAAAGCTTTAATCACTGAATCCTGATTTGGTTTCCCATTTTTAATTCTTGGTTTAAACTTGAATTGGTTCTTAAATTCTGACCTGAGATTAATTTAAATTGAACCCTTGAACTGAGAGTGAAATGTGTATGTTGGATTTACATTGTTTGAACTATCAAGATGGGCTGGTGTCTTAAATCCTGAACCCTGTTTTCAATTCCTAGTTTGATTCATGTTTTCCAACTGATATGTGATGATCAAACTGCCATATTAATTTGTATACATGTTTAATAGTGTGCATTGGGTTAGTTAGGATTTGTGTGGGATTTAGATGATAGGTTTTCGAATTTTGATTGGTGGGGTTATGAATCTGTCCTCTCCAGTTTTATACCCAAAAACCTAAGGACAACTTGGTACTTGTTGAGATGTGTTCCTGAGATTAACTCAGGTATGCAAGACTGAAAATGGTGATGGAAAAACTGAGATCAAGTTGTAATGTATAAGTGATATTTTGAACTGTCATCTACCAATTCCTGAGATTTCGAAAACAATAGGAAAAATTTGAGTTTGGTTTTGAATGATACCTGAGTTGAATTATGGTTTTATGTTTAAAAGATTGATTTCGAGTGGGTTGGGACTGAACTGAATACTCAGTTCCGGAGAAACAGTCCCTTCTCCTAAAAACTGAGTTCAATGATTTTAAATTGTTATGTTAACCCATATACCCTGTGCTAGTCATTACTAGGTTGATTTCATGTTAGGCTTTGGGTTTCAATTTGGAATTTATGAATGTGTTGACTGATACATGGATTCAGTCTTAAATCCGATTTTGATTTCCCTTTCAAAACAATTTGTGATGTTCAGATTTCATGTTAATCTTAAGTTACATGGTATTATTTTTACTGATTTGTTCACTAGGGTTAAGTACTAAACTGAGTTAGGCTAACTGAAATTTCTGTTCATCACATTCAAATCCATTGATTGGTGATACACATGGACTGATTGGGGAGTCCTCAGAACACATTCACTGCCTTAAATTTCTGAGAACACCCACACACAACTGAAATGATGCACACACATCCTTCTTAACCTGACACCCTGTTTTCCTAACTCTTTCACACACACAGGTTTTTCCTAATACTACACCCTTCCACACATGCCTCACATATAAACACACATACTCTGATTTCACACACACACAACCCTATTACACAAATCACTCATTTCAATCACCTACACACACACCCCTTATGAATATATATGTATATGAAATATATGTAATGTATATAACATATTCATGGTAGCTATAGATTTGCATATTATAGTATGGTATATAGGTATAACTTGTATATGTTAAAACTATGTAATGTATGTTTTGATAAGCTTAGTTGGCATTGTGTTGTGGTTGTGTGCTAGCCTAGGTTTAGTTAGGGTTGGCTAGACTTGATTGACTGGATTAGACTAGAATTGACCTAGTTTGACTGTTAGAGTTGACCAAGAGTTGACCTTGGCCTAGATTGACCTAGACTCATTTAGAATGAATGGAATTGCATCTTGTTATCATTTTAGACATGTTGTGACTGGTACTATTCTATAGGAGACAGACACCACTCCTTGGACAGTATATTCTCTTCAGACACTCAGGATATCAGGCGAGTATATTCTCTGACCGTTTCATACTTGTCTGGATTTACATTCTTGCTCTAGATTACTGTTCTTGATGCTGACACGATCATTATCACGGATTGGTACTATATGGATCTTCTTCTGAGATGTTATCTCCTTGTATTCACTAAATACATATTGTGATGTGCGTTTCACTTACATATTGTATTTATTGAATACCCTTATCATTGTACACTCATTGTGCATATTGTACTCTCATTATCACATTGAGCTATTGTACAAGCCATTGTACAAGCCATTGTACAAGCCATTGTATAAGGTAACGTAACTGAATTGGATCCTTGTGTATTGATTGGGGAGGGAGAGTAGAAATGGTTATGTGATCAATCCTATTGCATAAGAAATTGTATATGTCCATTGTACACCCACGTACAAAGGAGTCCCATTTTATTGTATAACCTAACCCGTTTACATAACCATATTGTTCTCTAAATCACATATTGCCTACAGTTCTTACTTATCTTATATAGATATTTCCCATTATCAAATCTCTACTATTTTTCATATACATTCTTCTTTCAGCGTTTCATGTACCTTACTCTATTGTATGCTTTATATTTTCTAACTTGATATGAACTGCGTGAGATGTTTTGTGCTCGCTCCCGTCCTGACTGGACCTGTTGAAAATATTATAGAGGATGAGGATGAGGCCTGCGTAGACACCTTCTATGGGACAGCTGTAGATGACTCGTGTGGCCCAGATTTCCAGCTTGATCCACTAGCTTAGAGACTGAGGTTTCCCTAGTCTAGGTTTTACTATTTCTGTCTCCTGAGATCAGGATTGTATTTATATACTCTTTCATATTCAGTATTAGACTTGGATTGAGCTGGATGTTCTATTTTGTATAGGAGTAGACACTTAGACTCTCTCTCTGATTGTATCCTGTGGATCTTTTATTCCAGTATTTATCTATCATTTATCTTATTCTTCTGTCTTAGATGTGATTGAGACTGTATATTGCTATGTCACCTCCATTCGGAGGGTATATACGGTACAGGTACCTTTATATTGTTAGATGATTGACCTAGGACAGCGTTCTACCGTCGACACTGCGGCGTAGGCTGGGCGTTGTTACGTTTTCGTACCCTAACAGTGGGTGCGGGTCGTGACATGTTTTTAGTGGTGGCCCATGCAAGTCGAGTTTATGTAGTGGTATTCGAACTAGAGTATCACTACAGCCTGCAGTAGAATTAGGATATTTTTGTTGGTACTCAATCACATTAGGAAAAACTCTTATCTAATTCATACCATCTCAGTCCTTGCTGATATTGTTTTTTTCCTTGAATATAACTGTCCTCCCTTGCTATTCGACTCATTCTCAGCAATTGTTTCTTTGATCTGTCTCCAGGATGGTTGAGACGAGATCACATCGCCAGGGCCAGGGGGACGCCGATGAGAGGTCTGCCACCTCTCATATCTAGCAGCCAGCCCCTGGTACCGCAGCCCTAGTCATGCCAGCTGGGGTAGGCGTTTCAGCTGCGTTCGGAGGAGCCCTTCCACCAGCAGCAGGGGGTATGCCTCCCCTAGTTCAGGGGCAGGACCCAGTCATGTAGGACCGTTGAGCACCTCTAGAGGGGGGTGAATAGAGTGCGTGTGTGCAGCGGAATATAATCACCAATTAAAAATTTAAACTATGGTAGATATGTAAGAGACAGTAAATAGAGATAGAAAATTCAAACTCAGTGACACGGCGATATATACTGGTATCCCTCTGAGAGGACTAATCCAGTCTCGAGTACTCTTGTTCGATGTTAATCCACTATGGCACAAGCTTTAACTGAGAGCTTGCAGTCTCTTACAACACCGTGCTTGGTGACGAGCGCACGACCAGCTCCACACACACACCGTGCTTGGTGACGAGCGCACAACCATCTCCACAACAAGAAAAGTTGTTGAAACTTGGAACGACCTCTTTACAACTCTTGAGTAACCAAACGACTCTAAATCAACTCTGATAGTACTGGCTTTTGGCTAAGAGATGTATATGTGAGATTTGAAAATCTTGGATCGTTTGAAAACACTTGAGTAATAGAGAAGAGAGAATGAAGAATGAATTGATGATTTGAAATGAAAAGTTCTTCTCTATTTATAGGTGTTTTCTCCAATCGAACTCGGGCAGAACTCGGACAGAGTTCGGATACAAATATCTCGCAAAGAGATGTTGCTCGCATATTTGGAGGCAACAGAAATTTGAATAATTTTTGACCGAACTCGGGCAGAGTTCGGACCGAACTCGGGCCGAACTCGGTTAGGAGTTCTGTCAGGAGATATTTGAAAATCTTTTGCAAAAACAGTTTTCAAATTTGTTTTTGGTTATTTGTAAAATCATTTTGAAAGACTATTTTCGAAATATGTTTTTGAAATACTTGTAAACGAAAATACGAATGGTAAATAGGTAGGCTTTTTGGAATGTGGACAATTTTAACCCTGAGCCAGTAATACCACAATTGATTTTACAAAATAAATCCTAGACTCAATAAAATATAAAATACAGAATAAAATGAGAAATGAGTCTCCAGTAGATTTGATGAAGTTGACGCTTTGATTGATGCGGTACATCGTCCGTTGAATATGATTTCATGAATCCTGAAATGATTAGCAGTATTTTCTATATTTTGTGTATTGACTAAAGTGTATGTTGATTATCGAAATCGGGTGTGACCATGGAATGGGCCAACAATCTCCCCCATTTTGATAATTGACAAACTTGAGTCTATACCAAAATATATTTATATCAAATAGAACAAAATACAAAGTACCTGAAAAACTATTTGGATTTTGTTTTGGATTGTTTATATGCTCGCGCTTTGGTATACTCTTTTTCTCCCCCTTTGTCAAGTAGTAAAATGAATAGGCTCCCCCGTAAATCGTGAAGCCAACAATAGACAAACAAAAGACAAAGTGAAGCAAAAAAAATAATCACAGCAAAGACATATAAGGAAACAACTGATATATAATGAACTAGCTCATAATAAACTGAAATAACATAGAAGTTTCCACTAGAAATCAAAAATACAACTGATAATGTCTAACTAAACAGTTTAGACATGAAATAAAAACTACTACATCAACTACATCAACTAATCAAATCAATATCCACTATCCCATGGCTGAATCTACGTCACATCATGGGGTCGTCCGCACCGGGAGGATCATATGGGAAGTAGGCGGCAGTCGGGTCGAAAAACAGAAAGGTAACCTCATCAGTGAAACGAGGACCCGGAAAAGCAGGATGAGGAAGGATGGTGACCGGATGGACTGGATCCTGAGCCAGGCTATAGTGGAGATCAGCAATACTATTTCTCAGCACCTGGGCCTGAGAAATGTGCCTGAACTCTGAGTCCTGATGACGTTGCGTAGAGACCGCAACAAAATTATCGAAGCGTTGGTAGAAAGTCGGATCGAATCCTGGGGCTGGGGCCGGAGCTGGATGAGCATCAGCTGGAGGGACCTCAGCAGCAGCAGCTGGAGCAGGAGCAGCTCCAGGTGGTGCAGGAAATCGACGAGAGCGAGTCAGCTCAACAGGAGGAGAGGAGATGGCACACGTCTCAAGATCAATCTCGAAACGTCGAAATATGGAAGCAAGGTGCATAGGATATACTTGATTCCTACCGGCATTTTTGCAGTTAAGCATCCAGGACATCATAGTTTTGGGAACGGAGAATGGGATGCCAAAGTGGATGTGATATAGAGCAGATAGTTCCAAAAAGGTAACTTCATCGGTAGAGCCTTTCTTCGGAAGAAGAGCAGAAAATATCATACGATGAAGCTCATAAAATGTTTGGTTCAGATGTTTGGGAAAATTTCTCCGGGGAGGAGGGTTAGGATGACAAATTAATTCCCTAAAAGAAGCCAAAGTGACATCAGCAGGGAACTGAATGTGGTAGATGTCAACTAATGCATCACCAAGATCAGGAATATGAAAGTATTCACTGATGTCGGTGGCGCTGAATTCTAATTCTTGCCCAGCAATGCAAGAATAGAAATTGTCGTTTGGTTTTACCTGCAGATTACAGTAAAACATACGGACTGCATTGTCATAAATGCTCTCTTGGACCTCGAAGAAATCGCGGTATCCAAGTTGGTCAAAAATTTGAGCATATTCAAAGAAAGTAGTGAAATTAACGAAAGCTCCAGAGCAAATACGACGACTAGAGAAAGAATCGAACCAGAGATCCGAGAAGTCTTTGTCGGGGAACAAAGTAGCATCGTACTCTTCGGGATCTCTCGGTCGTGCTGGACTAAAGAGACTAGCAGGGGTATAGTCAGAGGAACAGGAAGCACCTTGAGAAGAGTTTCCTCTTTGACGTTTGGGGGCCATGAGGAGATGGAGAAGAAAAAAGATGATCGCCCACTGGAACTCGTCGAACCCTTGCTAAGAAGGAGGAGGAGAGGCTTCTAGTAGGAGAGGAAGGCTTTCCACGTTTTGTTGTGAAAAAAGAGTGGAAGGAAAGTTGGATTATATAGGCACTAGGGTCGGCTGTTCGGTTCTGGAAGTTACCACAGCGTCGACCGAACTCGGTCCAAATTCGGTCCGAACTCGGCCAGAGTTCGGGCCGAGTTCGGCCACTTGCATTCCCGAGATAAACAGTGCAGGCTGGTAAATTTAAAAGTTAAATTTAATAACATTGACTGTTTTATTAATTAACGATTGTTATTTCTGAGTTAACTGTAGGGGTTGTCCCAGCTAACGGAGGTTCACCGGGGAACTCTTAAATACCGCTTCGCTTCGACCGTAGCCGTGGTGACAGACATACCCTTTTTAAGTTTGTACCCAAAAATAATTTTCGTTAAAATAAAATATCAAGTCATAAATTCAATTTTAATTACCATATGCACTATGAGTCCAAAAATTCAAGAATGCCGAGCTCACGCCTCAAAATGTTAAAACGGTCTTCAGCCAATGGTTTAGTGAATATATCTGCCAGTTGATGATCAGTATCAATAAATTCTAAGCAAATATCCCCATGTTGTTGATGATCACGAAGAAAATGATGTCTAATTTCTATGTGTTTTGTGCGTGAATGACAAACAGGGTTCTTAGTCAGATTTATTGCACTAGTATTGTCACAATAAATAGGAACATTTGTATAGTGCAGATTGTAGTCCTCTAGGGTTTGCTTCATCCACAAAATCTGAGCACAACAACGTCCTGCGACGATATACTCAGCCTCAGTTGTTGATAATGCTACTGAATTGTGTTTCTTGCTAAACCAAGAGACTAAGGCCTTTCCCAAGAAATGACATGTGCCACTGGTACTTTTACGGTCCACTTTGCATCCTGCAAAATCCACATCCGAGTAACCTATAAGGTCAAAGGATTTGGTTTTGGGATACCATAAGCCAACTGTAGAAGTTCCTTTAAGGTATCGGAAGATACGCTTAACGGCACTAAGATGTGATTCCTTAGGGTTTGCCTGATAACGTGCACATATGCAAACGCTAAACATAATATCAGGGCGACTAGCAGTTAAATATAATAAACTACCAATCATACCTCGATACTTACGCTGATCAACAGGTTTGCCACTTTCATCAGCATCAAGCTTTGTAGATGTAGTCATAGGCGTCCCGATTGGCTTTACATTCTCGAAGTCGTACTTTTTCAGTATGTCCTTCGTGTACTTAGCTTGGTTGATGAATGTTCCAGTCGAGTGTTGTTTGATTTGCAGTCCTAGGAAGAAGTTCAGTTCTCCCATCATACTCATCTCAAATTCACTCTGCATACACTTGGCAAAATCTTGACAAAGTTTTTCATTAGTAGAACCAAATATAATGTCATCCACATAGATTTGCACTAGAAGTATATCATCATTCATGGATTTTATAAATAAAGTAGTATCAATCTTTCCTTTCAAAAATCCATTATCAAGTAAGAAGGCACTTAGGCGTTCATACCAAGCACGAGGTGCTTGTTTGAGTCCATAAAGTGCTTTCTTAAGCTTGAAAACGTGATCAGGTTTTTGAAAATCTTTAAAACCAGGGGGTTGTTTCACAAAAACCTCTTCTTTCAAAAAATCCATTTAAAAATACGCTTTTCACGTCCATTTGAAAAAGTTTAAAATTATTAAAACATGCAAATGCACAAAATATGCAGATGGCTTCTAGTCTAGCAACAGGAGCATAGGTCTCATCATAATCAATTCCTTCTTCTTGATTATAACCTTGTGCAACTAGACGTGCTTTGTTGCGTAGAACTTGTCCATCTTCACTGAGTTTATTTCGGAACACCCATTTGGTACTAATTATCGATTGACCAATTGGTTTAGGAACAAGTTCCCAAACTTGGTTTCTCTCAAATTGATTGAGTTCCTCTTGCATGACAGAAATCCAAAACTCATCAGAGAAAGCTTCATCAACATTCTTAGGTTCTATTTGTGAAATAAATGCTACATTTACTACTAATTCAGAATCTTTAAGAGATGAACGTGTACTTACACCTTTGGATACATCACCTATAATGAGAGTTTCAGGATGAGCTGGCTTGAATCTCAATGATTCAAATCTTTGGGCCAACCCTTCACAAGGCTTTTCTCAGTTCCTGCATCTTCGAAACTTTTATCAGTCCTTGCCTCTTGGGTCAGATCTTTCTCAGAATTCTTCTTAGTCTTTTTAGGTGCATCTTCATCATCACTGTCGCTAGATCTGTGACTATTCAACTCATCAAAAGTAACATTAATACTTTCTTCAACAATCATAGATCTTTTATTAAAAATTCTATATCCCTTACTCTTAGCAGCATATCCAAGAAATATCCTGTCATCTGCTTTGGAGTCGAACTTTCCCAAGTTATCCTTGGTGTTCAGGATAAAACAGCGACAACCAAAAACTTTAAAATAAGAAAGGTTTGGAATTCTTCCAAACCAAAGCTCATATGGTGTTTTCTTTGAGATTGGTCGAATTAACACCCTGTTTAAAACATGACAGGCTGTACTAACAGCTTCTGCCCAAAAGTATTTAGGAAGATTATACTGATTCAGCATGACTCTAGCCATTTCGCTTAGAGTACGGTTCTTCCGCTCCACAACACCATTCTGTTGGAGAGTTCTAGGACAAAAAAATTCGTGGTAATATCCACTATCATCACAAAACTTTTTGAAATCAGAATTTTCGAATTCGCCACCATGATCACTTCGGATACGAGTAATCATGAAGCCTTTTTTGTTTTGTACCTTTTTACAAAATATCTAAAATTCAAAAATAGCATCACTTTTGTTTGATAAAAAGTAAACCCAAGTAAATCGAGAGAAATCATCAACAATAACAAAAGCATAGAGCTTACCGCCAAGACTAGCGACTCTACTAGGACCAAATAAATCCATATGAATCAACTGCAAAGGTCTCGAAGTACTTACAGCGTTGATGGATTTAAAAGTAGACCTATGTGCTTTGTTCTTTTCACAGTCTGCACATACCAGATCTCTCTTGAATGGAATTTTAGGGAGTCCTTTTACCAACTTCTTTATATTCAGACGTGAGATAGTATCCATGTTTGCATGTCCTAGTCTCATGTGCCATAGCCAGCTTTCATCTTGATTGGCTACTAGGCACCTTCCTGCATTATTAGAATTCTCCAAAAAGAAAACATAAATGTTGTCTTCTCTAATCCCTTTATATACGGGATCACCAGATGACATATCATATATGGTACATTTATCTTTCACAAAATTGATACCATAACCATTATCTGCCAAATGGCTTATGCTCAATAGGTTATGTTTCAATTCAGTTACTACACAAACATCCTTTATTATTGGATAAGGAAAAATACCTACAGTACCATTACCTATTATATCACCTCTCAAGTTGTTTCCGAAGGAGACGTATCCTTCTTTCTTCATCGATAGCGTAGCGAATAAGGATGCATCACCAGTCATGTGTCGCGAACATCCGCTATCGAGAATCCATTTGCTTTTAGCATGAGAGGGTTGAGGGTCCACGTACAAGACAAGTAGATGAATTCTTTGGTACCCATTTTCTGAAGGGTCCACACAGATTAGCTTTAGGTCTCCAGACTAAAGTATGGTTGTTAACAAGCTTTCTTGCAAGACAATATTGTGATATGTGTCCGTGCGTACCACAATATGTGCAAGTCAGTTTAGTGGTAGAAACTGTATTTGCAAGCTTGTTTTGTTTGGAGAACCTGTAAGTAAAAGCATGATGGTGTTCGTGTTTCTTCTGTGCTTTCTTGTGTTTAGTCCTTCTAGGTGTATGCTTCGCATTAGGACTAATCTTAGGCTGTGTCACAGGTATTGCCTGTTTGCCTAACTTGATTTCTAACTTTTTAGAAATCGCAATAGACTCTTCGTATCTAGCAGTCATATCAAGGAGTCTTTGTTCAGTTACTAGGTGCATCTTCTTTTCTATGTCATAAAGCTTTTGTACTTTAACATAGTCCTTTTCTTTCTTTTCAATATTGAGGATAGCCTCATGATAGTCTGCTTTAAGTTTGGCTATCTCTTCCGTGTTATCGGTAGTAGATGTCTCTTTAATATCTTCAATTAGATTAGACAGTCTAGCTATCTCGGTTGTGTGTGCCTTAATCTCTTTTCGAGATTGCTTATACTTGTCGAGCACAGTTTTGTGATCTTCAAGTAGTTCGCTAAAGGCGTTCTCTAGTTCATCGAAAGTAAAATCATCAAACAAAGGATTAGATGATACCTTTTCAAAATCCATGAGACAAACATTTGCATTGTTGCAGGGTCTGTCATCTTCTTCTGAATTACTGGCATCGCTTTCGTGCCAGATGCTTGTGTTCGCATACTTTCGTCCAGATGTAGCTTTTCTGCTTGATCTTGATCTATCATATGGACTGCTTTTCTTGGTGGTTGGACAGTCCTTCTTCATATGCCCTGATTTCTTGCATCCAAAGCATATAGTTTCATCTTCGTTGCTTTTTTGGACGTCTTTCTTCTTTCTGCTTGTGAACTTTAGATATTTCTTGAAGTTCCTCACAAGTAGGGCTCTTTCATCACCACTTGACGATTCTTCATCGAAATTGTTGTATGTTGATTTTCTTGCTTGGGCTTTGAAGGCAATAGTTTTCTCCTTTGGTGTTGCTTCTTCAAAATCTTGCAAGTCGAGTTCATGGGTCATGAGTTTGCCCATCAGTGTCTCCAGAGTCATCGTGGTGAGATCATTTCCTTCAATGATTGCTGTGGCTTTTAGATTCCAGTTCTTTGTTAGAGCCCGCAGCACTTTCCTGATCTTCTCGTGATTGCTGTAATCCTTGCCAAGAGATTGTAGAGGATTAGTTATATCAAGGAAACGAGTAAACATCTGTGTAATTGACTCACCGGATTTCATCTTAAAGGATTCATACTCCTGTGTCAGTCTACTAATTTTGGATTCCTTTACTTGGGAAGTCCCTTCATGGGTTACCTCAAGGAGTTTCCAAATTTTATGAGACGTCTTACAGGTTGAAACTCTGTTGAACTCGGTTTTGTCAATTGTACAGAATAGTGCATTGATGGCTCGAGCATCAAGACTAACCTTTGTTTTTTCAGCATCGGTGTACTTGTCATGAGGCTTTTCCATAAGAATGCCTTCAACCACTGTGGGTGCTGGCTTCTTATAACCATCAATGACTATTGACCATAGATCAAAGTCAAGAGACTTTAGAAAGAAAGTCATCCGTGTTTTCCAGTATGTGTAGTTTGTTCCATCAAATAGGGGAGGTCTATTTATGGATTGCCCTTCACCGTTGAATATAGATTTCACGCTGCCATATATACTCTCTAAGGTATGTTATATAAGAATATAACCTGCTCTGATACCAATTGTAGGATCGTTGAGCACCTCTAGAGAGGGGTGAATAGAGTACGTGTGTGCAGCAGAATATAATCACCAATTAAAAATTTAAACTATGGCAGATATGAAAGAGACAGTAAATAGAGATAGAAAATTCAAACTCAGTGACACGGTGATATATACTGGTATCCCTCTGAGAGGACTAATCTAGTCTCGAGTACTCTTGCTCGATGTTAATCCACTATGGCACAAGCTTTAACTGAGAGCTTGCAGTCTCTTACAACACCGTGCTTGGTGACGAGCGCACGACCAGCTCCACACACACACCGTGCTTGGTGACGAGCGCACGACCAGCTCCACAACAAGAAAAGTTGTTGAAACTTGGAACGACCTCTTTACAACTCTTGAGTAACCAAAAGACTCTAAATCAACTCTGATAGTACTGGCTTTTGGCTAAGAGATGTATAGGTGAGATTTGAAAATCTTGGATCGTTTGAAAACACTTGAGTAATAGAGAAGAGAGAATGAAGAATGAATTGATGATTTGAAATGAAAAGTTCTTCTTTATTTATAGGTGTTTTCTCCAACCGAACTCGGGCAGAACTCGGACAGAGTTCGGATGAAAATATCTCGCAAAGAGACGTTGCTCGCATATTTGGAGGCAACAGAAATTTGAATAACTTTTGACCGAACTCGGGCCGAACTCGGTTAGGAGTTCTGTTAGGAGATATTTGAAAATCTTTTGCAAAAACAGTTTTCAAATTTGTTTTTAGTTATTTGTAAAATTATTTTGAAAGACTATTTTCGAAATATGTTTTTGAAATACTTGTAAACGAAAATACGAATGGTAAATAGGTAGGCTTTTTGGAATGTGGACAGTTTTAACCCTAAGCCAGTAATACCACAATTGATTTTACAAAATAAATCCTAGACTCAATAAAATATAAAATACAGAATAAAATGAGAAATGAGTCTCCAGTAGATTTGATGAAGTTGACGCTTTGATTGATGCGGTACATCGTCCGTTGAATATGATTTCATGAATCCTGAAATGATTAGCAGTATTTTCTATATTTTGTGTATTGACTAAAGTGTATGTTGATTATCGAAATCGGGTGTGACCATGGAATGGGCCAACAAGTCATTCCAGAGGTACCTTTCCAGCAGCCGTCGCCCCCAGGATACGTGGACGCGGCTCAGATGTTCGCTTACTTTCAGCAGTTTATGGAGCAGCAGCAGGCCCGACAGGATAGGAGCATGGAGTTGGCCCTTACGACAGTTGCAGCCCGACCAGTGGTTCAGCAGCCGAAGACACCGGAGATAGAGCAGTTCCAGAAGATGAGTCCCAGAGACTTTCTGGGGACGGAGGGGATTCTATATTCTGACGAGTGGATCGAGCATATAGAGGAGATCTTTCGCCTAGCCCGAATACCGGCAGATCTTCAGATCGAGGCCGCAGCTAGCCGGATACAAGATCTTGCTCGCACCTGGTATCAGTCAGACCCCAGGGTGGGGGTAGCTGGGCAGACTTGGGACCAGTTCAAGGGCTTCTTGAAGAAGAAGTTCTTCCCAGATTCAGCACTCAGAGCCTTGGAGACGCAGTTCGAGAGCCTAGTCCAGGGGAGTCTTTCGGTGGAGGAGTACGCAGGGGAGTTTGGCCGCCTCGGCAGGTTCGTAGAAGGCTTGAGCGAGACGACGAAGGCCCAGAGGTTCCGGAAGGGTCTGGTCAAGGAAGTCAAGTCCTTGACCAAGGGCAACAGGGATGCCACTTTTGAGGAGATTTTGACGGGAGCCTTATTGGCAGAGGATGATCTTGAGCTTAGGCTCAAGAGGGGGCGAGACCCAGTTGGGGGCAGCAGCAGCGGAGGACCGGCCAAGAGGCCGCACGTTCAGCAACAGTTTTAGCAGCAGTACCAGCAGTCGAGGGCTCAGATACATCAGCTACAGCAGAGGCCTATTCAGTATCAGGGACAAAGACAGGTGCAGTATCAGCAGGACATCATGTGTAACTTCTGCAAGAAGCCAGGCCATTGGTGGAACGATTGCAGGAAGAGGCTGGATATGTGTTTACTTTGCAGTTCAGCAGAGCATCAGTGTAGAGAGTGTCCCAAGAACCCGACACTATTGTCTCAGATAGCACCAGGAGCTAGGGCTCCTGCAGGACAGTAGAGGGGACCACTATTGCAGACTCAGCAGGAGAGGTTCGTACAGCATCAGCAGCAGGCCAGGGGAGGCCAGCCAGGGCGAGCTTTCGCCATGACAGTCGAGGATGCTCAGGCTATTGAAGATCTAGTTGCAGGTTCCGTCCTTTGATTCTATTTTCGAAATTGCCTCTTATAACTGCGTTGAAATTTCGATCCCTTCTGTTCCTTGTTGGTTGATCAAATCTGTCATGTTGTTTTGTGTTATGTTTGATTTTTTTCTGAGATGAATCATATGGGCTAGGTCACCTAGATATGGAATCTAGAATCTTCGATGGTCGTGTTTAGCTGGCATAGTGAGGACATATAGTCAGATTTAGGACGTATTTTTCGGGTGTGGGAATTTAAGATTTTTGCTGCCAAGCATGCGGCAACGCAAAAATCTTAAATACCATGATTCTAGAGGTATGTGCCTTAGTCAAGGACTCTGTGATTATCGTAGCCTTGCTCACTAACACGACGAAGATTCTGAGTATTATGATTTTGGACAGACGCATATGATTATCTGACGGTATGATTGAGACTTTGATTGTGGGGTGTTTGACCTAGAAGGACTGCTACCATCTTAATTTCGAGGACGAAATTTTTATAAGGTGGGTAGGATTGTAACACCAAATTTTTCCAAAAGAGGGTAATTTTGAAATTTTATAATTTTAGTCTTTTAATAATGATATTTAAATCATGATGTAATTTTTAGTGATTTTTAATCATTTCAAACTATTTTTAAATCATGACTTATGATTTTGGTGTTTCTCTAGTGCAGTCCTAGAGACTACTTGACCAGGAAACTAACCATGACCTTGGGAGCCTAACCATGTGAGTAGAGTTTCCATTTAGTACATTTTAGCCTAGAGGGTACTTTGGTCATTTTGGGACTTATTTAACTTGATAGGATTTGTTAGAACTTATTGAATATATGTGAATAATTGCTTGGTATGTGATGTGATTAGCCTAACCTAGAAGGACCTACCTTAATAGATTGGACTAACCTAGATTAGCCTTGGTTAAGTTGATGGTTATGTTAGCATTGACTAAGGTTGGTTAGCCATGACTTATGACTTGATTAGTCATGACTAGGATTAGTCATAGTCTTGAGTTAGTATAGCTAAAACCTAGAATCAATATGGACCATAGATCCTTAGTGGGAGATTGAGAGCCATAGATTGGGAACTAAACCCTAGGATGGCCAGCCATGTAGTAGTTTTTCCCCCTATATAAGCCCTCATGTTGAACTCTTGCCTCCTTTTTATCATTCTTGCAAGTCTTGAAGAAAGAGAGGTATAGACTCCTTCCCCAATCCATAGTTCATCCATTTTTGATCTTTTTAGCCCTAATCTTTTGCAATAGCACCTAACCAATCCCTACTTGCTGTTCTTGTGGAGCAAACCCAGCCTTGGAGCAATTTGGGAGCCTACATTGCTAGAGAACCTCTCAGCCTTGGGATATTTCTGGAGGCTGAAAACTCACTCAGGTTTAACCCTAAAACCCTATTAAAACCCTAGATTTTATTGCATATTCATGTAACCCTAGGTGTCCACTTCGTCCTGACCAAGTTTGGTGCCATATTGTGTTGGATACGTGTCCGTATCGGACACGTATCAGTCGTGACTGCAAGTGTGGACGAAATGCTTGAATGAATTCATTCTTTGTTATTTTCGAATTCTATTTGAATAGAAATCTTGGTTTTGATATTGCTTAATGATTTCTTAGTCTGTGCACTGCCCACAACTTTTCCCTGCTACTCGAACCTCACTGTGGCCACGACACGGGGTCTTTTGATCTAAAAATTTGTATGGATTGAGGGGCATTGACTGACTTCCTGCTCCCAAAGTTTGAGAGCGTCTCGTGGTCTGTGCGCGGAGAAATCGGGGCCGTACTGGCCTTACGCTGTCGTGCACAGGCGATTGAACGCGTGCACAGACACGCACGAATACGTGTCCGTATCCTCTATAGACACGTAGTGGACACGTATCAGGCTATCCCACGTGTAGCCCTACCATAGGCGACCACGTGGGTGTGTGCACGTGACACGAAGTGTCGTGTATCGTGTCCTACACTCAAGTGCATGCGTGCACGACACAGTACAACACTGGGTGCACCCCACGTATTTGCAACGTGTTGGACACGTCTGTGTCATAGTTTTTGGATACGAAATGACTCACATGACACGTGTACATATGCTACACTAGTTATCAACCTATTGTTTGTAATTTTAATGATTAATTAGGTCAATTCATTGAATTCCTAATAAACTCTGATACTCACTGATACCCCCATTTACTGAATTGATTTCTGGACTTTTTAAATTGCTTTTTAACTGATATTTGTGATGTTAAATGTTAGGGCTAGCTCACCTACATGTTTAATGAATAATGTTCATGCTTAGTTGTGATTTGTGCAAACAATGAGGTTTTCGAATGTGATTTGGGTTTGGGGTTTTCAAAGGTCTGATACTCTAAAAGCTTTAATCACTGAATCCTGATTTGGTTTCCCATTTTTAATTCTTGGTTTAAACTTGAATTGGTTCTTAAATTCTGACCTGAGATTAATTTAAATTGAACCCTTGAACTGAGAGTGAAATGTGTATGTTGGATTTACATTGTTTGAACTATCAAGATGGGCTGGTGTCTTAAATCCTGAACCCTGTTTTCAATTCCTAATTTGATTCCTGTTTTCCAACTGATATGTGATGATCAAACTGCCATATTAATTTGTATACATGTTTAATAGATTGTATTGGGTTAGTTAGGATTTGTGTGGGATTTAGATGATAGGTTTTCGAATTTTGATTGGTGGGGTTATGAAACTGTCCTCTCCAGTTTTATACCCAAAAACCTGAGGACAACTTGGTACTTGTTGAGATGCGTTCCTGAGATTAACTCAGGTATACAAGACTGAATATGGTGATGGAAAAACCGAGATCAAGTTGTAAAGTATAAGTGATATTTTGAACTGTCATCTACCAATTCCTGAGATTTCGAAAACAATAGGAAAAATCTGAGTTTGGTTTTGAATGATACCTGAGTTGAATTACGGTTTTATGTTTAAAAGATTGATTTCGAGTGGGTTGAGACTGAACTGAATACTCAGTTCTGGAGAAACAGTCCCTTCTCCTAAAAACTGAGTTCAATGATTTTAAATTGTTATGTTAACCCATATACCCTGTGCTAGTCATTACTAGGTTGATTTCATGTTAGGCTTTGGGTTTCAATTTGGAATTTATGAATGTGTTGACTGATACATGCATTCAGTCTTAAATCCGATTTTGATTTCCCTTTCAAAACAATTTGTGATGTTCAGATTTCATGTTAATCTTAAGTTACATGGTATTATTTTCACTGATTTGTTCACTAGGGTTAAGTACTAAACTGAGTTAGGCTAACTGAAATTTCTGTTCATCACATTCAAATCCATTGATTGGTGATACACATGGACTGATTGGGGAGTCCTGAGAACACATTCACTTCTTCTGAGATGTTATCTCATTGTATTCACTAAATACATATTGTGATATGCGTTTCACTTACATATTGTATTTATTGAATACCCTTATTATTGTATACTCATTGTGCATATTGTACTCTCATTATCACATTGAGCCATTGTACAAGCCATTGTACAAGCCATTGTATAAGGTAACGTAACTGAATTGGATCCTTGTGTATTGATTGGGGAGGGAGAGTAGAAATGGTTATGTGATCAATCCTATTGTATAAGAAATTGTATATGTCCATTGTACACCCACGTACAAAGGAGTCCCATTTTATTGTATAACCTAACCCGTTTACATAACCATATTGTGCTCTAAATCACATATTGCCTACAGTTCTAACTTATCTTATATAGATATTTCCTATTATCAAATCTCTACTATTTTTCATATACATTCTTCTTTCAGCGTTTCATGTACCTTACTCTATTACATGCTTTATATTTCCTAACTTGATATGAACTGCGTGAGATGTTTTGTGCTCGCTCCCGTCCTGACTGGACCTGTTGAAAATATTACAGAGGATGAGGATGAGGCATGCGTAGACACCTTCTATGGGACAGCTGTAGATGACTCGTGTGGCCCAGATTTTGCAGCCTGATCCACTAGCTTAGAGACTGAGGTTTCCCTAGTCTAGGTTTTACTATTTCTGTCTCCTGAGATCAGGATTGTATTTATATACTCTTTCATATTTAGTATTAGACTTGGATTGAGCTGGATGTTCTATTTTGTATAGCAGTAGACACTTAGACTCTCTCTCTGATTGTATCCTATGGATCTTTTATTCCAGTATTTATCTATCATTTATCTTATCCTTCTGTCTTAGATATGATTGAGACTGTATATTGCTATGTCACCTCCATTCGGAGGGTATATACTGTACAGGTATCTTTATATTGTTAGATGATTGACCTAGGACAGCGTCCTACTGCCGACACTGCCGCGTAGGCTGGGCGTTATTACGTTCTCGTACCCTAACAGTGGGTGCGGGTCGTGACAGTCTCACATTCATGTAGCAAATCCTAAGTGTGTATTTCAATATAAGATTTTTTTTTTGTTGATTGCGCACATGGGGAGCGGTAGCCCATGTGGTTGGTATAGTATGATGTTTAACTAGAAGGTAATGTTTAAATCTACCAAGAAATATTTGCTCATGCCACTCATTTTCTTTGAATTTTCTATAGGAGCTAGGTCCCGTAACAGCCTAGCAACTTGGACTCGGACTAAGTGGGACATGCCGCAGGACGTGCTGATTTCGCATTTCTGGTGCTCACACAGAAGTTGCAATTCCGTATTGCCTATGTGCACGTGGAACTCGCAGTTCCCCGTGGCCTTGTGTGTATGCTAAATTTGTAGTTCCGTGTGACTCGGGTTCACGCAAAAATTACAGTTACACGTGGCATCTACTCACACAAAAATTTTAGTTCCACACAGAATAAGGTCGAATCTTGCTTTGAGCAATGGTGATCGTCATCACCCCAGCAAGCGGTCTTTTCAAGCATCTTAATTCCTGACTTCTTGTTGTAGCAACTTCGTTGTGTTGTTATTGTTGTTTCTAAATTTATGTTTACACAACTTCAAGTGGTACTTTGTAAGTTGTACGTCATTTGTACAAATGTTTATAACCGGGAATAACACCCTTTCGCAGGCGCGTCCATCTTTAGAAATATAGTATTGCAATCTTCGGTGCATCCATCATAAAAATAATGTCTTCCTACTCAAATTACCTTGGTTATCCAGCTATTGCAAAGTTAGGTGAATGCCAGTGAGGAAGAAAGTGTTGGTTGCCAAATCACACCCAGCCATGATCGATCGAAGTGAGGCGAACGCTAGTGAGGAAGGAGGGGACTTCTGTTGGCCCATTGGTCATGGTCAAACCTGATTTTAATAATTGATCAAACTCTGTCTCGATATAAATGTAAGTCAACTCAGATGTTTACCTACGACGTTTTGAACACTGCTCAACAATGGATCTCTACTTTGTTCAAGACTGAAGCTGTTTGCCATTCAGAATGTACTTTCTGTTACGCTATGTATTTTTTTATTTTATTGAGTCTAGGATTACATTGTACACCGAGTCGTACTGGCAAATAGGCTATTCTAAAACATTTTTCAAAACCATCCTATTCTTTATAAATGACCTACATTTTTGAAAAACATTCTTGTTACAAAAAGCTTCTGAAGGATTTTTCAAAAAGTCAAAATTTATTTTCTCCAAAAATGAACTGACAGAACCCCAGGAGAACTCGGCCCGAGTTCGGCCAGAGTTCGGCCATTTGGAACGTTAGTGAACGTTGGGTTTTTGAACTTGGTCATCCTTCAGTTGCAGTTTGTTACAAAGAGTTCTGTCCGAATTCTGCCCGAATTCTGTTAGAGTTCTGTCTTTGGAAAAACTATAAATAGAGAAGGATTTCGATCTTTTAAAATTACCAATTCACTTTCAATCTCTTCTCTTCCTGAGCTTACATTCTTCCAAAGAGTTCTAAAAGCTTACATTTTCAAATTCCAAGCCAGTTACAATCCTCTAGTCGATTTGCCAGTGCGGTACGGTCTAGAAGTTTCAGAGCGATTGTAATCTGAGGCTTGATAGAAGATTCAACTCTTCACAATTGAAGTTGGTCGAGTTCTTCGTATCAAAGCTCGCGTCTGTAGAAGTTGCAAGTACTTCGTATGAAAACTTGCAGGATTTTCCAATAGTGGATTCAACTGGAAGCTAGAGTTCTTCCGACTGGACTAGTCCTCACAAGAGGGAAACCAGTATAAATCTCGGTGTTTGCGTTTGCCATCTGATCACTTTTTAATTTCTGTCATTTACTTTTGTGATTATTATTATATCTGTGATCTAACTACTAACAAGATTTTTTATTAGCAATATTCCGCTGCCTACTCTATTTACCCCCCCTAGCGTATTCTGCTTTACGATTTCGTTCCTACAATTGGTATCAGAGCGGATTATACATGTAAAGCAAGGTAAAATTGCAGTTATATTCAATTGTTATATAGATCACAGCATTACACATGGCAACTGTGAAATTCACAAGTGAAGGCCAAGCCACAAACAGACCTCCACTGTTTGACGGTACAAACTACACTTATTGGAAAACACGTATGAGTTTCTTTCTGAAATCTCTTGATTTTGACTTATGGTCTGTAGTTATTGATGGCTATAAAAAGCCACCTCGTATTTATGTTAATGGTGTTTTAGCTGAAAACCCCCATGACAAATATACAGAGGAAGAAAAGAAAAAGGCCAGTCTTGACGCACGTGCTATTAACGCTTTATTTTATGCTTTAAACAGAACTGAATTCAACAGGGTGTCTACTTGCACAACATCAAACAAAGTGTGAAAACTTCTCAAAGTAACCCACGAAGGAACAACACAAGTCAAGGAGTCAAAGATCAGCAGACTTACTCAGGAGTATGAGGCATTCAAAATGAAGCCAAGTGAATCAGTCACTCAGATGTTTACAAGATTCTTGGATATTATAAATTCTTTGTCCTTACTAGGTAAAGATTACAGTAACCATGAGAAGATTCGCAAACTTCTACGAGCCCTTACAAAGAACTGGATTCCAAAGGCTACAACAATCATTAAAGGGAACGACCTCTCAACAATGTCTCTAAAAATACTCATGGGTAAGCTACTCACTCATGAGTTAGAATTTCAAGACTTTGAAGATGCTACACCAAAGGAGAAGTCAGAGAAGACGATCGCTCTCAAGGCTCAACATAGAAGAACCATCGAAGATGATTCCGACAACAGCGACTCCGACTCTGAAGATCAAGCTCTTCTGGTAAGAAAGTTCAAGAAGTTCATGAGATTTAACAGGAGAACAAAGGACATCAAAGACAACAACAATAATGAGGAAGATCCTATTTGCTATGGATGCAAAAAGAAAGGACACATGAAGAAAGATTGTCCCTCAGCATCATCATCAAAGAAAAATAGCAAATATGACAATGGCTACCTAAAGAAATCTACATCAAGGAAGTATGCCAACACAAGCATATGGCATGAAAGTGAAGCCAGCGACTCAGAAGATGAACAATCAGATGATGCTGCAAATGTGTGCTTGATGGCTTGCGATCAGGTAATCACTAATCCTCTATTTGACCCTTATGATGATTTAACCTTTGAGCAACTAGGAGAGGCTTTCAGTGAACTGTTAGATGATTACAGAAAACTGCGTAGCAAATATGAAACCTTTAAGAAGGTACTCAAAGAGTACAAAGGTGAAATAGGAAGACTTACCGACCTACTAGATCAGGTTAGAGATAATGACTCTTCAAATGAGTCTGGTGAGCTTTCTTCTATTAAATTGTTGTTACACAAGACTGTTAAGCTATCCGAAAAAAAAGACCAAACTATTATCCAGTTAAAGGAAGACCTATCTAAGGAGAGAAAGAGTCTCCAGTATGCACAGGTCAGATTAGAATCACTCATATTTGACTATACTAGATTATATGACACTTCCAAAAAGTTGGAAATTAGTTTAGGAAAATGGCCTGAAGTTGCTGCTTCCTATTCTAACACGTGTCAATTACCGAATCATCGGAACACGCCCAACACTGTCAGACCAAACCATACCAAGACTATGCCCAAGAAGACTAATAGGAATGCATTCTTCTATACTAGAAAACCAAAACCTACCAATCATGCACCTCACACTACTTTCAACACTCAACATCTAAATGTCATTATTGTGGCCTCATTGGTCATATATCTTCTGCATGTAGAATCAGAAAGTTAGTAGATTTAAATGTTTATGCATGGATACCGAAAACTAACCAGTCAAGACCCTACAAGAAATGGGTACCAAAAGTTTTATCTGTAAATTATGTTATAGGTGGGACACCCTTCACATGCTAGGAGCAAATGGATCCTCGACAGGGGTTGCTCACGGCACATGACCGGTGATGCTTCATTATTTGCAACACTGTCGAAGAAGAATAAAGAAGGATATGTCTCATTCAGTAATAATTTGAGAGGGTACATAATCGGTATCGGTGACATTGGTAAGGCTCCCTATCCAGTGATTAAAGATGTTTGTCTTGTTACCGAGTTAAAATATAATCTGTTCAGCATAAGCCATTTAGCTGATCATGGTTATGGTATTAACTTCATAAAAGATAAATGTACTATCATTGATAGTTCAACTGGCAGTACTATATTTGAAGGTATTAGGGAAGACAATATATATATTCTATTTGTTAGAAGATGATAATAATACAGGTAGATGTTTGATGGCTAAAAGTATTGAGAGTCAACTATGACATATGAGACTCGGTCATACAAACATGGATATAATTTCAAGATTATCTACGAAGAAGTTGGTAAGAGGCTTACCGGATATTTCTTTCAAGAATGATACGGTATATAGTGAATGTGAAAAGAACAAAGCTACCAAATCCGCATTCAAATCCAAGAACGCTTTAAGTACCACTAGATCTTTACAATTGTTGCATATGGACTTATTTGGACCCAACAGAATTGCTAGTCTAGGTGGTAAGTTATATGCATTTGTCATTATAGATTATTTTTCTAGATATACATGGGTTTATTTTCTTGAACGCAAGAACGATGCATTATCAGAATTCGTCACCTTTTGCAAGAAAGTACAGAATGAAAAAGGATTCATGATTACTCGCATTCGTAGTGATCATGGCGACAAATTTGAGAATGCAGAATTCAAGCAATTTTGTGACACACGGTTATCTGCATGAATTCTCTTGCCCTAGGACTCCACAACAAAATGGAGATATGGAACGCAAGAACAGAACTCTATCTGAAATGGCTAGAGTTATGTTGAACCAGTTTAGTCTACCTAGATATTTATTGGCTGAAGCTGTAAATACAGCATGCTATATTCTCAATAGGGTTCTAATTCGACCTATATCGAAGAAGACTCCCTATGAATTATGGTTTGATAGAACACCAAATGTTTCTTATTTCAAAATCTTTGGTTGTAAATGCTTTATTCTTAATACTAAAGATAATTTGAGTAAATTTGATGAAAAGGCCGATGAAGGTATATTTTTAGGTTATGCAGCAAAGAGCAAAGGATATAGAGTCTTCAACAAAAGAACCATGATCATTGAAGAATCTATCAACGTCAAGTTTGGTGATCTAAATCAACACTTAGACGATGATGACAATGAAGACATAATCGTACCAAGTACAACTACTGCAAAACCTTCACATAAAGATACAGAACCATCAAATCAGGCATCAGATGAACCTCCAAGCAAAGAAGCCGGAACTAGCAATCTTGAGATTACACCAAAAGAGATGAGATTATTGGCTAGTCATCCAAAGGACTTGGTAATTGGTAAGATTACCAAGGGTGTAAGTACTCGTTCCTCTAATAAAGATATAGCTTCTTGTGTTGCTTTTGTCTCGCAGTTTGAACCCAAAAATATTGATTAAGCATGTAGTGATAATTTTTGGTTAGATGCTATACAAGAGGAATTAAACCAATTCGAACGGAATCAAGTTTGGGAACTTGTTCCCAAGCCTATTGATCATCCGGTCATTGGCACCCGATGGGTAATCCGAAATACACTGAACGAGAATGGTTTAGTGACTCGTAATAAGGCTCGACTCGTAGCTCAAGGATACAATCAGGAAGAAGGTATCGACTACGATGAGACCTATGGCCCAGTTGCGAGATTAGAATCCATTCGTATGTTATGTGCATTTGCATGTTTTCATAATTTTAAATTATTTTAAATGGATGTCAAAAGCGCATTTTTAAATAGTTTTATAAAAGAACAGGTTTATGTAGCTCAACCACCCGGTTTTACTGATTTCTAATTTTCTGAATATGTTTTCAAGTTGAAAAAAGCTTTATACGGTTTGAAACAAGCCCCTCGTGCTTGGTACGATCGTCTAAGCACTTTTCTACTTGATAACGGTTTTTCAAAGGGAAAGGTTGACACTACTTTGTTTATAAAATTTTTGAATAAAAATATTCTTTTGATTCAAGTCTATGTAGATGATATTATCTTTGGATCTACTGATGAATCTCTTTGTCAAGAATTTTCAAAGTGTATGCAGAATGAGTTTGAGATGAGCATGATGGGAGAGCTGAAATTCTTTCTCGGACTGCAAATCAAACAAACCAACAATGGGACGTTCATAAATCAAGCAAAGTACACAAAGGATATGTTAAAGAAGTTCGACATGGAAGCAGAAAAACCACTTAGCACTCCAATGTCGACTTCAACCAAGCTTGATATTGATGAACAAGGTAAACCCGTCGACATACGTAAGTATCGAGGTATGATCGGTAGCTTACTGTATTTAACTGCTAGTCGACCAGACATAATGTTTAGTGTTTGTTTATGTGCACGCTTTCAAGCTAACCTAAGGAATCACATTTGTGCGCAGTTAAGCGTATCTTCCGATACCTTAAAGGCACTTCTTCTGTCGGCTTATGGTATCCCAAAACCACGCCGTTTGACCTAACCGGTTATTCCGATGCTGATTTTGTCGGATGTAAAGTAGATAGAAAAAGCACTAGCGGCACATGTTATTTCCTAGGAAAAGCTCTAGTCTCTTGGTTTAGTAAAAAACAAAATTCTATTGCATTATCAACAACCGAGGCTGAATATATCGCCGCAGGACGTTGTTGTGCACAAATTTTATGGATGAAACAAACTTTAGAAGACTATGATTGCATTTTACACGCATACCTATTTTTTGTGACAACAATAGTTCTATTAATTTGACTAAGAATCCAGTATGTCATTATCGTACTAAACATATCGAGATTCGACATCACTTTCTTAGAGATCATCAACAAAATGGAGATATAGACCTTGTATACATAGACACACATAATCAATTAGCTGACATACTCACAAAACCTTTAGCGGAAGATCGTTTTAATTATTTACGTCAAAATTAGGCATTTTAGATGTCAATAATATTAATTAATTTTATTTTATTAATTAATTTATTCGATACTCAAAAACTATTTTTGAGACAAGTCCAAAATGAGTCTGTCTGTCACCACGACTATGGTCGAAGCGAAGCGGTACTTAAGAGTTCTCCGATGAACCTCCGTTAGCTGGGACAGTACTCCTACAGCTAATCTGAGACAGATGCTGAGTAAAAAATATTAATTTATAAAATAATATTAATTATATTATTTTGAGATTTAAAATTACTAAACTTTGAATTAAGCATTTGAAACGAATTAATAAAAAAGAATGTGGCCTCATTTGAATATTATATATATATATATATATATATATATATATATATATATATATATATATATATATATATATAGCCAGGCAACCCTTGGCGAATTCGGCCCGAGTTCGGTCCGAATTCGGCCAGAGTTCGGCTGGGTATATATATGTACCAGAACGAACCCGATGCTTCCTTCTTCTTCATTCTTCCCCACATCCTCATAACAGCAGCAGCGCGCCTCCGAAACCCTAGCTTATTCTCTATCCTTGTTCTTCCAATCCTTGTGGAGTTTCTCGTCCAAACTTTGGATTCGTGCGGAGAACGTCATCCTCTACAACATATCCAATTCTTGGAAGGTATAATCCCTTCTCTCCTCCACTTTTCATACTTAGGATTTCTAGAAATTTTGGAAAAGAATGCCTAAGTTCAATCCCTTCAAGAGGAAGAAGACAAATGCCAGTGAAGAGGCATCGTCTTCAGATCCGCATACGAATTGCCTCTTTTCTCCGGTCCATTCGGACGATGGTGCGTCGGATAAGTTTTACTTTAAAACTTTCGATCAAGCTTTATTGTGGTACGTCGATTTTATCATGCGTACTATTTGCACCGGATCACCGATTATGTGGACTGTCTTTCCGGATCACTGGCCTTACTTTGAGGTATTAGGACTACAAAATTTTATCACCTTACAATTTCCTATTGCCACTAATGCCATTAGATTATTCTATTATAATTTTGTGTTAGACACTTTTACCGCGAGGACACGTGTCGTAGGAATTGATATCGAATTCACTGATGAAATGTTAGCGAAAATCCTTGGTATCCCAAATGAAGGTGTCCCGCTCGATGACATTACTGATTTTGATTTCCCCGATGGCACGACACTCGTTAGTTTCAAGAATGAGCTTTGTGTGCCTGCACGCGCTCGTCCTAGAAAGTTCAAGGCTAATAACTTGAACTTGTTTAACTACGAATTACATCGCATCATCTATTCCACCTTACTTCCAAAATCCACTTCTAAAGATGATGTCACTGCACTTGAGCTCTCTGCTCTTTATCATATTCTTAAGGGGATTCCATTTTCTTCCCCTAAGACTATCATCCAGATGATGGGTAGATGTCGCGGGAGAGACCGCAACCTATCTTATGCGATGCTTATTCCTCGCATCTTTCAGAGATTTGATATTGACCTATCTACTTATGCTGTCGACCTAGAGCCCAAGTTTCTCAAACTCTCTCGTCGCCGTATTGCCACTGTTCCTCCACCTACTGCACCTACTCCCACAGCTCCCACAGCACCTGTTCCTCCTCACTCTTACCCTATGACTTTTGAGGGAATTCATCAGCATTTATCAGATCTGCAGTTTTTTTATGTTAAGATCTCTAGATAACACGAGTTCCGTGATGTGACTCGATTTCAAACGATTGCCAACTCCTTTGTCGATCTGAAGTTTACGCAGACGGGTCATTCTGCTAGCTCTCTACCTCGAGACCCTTCTGTTTCTGGCTACCGGATTGACGACGAGGCAGTCCACTCTCTGTTTCAGCCAGGGAACGCCTATGATTGGTATCGTACTGCTCGTGCCCCTCCTTGAGACTTTGTCGGTGAGTTTTACGCTGGTGCCACTCCTCACACTTCTGGCGTTGGTACTTCTAGAGCTGGTCCTTCTGGACATGCTGGAGCTGCAGCTGATGACGTTGATGATGTGGATGATGATGATAATTTTTGAGATGTTAGATATTGAGACTGTTACTTTTGTCTTATGTTTACTTGGAAATGCTCCGACATTCCAAGTTTTATCAGTACTTTTTAGCTATTATCAGCACTTTTTTTGTTATGTGACTATTCATAGACATGGTTTTTGATTATGTCTCAGTTTTGGCATCTTAGTCTATTTTTCAGCACTTTATTTGTTTCAGTATTATTCTTGCACTTTATTAAATACTGCCTGTGACAAATATATGCATGTGTTGTTCTATAGTCTATCTGTTTCTCTTACTATATTTACTTTTTATACCATGCCTGTCATGATTATTTATTTTTATTGTGTTTTTTCACTGTATGTTACTTATGCATTGATTGCGGGGGAGCTTTCTCTTTTGCAATTATTTTGCTAAGTGACAACGGGGGAGAAATAAGGATCTAACATTTTTTCGTTCAAGTGAAATACAGGTTATGAGCAATTTCTTTTGATTACTATTTTGAATTGATTTCAGCTTAGATGTTATATCGGCAAGGTTTGTCAATTATCAAAATGGAGGAGATTGTTGGCCCATTGGTCATGGTCAAACCTGATTTTAATAATTGATCAAACTCTGTCTCGATATAATTGCAAGTCAACTCAGATGTTTACCTACGACGTTTTGAATACTGCTTAACAATGGATCTCTACTTTGTTCAAGACTGAAGCTGTTTGCCATTCAGAATGTACTTCCTGTTAGGTTATGTAATTTTTTATTTTATTGAGTCTAGGAATACATTGTACACCGAGTCATACTGGCAAATAGGCTATCCTAAAACTTTTTTCAAAACCATCTTATTCTTTATAAATGACCTACGTTTTTGAAAAACATTCTTGTTACAAAAAGCTTCTGAAGGATTTTTCAAAAAGCCAAAATTTATTTTCTCTAAAAACGAACTAGCAGAACCCCAGGAGAACTCGGCCCGAGTTCGGTTTTTGAACTTGGTCATCTTTCAGTTGCGATTTGTTACAAAGAGTTCTGTCCGAATTCTGCCCGAATTCTTCAGAGTTCTGTCTTCGGAAAAACTATAAATAGAGAAGGATTTCGATCTTTTAAAATCACCAATTCACTTTCAATCTTTTCTCTTCCTGAGCTTACATTCTTCCAAAGAGTTCTAAAAGCTTACATTTTCAAATCCTAAGCCAGTTACAATTCTCTAGTCGATTTGCCAGTGCGGTACAGTCTAGAAGTTTCAGAGCAATTGTAATCCGAGGCTTGATAGAAGATTCAACTCTTCACAATTGAAGTTGGTCGAGTTCTTCGTATCAAAGCTCGCGTCTGTAGAAGTTGCAAGGACTTCGTATGAAAACTTGCAAAATTTTCCAATAGTGGATTCAACTGGAAGCTAGAGTTCTTCCGATTGGACTAGTCCTCACAAGAGGAAAACCAGTATAAATCTCGATGTTTGCGTTTGCCTTCTAATCACTTTTTAATTTCTGTCATTTACTTTTGTGATTATTATTATATCTGTGATCTAACTGCTAACAAGATTTTTTATTAGCAATATTACGCTGCCTACTCTATTCACCCCCCCTCTAGAGTATTCTGCTTTACGATTTCGTTCCTACAACTTCCTCTCTGATATAAACAAAGCCAAGTAAGCTAGATGGCATCTTCCTTTATGAACTATAAACGAAATGAACCATAATTGAACCAAATTTATTATACTAGATCTGTTTGTTCAGTTTATTCGCATATTTTTTTTTACTCTTTAATGATTTGGGCTAAAGTTTGACTTGTGGTAAAATATATTAAAAATATAAACTTGATAAATATACACTGCAGTGCAACATTTCAATCATTTATAATCATCTCATAATTATAAAATGCGTCCCTAAATTACTACATTTGAATCATTTTTCAATCTGAATTAAATCCCTTGTTCATTTGATTCAATTTTCGATCCAAACCCAAAAATACTTGATGTTATTTGGATATCCATTGTGGGTACTAAACTTATTGATTGAACTTATTTTCTTGAGTATTAATATGTTTTAGTACATATCCAGGAATCAGATCTATTTTGTCTCTATTTTTTGGTGGTAAACATACCAATGTTCAATTCTTGCCCATATAAACTTTGGCATACTCCATGCACAATATTCTGCTTATCGGAGAAATTGGGAACACCCTAACCAAAAAGTGGAAATTAATTCAGAAAAATACCTCCATTGTAATAAAGTTCGAAAAAAATAGAATAGGGATACCAAATTACATATGGAGATACACGTCGTGCTATGTGATCTATGTGAATTGCATACACGTTGCCATAGGCTATGGAAAAATATGTGATTTGTACATACATCGTCATAAGCTATGGTGATATATGTGATTATCGAATTCTTTTAAACATTTTTCATATAAGTTATTTATATTTTTATGATTTTCATATAAGTTTTTTTTAGTTGACTGCAATGATACGGACTCACATCTTTTTATGTAGATCTCGGATCGCAACGAGACCTATGTCATTGGTTCTGAAACATCGAATACTCTAGTGAGAATCTTTTAAGCGAGTTATGCGACACTTTTTCAGACTATCACATGTGATATCCGCTAGTGAAGTGTCGCATAACTTGCTAAAAATACTCCCATATAGGTAGTTTGACGCTGTGGATCCAACGGCATAGGTCCAGTCACGATTTGATGTCTGTATGAAAATATGTATGTTTGTATTAGTACGATAAATTTGAAAATAAACTTACATGCAAATCATGAAAACAAAAATATTTTATATGTAAAAGTTTGCCAAGAAAAATTACTAAACTCTTGCCGGCAAGGATATATCTCAAAAAAATTTAAACAATTTGCATATAAGTTATTTATATTTATATGAATTATAAATTTTAATTTGACCGCATCTATACGAGCTTACATCTTTCCATTCGGATCTCAGATCATGACAAGATCTAACATCGTTGGATACGTAACATTGAACGACCCATCTGATGGTATTTTCAGTAAATTTTGTGCCATTTTTTCGGAACATCACTCTCAAGTGTCACTGGTGACGCTCCGAAAAAATATCACAGAATTAACTTAAATACCCTCGCAATAATTAAAAATAAACTTATATGAATAATATAAATAATATAATATACACATTGTTCAAACAATTTAAATCCACTAGGCATCTTGCTTTTAGTTCAAGGAATGATTATTGACTGGAAAAATATCATGTACGGAGCTTAGTCAGCTAGGACATTATTGGGAATGCATTACAGAGCCTCTGTGGTCTATTGTCTGCTCCATATAAAAAGAAAGTCCTGTGAATGGATGACTATTATGTCTTATTGAGTTCTTTAGCATTTGGAATGCTCGACGTGATTTACAAAAAGCACGGGTAGCACGGCACTACAAAGGGGCTAGTACCCCATGCTATAGTGACGTGACACAACATGAGGTGGGACCACGACTTCGGACCATGTCACAGCGACATAGTACTACTTTGAGGCAGGTATCCTCATGTTGAAAGACAGAGTGGTAGTTCAGCACTATAAAGAGACTAGGGCCTCATTCTACAATGGTATGACAGCACTAAGAGGTTGGACCTCAGCTTCGAGCCATGTCATAGTTATGTAGCACTACAAGGAGGCAAAAGGCCTCACGCTGTGAAATTTAAACTCTCTAATAACTCTACGTGTTGGTGCTTTCTTTACATGGAGAGAGCTTGCTCTCAACAAGCCTTGTAAAAGTTTAGTCCCACATCGAAAATGCACCAAGAGTTATCTCAACATATATACTTGGTTGTGTTGTTGAGAGATGCACATGGGGTGGTGACCCTAAGGAGGAAACCATGTGGGTGATTTTACTAGGAGGTAAGAATAAGGCTCCAAGGATTAAGCATTAATGCTTTTGTCATTCTCTTGGATTAATTCCATTTGGAGCTAAGTCCCAAAGGGGCTTAGCGACTCGGACTCGGACTCGGACTCGGGCTCGGGCTCACGGGCTCATGAGGCGTAATGTGGCATTTTGTTGGCGCACTTTGCACTTAGCATGAAGGCTACTGCTGCTGCTGCCGCATGGAGGGCTCCGCTGACTGTGCAGGCTACAAGTCAGTTATGGAAAGACTGTTTCAATGCGATTAATTCAGATCCACTTTTTTGGGGATTTGAATTAATTTCGTTTTCATCTTTGTGGGATTTGAATTAATTTCGTTTCCATCTTTGTGGGATTTGAATTAATTTCGTTTCCATCTTTGTGGGATTTGAATTAATTTCGTTTCCATCTTTGTAGGATTTTAATTAAGTTCGTTGCTATCTTTGTGGGATTTGATTCAATCTTTCCATAACTGAAGAGGTGGCTAGGGTTTCCACCCTCTCTCTATATATACTCTCTTCTGGCCTCCTTTGTGGACTACTAGGAATTTTATAAGTCAGAAAAGAGAGAGAGAGAGAGAGAGAGAGAGAAAGAGAGAGAGAGGAGGCTGCTGCCGCCATTGCAAGTCTATCCGAGGAGTCAGAACAGAGGTGACTTCGATCGTTCCATAAGTTCTTCAACTTGCTGGTTTCTAGAAGCAATTCGTGTGGGAAGAATCTTGCTTTGAGCAACGGTATTTTGACACCCCAGCAACTTTTCTTCATCTCATCTTTCTCTAGATTATTATAACTCGTTATGTCCCAATTGCAACACGTTTGCAAGGAAGAACGAGAGATCTTCTCATCTCTATTTCCCTCCTTCATATTGTAATCTAGCTATTTGTTTTTTTGTATCCTCGTAGATCTTGAGTTTGATCACTGCAAAATTTTGTGTGACTCTCAGATCACGATTGCATCAGTTTTTCATCTTTGATCAAGCCCCGGGACTAATAATCTCAAAGCAAGATCCTTGTAGATGGAAAACATTAAAGCTTCGCTCATCCAATCGAACTACTGCAAGTTGGAAAAGTTCGATGGAGAGCATTATCAAGTCTGGAAGAGGAAGGTTTATCTAACTCTTCAACTCAAAGACGTTGATCATGTACTGTTGGAGGAAGAACCTTCTGTTCCAGACAGTGGGTCTACTGCCGCTATCAATACGGCTACCAAACTCCAGGCCAAATGGAGAAGGAAAAATAGCATCTGCAGGCTTCTCATCCTGAATGCTATGGAGGATTCCCTGGCAGAATCCTACTCGAAGAATAAATTTGCCAGAGACATATGAGAGTCTGTGGAAAAACTGTATAAAGAAGGCAGTAATAGGAGCAATATGTTTGTGGTTGAAAAATATTACAAATTGCTCTTTGAGGACGAGAAGTCCATGTTGCCACAGGTGAAGGAATTTGCGAAGTTGCGTCAGAAACTGGAAGACGAAGAGATGCCCCTTTCTGACAAGTTTGTCGTTGGAGGGATCGTCTCAAAACTTCCTGCTGGATGGAGTACCTTCTATGCAAGGATGCTCAAAAAGAAGCTAGACATTAGCTTGGGAGATCTACTTCAAGAGATCCATGTTGAGGACGAGATGCGTTCCCAACAGAAGATGGACACTCTGTCCAAACAGTTGGCTAAGGCCAATCTAGTACAAACGAGAGATCCCAAGGGGAAGCATGCGGCTTCTCATCACAAGAAGAAGGACTTCACTAATCTAAAAGTGAAGGGTCATTTATTCAAGTAACAGAAGACCAAGTCCCACGTGACTTGTTACAATTGTGGCAAGAAAGGCCACTACAAGAGTGAATGCAGATCCAAGCCTAAACAATCAGAGAAAGGTGAGCCTAGTAAGGTTTCATTGGTTTCTAACATTGTTACTATGATCGCATAGGTCACAACTATGGGGGTTGACTTTGACTGGTGGATAGACACTGGTGCGACTTGTCATGTCTGTTCTGGCAAGGAATGGTTCGTCACGTACCAGCCGATATCTGAGAAGGATGTCATGGCGAACCAGGCCCAAGCTGAAGTTATGGGGATCGGGACTGTGGAGCTGAAACTCACTTCTGGGAACACTCTGACGCTTCAAGGTGTGAAGCATGTTCCGGTGATTGCCAAGAACCTGATCTCTGGGAGTCTGTTCTACAACACAGGCTTGAGGATGGACATCAATGCTGGTTAGATGGTGATGTCCAAGAAGGGAACATACTTCGGGAAGGCTTATCAAACCGAAGGAATGTTTAAAATTCAGCTTGTCAACCAGTTTAATGACATAAATGCAGTTACATTTTCTGATTATTCTCTTGAGTTGTGGCATAATAGACTAGGATATGTTCATTGTAAAAGAATTAACAAAATGTCCAGTCTAGGACGTATCTCCAAATATGGGGGTAAGATGGAGAAGTGTGAAGTGTGTGCTCAGACGAAGATCACAAGGAAACCCTTTCATCGGGTCAATCGAAGCACAGATCTTCTGGAGTTGGTACACTCCGATATCTGTGACTTCAAATATTTCTCCACGAAAGCCAGGATGAAGTATTTCATAACCTTCATCGACGACTTCTCAAAATACGCATTCGTCTACTTGCTCAAGACTAAAGACGAAGCTTTCGATAAGTTCAGAGAGTTCAGGGCCGCAGCTGAATGACAGACTGGACAACAACTCAAGAGGT
The DNA here is from genome assembly GCA_029216955.1 of Iris pallida. Taxonomy (NCBI): domain Eukaryota; kingdom Viridiplantae; phylum Streptophyta; class Magnoliopsida; order Asparagales; family Iridaceae; genus Iris; species Iris pallida. The sequence goes on along the minus strand of JANAVB010011200.1, from coordinate 5,113,813 downwards.
TGAGAAGTGATCGAGGTGGGGAGTACAGGTCTCATGACTTCGCATCGTCCTGCAAAGAACATGGAATCATATGCGAGACTATTGCTCCATATTCTCCTCAATCCAACGGAGTAGCAGAGAGGAAGAACCGAACATTAATAGAAGTGATGAACTCAATGCTGCTTACTGCAGGTCTTCCAAAATGCTACTGGGGAGAAGCTGCATTAACTGCCACTTTCATTCTGAATAGAGTGCCATATGCAACTTCGGACGTAACTCCTCATGAACTCTGGTTTAAAGTCAGACCAAACTTGAATGTCATTCGAGTGTGGGGGTGTCTGGCCTATGTGAAGCCCCAGATCTAAAGATTCAGAAGCTGGGGACAAGGACTACGAAGGCGATCTTCTTGGGATATGCCAAGAAGAGTGATGCTCGGAGATTTCTTGACATTGAGTCAAATCATATCATCGAATCTCGCGATGCTGAATACTTTGAAGACAAGTTTGCAAAAGACAAAAATATTATTCTTTCGGACATTTCAAAAAATGATGTAGGTGCAAATGAGACTGAAATCTCATATGGGCCAGTAGTCCAAGAAGAAGCTGTTGTTGATGAAACAACTCTTGTACCAGAACTCGCAGAGCCGTCAGCAAAGCGAGCGAGGAGACCTAAAGACTTCGGAGATGACTTTGTCACCTATCATGTGGAAGCAGATCCGCTTACCTATGATGAGGCGATGAAGACCAGAGATACTTTCTTCTGGAAGGAGGCAGTGAATGACGAGTTTGACTCTATCACCTCCAATAACACATGGGTGTTGGTAGATCTACCAGAAGGAGAAAAGTCCATCGGATGTAAATGGATCTTCAAGAAGAAGATGAAGGCAGATGGAACTATTGACAAGTTCAAGGCCAGGCTGGTAGCCAAGAGATTTTCTCATAAATAGGGGATAGACTACTTTGACACGTACGCTCCAGTAGCTCGGATGACCACCATCAGAATGTTAATCGCTCTAGCAGCTATACATAAGTTGGTGATACATCAAATGGATGTAAAGACAGCATTCCTGAATGGGGAGCTGACCGAAGAGATTTACATGCAACAGCCAGATGGATTTGTCGTCAAAGGTCTTGAAGACAAAGTCTGCAAATTGGTGAAATTATTATATGGTTTGAAGCAAGCTCCCAAGATGTGGCATAAGAAGATTGACAAAGTTATTAGGTCAAACGGCTACAAAGTCAGCGAGATGGACAAATGTGTTTACACAAAGTTTGCTGATGGAAGAGGAGTCATCGTTTGTCTGTACGTGGACGACATGCTAATCCTAGGGACGGATATAGGCTGTATCACAGAGACAAAGAAGTTCCTCTCAACCAAGTTTAGTATGAAGGAATTGGGGGATGCAGATGTCATCTTGGGCATAAAGATCATCCGGACAGACACTAGAGTAGCGCTGTCACAATCTCACTACATTGAGAAGATGCTCACACGCTATGGGTATAAGAATCTTCCAGGGATCGATACGCCATACAGGTATGATCAGAAGCTGAAGCCAAACTCGAAGGAAAGCGTCAAGCAGCTGGAGTATTCTAGTATTATCGAAAGTTTGATGTACGCAACCACTGCCACAAGCCCTGACATAGCTTTCGTCGTGGGAATGCTGAGTCGGTTCACAAGCAGCCCAGGGATTGAGCACTGGAAAGCTGTGAAGCGGGTGATGAGATATCTCAAGAAGACTCAGACATATGCACTGCACTACAACGGGTATCCGACAGTAGTAGAAGATATCTGTGATGCTAGCTGGTGTTCAGAGGTGGAAAGCGAGAGATCCACAGGTGGTTATGTCTTTTCCTTGGATGGAGCTGCTATATCTTGGAAGTCGAAGAAGCAGACTATACTCTCTCGTTCCTCTATGGAATCTGAATTCTATGTACTTGAAACTGCAGCAGATGAAGCAGAATAGCTTCGGGAGCTCATGTATGATCTTCCAGTGGTTGGGACTCAGATATCGGCGATACCGATATACTGTGACAACCAGGCGACTGCGACGGTGGCATCAAATGACCTCTTCAACGGGAAGAAGAGGACTGTGCGGTTGAAGCACTGGGCAGTACACGATCTTATCAAAAGAGGTGTAATTACAGTGATTGATGTTTAGAGTCAGGAGAACCTGGCAGATCCGTTCATAAAGGCCCTCAAGCGCCAGTTAGTCGATGACACAACTTGTAAAATGGGCTTGAAGGCATTCTGATAGTGTGTCTTTGTAATCCTACCATAAAGTTTTATGGTATTAGTTCAAAGAGAAATCTACTAGGCATCTAACTTTTGGTTCAAAGGAGGATCACTGACTAGAAAACTATCAGGTAACAGTGGGTACTTGTTCTCTGAAACATGGAAGGGATACGAATCCATAACCACTATTGTCTACTATGTATTTTCTGCGAAAAAATAGATCTTGTGGAAGGTTGGCTTAAACACCTTAATGAGTTCTCAGGCAGAGTGAATGCCTGGTGCACTTTACAGGAAGCACGGTAGAGAAACACTACAAGGAGTGAAACTCTATGCTACAGTGGGGTGACTCCACCATGAGGTTCCCAGATCTGGGGTAATGCCTCGGCTTTGCAAGCCAAGTCACAGCGGCGAAGCACCGCAAATAGGCAGGTAGCCTAATGTTGTATGACGTAATTAAAGAGTTGTAGACAGCACTACAAAGGGGAGGATGGTCCCATGTTACAGTAGCACGACACCACGATGAGGTACCCAGGTAGGGATAAAGCCTCGTCCTTGCAAGCCATGTCGTTGCAGCGTAACACCGCAAGGAAGCCTTAGGCTTCATGCTGAGTAGATTGGCACTATAAAGAGGCTGAGACCTCATGCTACAGTAGTATGACACTACGATGAGGTTCCCAGGTAGGGGTAATGCCTCGGTTTCATGCCATGTCATAGCGGCGTAGCACCGCAAGGAAGCGCAAGGCTTCATGCCATGTCTCTTTAATAAAGAACTCACCTATAGTATATGGAAAGAGATATCATGCCGTCTCTTGAGGGTAAACTTGTAGACGCCCAAAATTATATACTAAAACCAGGCTGGCACAGGACCTTTAATGTGCAGCCAGAAGCACACGTAACTACACTATGTGAGTGGAAAGAATTATAATTGTGGTACAGAATTCAAGGCGTAGTCCATTCTTGTATCACATTGTTATTTAACCCATGCGGGAAGATTCAAGTCGTCAGCGACATCTATCCTAATGCAAAATGGACAGTTACTGTAGGGAACGTTCAACCCTGGACACATATATATGTTGTGATATGTGGGCGATTGTTGGTGCTTTCTTTACATGGAGAGAGCTTGCTCTCAACATGCCTTGTAAAAGTTTAGTCCCATATCGAAAATGTACCATGAGTTATCTCAACATATATACTTGGTTGTGTTGTTGAGAGATGCACATGGGGTGGTGACCCTAAGGAGGGAACCATGTGGGTGATTTTACTATGAGGTAAGAATAATGCTCCAAGGATTAAGCATTAATGCTTTTGTCATTCCCTTGGATTAATTTCATCTGTTGTAGCCTCCCCTCCCGGATTTTTTTTGAAAATATTTTATTATTTACTTGATTTAAATGGAGATAATCCACACACGGTGTAAATTTTTGGTACAACCATTTTGACATGTTTGGGACTTTGAAGTTTAGACATGACTGGGCCTTACTCGACATGAGCTCGAGGTATTATTCTGTCAAATACAGACATTGATACGGTCTTCCTATAGGAGACAGGAGTACCATGAAACCTAGGGCTTCGGTGAAAGCCACAAAGGGATATGGTTTACATCTATAGTAAGCTTGTCATATATTTTACGTTTGTACAAGGTTGATATATTCTTGATCATAATCAATTCTACTAGATCTTGGTTATTGAATTGAAGACAGATGGTATATTAAGAAAATGGCAGGTGCAAATATGGATATGAATATATAGAAATATATTCGTAAGTAAATCAGGTATATATATTTGTATATAAAATATATATAGAGATATATATATATATATATATATATTCGATGACAGATATGTAATGTGTATATAGATATACGTGAGTATGTAGGTATATGTATATAAATATATATATATAATATACATGTGTATTTTTGTATTTGTATATAAATATATATTATAAAAATATGTGCATGTATATTTGTACGTATATATAAATATATAATATTATATAAATATGTGTGCACGTGTATATATAATTACATATATACGTGTGTGTACGTATAAATAAATGGGTAGATGAAAATATGTGTATACGGATATATATGGATATTTGTATATATTTATATGTATATATATAGGTATTTGAGTATATTTATATGTATATATATATATGGATAATTGTATATATTAATATGTGTATATATATATTAATAAGAATAAGAAAGAAGTAGCAGCTGTGGACCTCAAGTCCACAGCAGTATGCAAATACGAGTAGCAAAACCCAGCAAAAGCCGAACCAAACCATGCCATCCAAGCCCGGCCCGATTCCCCATACCCAAACCCAATAGGAGAAGGTTTCCCAGCCCGAGCCATTTAACCCAGGCACTCGGTTCTTAACTGAACGTACGAGTATATATACATACACCCCACGCGCAATCGAGGCTAAACGAAAACCCTAGCCGCGAATCCGCCACCCTCCTTCCCGAATGCTGTCGACCCACCCTGGGCCTGCGCGCCGTCGTGCGCGGCCGAGGCCGCTGAGGCAGCGCGCGCGCGCCGAGCAGCGAAGAACAAAACAGCAACAGTAGGCAGCAGCAGGGGCTGCGGGAAGCCAACTTCGAGATAGAAGTCCACCATCGTTGCTCTATCGTTTTCCGAAATGATTCTTCAGGTATGATCCTGATATAACCACCTTCATTTGCCTTCATATAGATTTAATTTAGACGAGCTGGATTGCCCGAGAAATCGACCCAAAGTCGATGAAAAACCCGTCCCAAAAACAGGACTGAAAACAGTCGAGTTAGCCTACTTCGCATTTATTTATCTCCCAAACCATGCTTAATTTCGAAAACCTATTTGAAGGCGTTTATTGACAACATGTAGGGCTTCGATTCACTTTTTACGGAATTTAATTTCGTCGACTACGTAAAGAGAAATCGGATTGTAAAGTTACCGAAAAACCTGTTTTAAAAATCATGAAATCGCTCCACACGACGTGCGTTCCGCCATTCCGGGCGACGTGGTCGCGAACCGAAAGCATCGAAAGCTGCGTAACGGCTTCGTGGTCGTGTGGGCTTCGACGGAATTCAAATTGGTCGCGTGTGCGCGACGAATTCGACGCGTATCTGTCGGAATCGCCCCGTATCCGTCCAATGCAAATTCTCCAATTACTTTGTGCACGTTCGTCAGATCGAGACGAAACTTGCGCCAACAGGACCGTATCGTTTTTCTGGTCCTGCATGCCAAGTTTGGTCCGATTCTGAGCCAGTTGAAATCGACGTCGTTTTGCGGGCCCCACGGTCCCGCTCAACGGGCGATTTTGTGCACAGCCCGCCGGAATTCAACTCTGGACATACGGTCGGGTTCGTACCGAAAAACTGGATCCGTAGACATGTAGTTTGACGACTTTAGAGACCGTTGACTCTGGCACGCTTTTCGGTGCAAAGCGGGTCCAACGGCGGACATCGTTTTTGTCCGAAATTACCGTTTTGCCCCTGTGTCCAGAATTGGACGTAAGGACAGGCAATCCTAGCTAATTGGACTATTCTGAGATCATTGGTATTGTTTATTTCAGCTTCCGGGGACTGTTGTACGGGTTTTGACTATAGTGGCACATTGAGTAGTTCAGATTGTCGGTTTCACCAGCAAAGGACCACAGGCGAGTACAGTTTATTGTTTGCATTTCGATATTGATCTTTACTATATTTCATTGATTAGTCATTGGTTATGTGATTATTTCCTATTATAAATTGTTGAGTCGGGAATGAGAAGTACCAACGATGTGTGATCTGACCTTAGACCGTGTAGACCGTGTTGCATTTATTTCTTGTAGATCGTGTAGACCGTGTTGCATTTATTTCTTGTAGACCGTGTAGACAGTGTTTTATTTACTTCTTGTAGACAGTGTAGATAGTGTTTTATTTACTGCATTTAAACTGTGTAGATCGTGATTATTATTTTGTAGACAGTGTTTCTTTACTGCAATATTAACTGTAGACCGTGTAACTGTAGACCGTGTAACTTTAGACCGTGTAACTGTAGACTGTGTAACTGTAGACCGTGTAACTTTAGACCGTGTAGACCGTGTCGCATAATTGTCCCGAGACCGATCACATATCAAAGGTACTTCTAACGGTGGAAAAGTATATGGGTCTATTTATTACTATTGATTTTTCTTACGGCTTTACTGTTTATTTTCAAACCCATGATTGATGTCTAACCTTTGTCTTATAGTCATTTTCTTTATTTGAAATTGCATTCAGTGAATTGTGCTCGTTCCATTCCTGACTGGAAACCAACATTTTTAGGTTAGCCGTGGATTCATTTAGCTTGGGGAGTGACGGGAGTACTTGCAGACAAAGCCTAGAGACTAGTTAGATAGTGGACTGGTAGTCATTCAAATATTTGTACAAGTTTATATTTTCTGCAAATGTAAAACTTGTGAATATTGTAAGTTAAACTAGTTTTGTGAATGAGCACTATTTTGTGATTTGATCTTCATGGCCGTGACAGCGTTCTACCGCCGACTCTGCGGCGTAGGCTGGCTTGGACACGTCTCGTATCCGTTTTAAAAAAAAAAAAAAAACGGGTGCGGGTCGTGACAAGTTTTTGTGGTGGCCCATGCAGGTCTGTCTTCGCAAATCATGCGAACTCGTGATAGTACTTAAGTTAGTTGTACTATTGCGAGCCTGCGACTAGAAATGCTCATTCACGAATTAGAAATTAATTTAATTTAAGAGAATGACTAGGACTAGGAGTCCCTTATACAAATTTGCCGATGGGTAGTCTAGGCCATGCAATTTAGGATGAGAGTTATTAACTTTGATAGTTTGTCAAATCCCCATAGGTACACTATTACCTCTTGATTGGAAGATATGGTCCAATGTGGATAGATTATTCACTTGGAGAGGCAGAGTTTCCTGGAATTGATGATCTCACCTAGATGAATTATTCAATTCCTTCTCGTTGTCTCTTTAGATATCATCCTCATATTTAGTCCAAATTTCCTATTTAGTTCCTATTTTGCCCCAGGAATTATTATTTCTGATTGGGTTATCCATATGCGAACCTTGAGTTAGTTTCGATTCAAGTTTTTTCTCAAAGGCTTGAATATACATGGAATAGTTAGAATGTCTGTATTTCTTTGTCTTCAATTATTTCCTCCCTGTTCACCTTTTATTTTAAGGATTGTGACTGACAGATACCTACGCTTTATCTCATAGTCGACTTGCTTGAACCTCTTGAAGCTCATGAGTTTTTATATATATAGTTAAAAGGATGTTAATTAACTCATAATGGCAGGACAGCAGCGCACTGTCGCCATTTATTTGAATTATGAAGACTCTGGATTCCCTGCAGCCAGCAGCGCACTGGCAAGACACGACCCTAGAGTTGACATCTGTTTAAGGAAATATAGGTTATAGAAGGTTACCAAAAACTATTGCTAGTGGTTCTCTTTTGACCGTAGTCACCCTTGTGAGCCAATATTGGTAGAGTTAAGTAATGTTCGATTTGTATCATATTTGAGTTACGAAACCAAGGGTTTACCATAGCCCGATTTTACGGGCGAGGCGTAGTCCTCGGTGAAATGACTTCAGACGTGATTACAAATTAAGGATACTATAGAGGATAGGACGATGCCCTGTATGTCCCATAAGATCCAAGGCTAATTCCAGCGGAAGTTCTGCAGGATGGATAGCATGTCTCTCGACCTAGTAATCCGTGGTTCTTGTGATCTATTGACGAGGAAATTGACTGACATTAATAGGTTTACTAGAACGTAGAATTCAGAAGTCCATAAACCATTAGTCGACCAAGGCCTTAAGGATAAGAAGAAAGTGGGAGGACTGTATAAGCAAGAACCCCGGGTGAGTTTTCGCTTCTCACAACTCGAACTACTTGTGCCTTCTTTCAAAAATCTCGTATAATTGTATTCGACTATCTTAACAAACGCTGCTGTCACAGCTTAGTTTTGCAAGCTCACTCTATTCTCGAGCTTGATTCGAGGCATATGTTTAGTGGGGACGCCTGCTAACTTATTGTCTAATCAGAATCAGGGTATTATGGTCTGATCAACCATGATGCATTTGGTTCGCACTTTATTTAATTACCCTACGTGGATTGAGAGATAGATGTCTCTAGGATCTCTTCCACGACTGCTTGACAATTCCTCTTGAATTATACATTCGCCCTTTAATCACGTAATTGTATTCGATGACATCTTTCTTGAACTCCTTATTGTTTTTGTCTTTCACTGACTTAGAAAGACGAAATCTCGTATTTGGTAGAGAGATACAGAGTATCCCCCATGGCAATGGTAGTCATATATACAAGTGTAGCTACCATCGGCTAGTCATATGACTGAGTTACTCGTTCTCCTCTCGACCCTCAAACTACTATTGAGACCTTCTAGCCATTCGAATTTGAGAATGATTAGGATTTTACCCTTAGTCGAAATGCCTACCTAGGAGACTACCTATTCTTTAGAGACCAAAGGTTGCGAGTCTTAAATTATTTGCTGGAAGCTTGCCTTAACTAGCAACCCTTAAGCCTTGAACCAACCTTTCCTCGACCAAAGCCCACAGTTTAGACATGAGATGAATAGACAAGGATATGGACAATTATTTACCGTGACTATAGTAGATGCTCATCCCGAGATTGGATTCCAACAAATATTATCCTAGTTATGTAAATTTTATTATTAAGACCTAACTAGTGTTGGAACACCACAGTCACTAGCTTAGCCAATACCATGGCTTAAATATCCTGTCGTATTATGATCTACCAGTTGTCAACAGCAATACACGATCATTACAGCTCTTGTGACAATAGTCTGGCAAGCTTGAACCGTGTAGAGTTTCACGACTCAGTTGTTAGAAATCTTTTAGATGATGTGCCTTAGAGTTGGTTACCCCATCGGAAACTCATGTGCACTGTGGACGAGTAGGTCATTCTAGTATATCGACCATGTGTCATCGTACACACTCGTTTTCTATTTAACGAGGAACGAATCTTGAGTTGACTAATACCTACTATATTCCGTTACGTCATGCCTTATTCTTTATTAACAAGAGTCGAGGCACAATATCCGGACTTTGGAATACTTCTAACCACATTATTCCAAAACCCATGTCTTAGCTTCTAAGGTGGGTAGACTGTAAGCCTTCTAAAATTTTAGGATATACCAGGATTACCGAGTGATTAGAATAACTCCCATTAGGATGATAATTAGTGCTCCAGAGACTCCCACTTTCTATTTAGATCGTTTAGTGTCCCCGGCCGTGTCATTGATATTCGGAGCACGTGACCAGCTGTTGCCTTCCAACAAATTTTATACCCAAGATCTAGACAAGTCCACTTCATCTAGGTATATCATATCCCACTCAAACACGTCCCCTTGTACTCTATTTTTTTTATAGCGCGACTTTTAAGTCAAAAGGACTAGCTATAACCTTTACCATAGTACCTACCCGGTATACTTTCTGACTTCCACCAGAGCCTCAGCCTTGACTCAATTCAATTGACCCAATATATGGTTGTGATCTACTCGAAGCCTACTACGCATATGACACTAGTGTGCCAACCAATTGAGGCCTCATGTGCTAATTAAACACAAAGGTCCTCATGTGCTAATTAAACACAAAGGTCGCGAGAGACGCATCTTCAGGGCTTACATAACCTACCTAACCAATCCGACTGCCCAACTACCTCAACCACTTGGGTGGAAACCTATTCTAGGTTACCCTAACCTAGTAGAAGTAGTTTTATCGTTGGGACATTGTCCAGTCCATATAGATTGAAGTCCAAGGTTCACCCAACCAACGTTGATGTCCAATAGAGAACCCATTAAGATCAAGTAAAACCCATCCATACATACCGCTATATCAGGACTATTAAAACCGAACTAGTTGAAATAGGTTCCTACATCTATTAGGTAGCCTCCACCTCGTAGAATGTGGTGTTATTCGTAACCATTATTTTATTTACCTGGAAGTCACGATACGATTTTGTATTGTATTTATATTCCTTGCTCGTGCGTTTAAGTAACCACGGAATAGATCGCAATCATGATTTCTCAAATTCTGTTCTATCATTAAATCGTGCTTAGTTTTAATTTCGAGAACGAAATTTTCGTGGTGCATAGGTTGCAAGCTCTCTAAGAAACGAAGGGTCTCTTCGAAGTTAGCCAGTGATTGGAGCGGAGTAGCCCCAATCTAGCTAATAAGTCAATGGTTCATAAGGTCCATTTTATCGGTATCATTTGATATCCTCTACCGCACTCGAAACTTCGTGCTGTTCTCAGTTATTCTTCTTCGTCCTTTCGTACCATTGACTATCGTCCTTCCTATTTTGGGGGATTGATAACCGTGTTGTTTAGAATTTAGCAGAAGTTATAGTATAAGTTAGTTGATATTTGAATTTTGGGTTGCTTGATAGATATGCGAGGATTATAGATACCATAGGCGATAGATATCTATTGGAAGAATTTGAGCAACTAGTTGGAAGATTATAGGGTTTTGTGACCTGTGTTTTGAGAGAGTAGTATGACCAAAGGTGGGTAGAAGTCCTAGAGATTATGTAGTTACAAAAGGACTGGAGGAGGTTATAAAATATTTTGAAAAATTAAAATTTTAAGAAGATTAAGGTTAAGATAGACTGCCTTCTTGAATTTTATAGCATAGTTACGAATTAGAATTTCGAGGACGAAATTATTTTTAAGGTGGGTAGATTTGTAGCCTCCCCTCCCGGATTTTTTTTGAAAATATTTTATTATTTACTTGATTTAAATGGAGATAATCCACACACGGTGTAAATTTTTGGTACAACCATTTTGACATGTTTGGGACTTTGAAGTTTAGACATGACTGGGCCTTACTCGACATGAGCTCGAGGTATTATTCTGTCAAATACAGACATTGATACGGTCTTCCTATAGGAGACAGGAGTACCATGAAACCTAGGGCTTCGGTGAAAGCCACAAAGGGATATGGTTTACATCTATAGTAAGCTTGTCATATATTTTACGTTTGTACAAGGTTGATATATTCTTGATCATAATCAATTCTACTAGATCTTGGTTATTGAATTGAAGACAGATGGTATATTAAGAAAATGGCAGGTGCAAATATGGATATGAATATATAGAAATATATTCGTAAGTAAATCAGGTATATATATTTGTATATAAAATATATATAGAGATATATATATATATATATATATATTCGAGGACAGATATGTAATGTGTATATAGATATACGTGAGTATGTAGGTATATGTATATAAATATATATATATAATATACATGTGTATATTTGTATTTGTATATAAATATATATTATAAAAATATGTGCATGTATATTTGTACGTATATATAAATATATAATATTATATAAATATGTGTGCACGTGTATATATATAATTACATATATACGTGTGTGTACGTATAAATAAATGGGTAGATGAAAATATGTATATACGGATATATATGGATATTTGTATATATTTATATGTATATATATAGGTATTTGAGTATATTTATATGTATATATATATATGGATAATTGTATATATTAATATGTGTATATATATATTAATAAGAATAAGAAAGAAGTAGCAGCTGTGGACCTCAAGTCCACAGCAGTATGCAAATACGAGTAGCAAAACCCAGCAAAAGCCGAACCAAACCATGCCATCCAAGCCCGGCCCGATTCCCCATACCCAAACCCAATAGGAGAAGGTTTCCCAGCCCGAGCCATTTAACCCAGGCACTCGGTTCTTAACTGAACGTACGAGTATATATACATACACCCCACGCGCAATCGAGGCTAAACGAAAACCCTAGCCGCGAATCCGCCACCCTCCTTCCCGAATGCTGTCGACCCACCCTGGGCCTGCGCGCCGCCGCGCGTGGCCGAGGCCGCTGAGGCAGCGCGCGCGCGCCGAGCAGCGAAGAACAAAACAGCAACAGTAGGCAGCAGCAGGGGCTGCGGGAAGCCAACTTCGAGATAGAAGTCCACCATCGTTGCTCTATCGTTTTCCGAAATGATTCTTCAGGTATGATCCTGATATAACCACCTTCATTTGCCTTCATATAGATTTAATTTAGACGAGCTGGATTGCCCGAGAAATCGACCCAAAGTCGATGAAAAACCCGTCCCAAAAACAGGACTGAAAACAGTCGAGTTAGCCTACTTCGCATTTATTTATCTCCCAAACCATGCTTAATTTCGAAAACCTATTTGAAGGCGTTTATTGACAACATGTAGGGCTTCGATTCACTTTTTACGGAATTTAATTTCGTCGACTACGTAAAGAGAAATCGGATTGTAAAGTTACCGAAAAACCTGTTTTAAAAATCATGAAATCGCTCCACACGACGTGCGTCCCGCCATTCCGGGCGACGTGGTCGCGAACCGAAAGCATCGAAAGCTGCGTAACGGCTTCGTGGTCGTGTGGGCTTCAACGGAATTCAAATTGGTCGCGTGTGCGCGACGAATTCGACGCGTATCCGTCGGAATCGCCCCGTATCCGTCCAATGCAAATTCTCCAATTACTTTGTGCACGTTCGTCAGATCGAGACGAAACTTGCGCCAACAGGACCGTATCGTTTTTCTGGTCCTGCATGCCAAGTTTGGTCCGATTCTGAGCCAGTTGAAATCGACGTCGTTTTGCGGGCCCCACGGTCCCGCTCAACGGGCGATTTTGTGCACAGCCCGCCGGAATTCAACTCTGGACATACGGTCGGGTTCGTACCGAAAAACTGGATCCGTAGACATGTAGTTTGACGACTTTAGAGACCGTTGACTCTGGCACGCTTTTCGGTGCAAAGCGGGTCCAACAGCGGACATCGTTTTTGTCCAAAATTACCGTTTTGCCCCTGTGTCCAGAATTGGACGTAAGGACAGGCAATCCTAGCTAATTGGACTATTCTGAGATCATTGGTATTGTTTATTTCAGCTTCCGGGGACTGTTGTACGGGTTTTGACTATAGTGGCACATTGAGTAGTTCAGATTGTCGGTTTCACCAGCAAAGGACCACAGGCGAGTACAGTTTATTGTTTGCATTTCGATATTGATCTTTACTATATTTCATTGATTAGTCATTGGTTATGTGATTATTTCCTATTATAAATTGTTGAGTCGGGAATGAGAAGTACCAACGATGTGTGATCTGACCTTAGACCGTGTAGACCGTGTTGCATTTATTTCTTGTAGATCGTGTAGACCGTGTTGCATTTATTTCTTGTAGACCGTGTAGACAGTGTTTTATTTACTTCTTGTAGACAGTGTAGACAGTGTTTTATTTACTGCATTTAAACTGTGTAGATCGTGATTATTATTTTGTAGACAGTGTTTCTTTACTGCAATATTAACTGTAGACCGTGTAACTGTAGACCGTGTAACTTTAGACCGTGTAACTGTAGACCGTGTAACTGTAGACCGTGTAACTTTAGACCGTGTAGACCGTGTCGCATAATTGTCCCGAGACCGATCACATATCAAAGGTACTTCTAACGGTGGAAAAGTATATGGGTCTATTTATTACTATTGATTTTTCTTACGGCTTTACTGTTTATTTTCAAACCCATGATTGATGTCTAACCTTTGTCTTATAGTTATTTTCTTTATTTGAAATTGTATTCAGTGAATTGTGCTCGTTCCATTCCTGACTGGAAACCAACATTTTCAGGTTAGCCGTGGATTCATTTAGCTTGGGGAGTGACGGGAGTACTTGCAGACAAAGCCTAGAGACTAGTTAGATAGTGGACTGGTAGTCATTCAAATATTTGTACAAGTTTATATTTTCTGCAAATGTAAAACTTGTGAATATTGTAAGTTAAACTAGTTTTGTGAATGAGCACTATTTTGTGATTTGATCTTCATGGCCGTGACAGCGTTCTACCGCCGACTCTGCGGCGTAGGCTGGCTTGGACACGTCTCGTATCCGTTTTAAAAAAAAAAAAAAAAACGGGTGCGGGTCGTGACATCTGTCGCTAAGCCCCAAAGGGGCTTAGCGACTCGGACTCGGACTCGGACTCGGACTCGGACTCGGACTCGGGCTCGGGCTCATGGGCTCAAGAGGCGTAATGTGGCATTTTGTTGGCGCACTTTGCACTTAGCACGTCAGCAGTCATGAGGATCATATGCGGCCATACGGTCTTATGCGGCTCATATGCGGCCTCATGTGGCTCATGCGGCTTATACGATCCATGCGGTTCATGCGGCCATGAGGCCATATGGCTCATACGGCCAGGCTACTGCTGCTGCTGCCGCATGGAGGGCTCCGCTTACTGTGCAGGCTACAAGTCAGTTATGGAAAGACTGATTCAATACGATTAATTCAGATCCACTTTTTGTGGGATTTGAATTAATTTTGTTTCCATCTTTATGGAATTTGAATTAATTTCGTTTCCATCTTTATGGGATTTGAATTAAGTTCGTTGCTATCTTTGTGGGATTTGATTCAATCTTTCCATAACTGAAGAGGTGGCTGGGGTTTCCACCCTCTCACTATATATACTCTCTTCTGGGCTCCTTTGTGGACTACTACGAATTTTATAAGTCAGAAAAGAGAGAGGGAGAGAGGAGGCTGCTGCCGCCATTGCAAGTCCATCCGAGGAGTCAGAACAGAGGTCACTTCGAGCGTTCCACAAGTTCTTCAACTTGCTGGTTCCTGGAAGCAATTCGTGTGGGGCGAATCTTGCTTTGAGCAACGGTGTTTTGATACCCCAACAACTTTTTTCATATCATCTTTCTCTAGATTATTGTAACTCGTTATGTCCCAATTGCAACACGTTTGTAAGGAAGAACGAGAGATCTTCTCTTCTCTATTTCCCTCCTTCACATTGTAATCTGACTATTTGGTTTTTTGTATCCTCGTAGATCTTGAGTTTGATCACTGCAAAGTTTTGTGTGACTTTCAGATCACGATTGCATCAGTTTTTCATCTTTGATCAAGCCCCGGAACTAACACTACGTGTATGAACAGAGATGAATGTCGCCTCTTGAGGGTAAACTTGTAGATGTCTAAGATACATACACAAATACTAGGTCAACACGGGATCTTTAGTGTTCGACCAGAGATATAAATGATGCCATTGTGTTAATGGAAAGAATAGTTGTTATGGTACTGAATTCAAGGCTTATTTCATTATATATTGTATTGTTGTTTGACTCATGCTAGAAGATTCAAGTCGTAAGTGACAACTATCCTAATGTATGATGTATAGTCATGGTGGAAAATGCTCAGCTCATATATTAAAACATGTTGGGGGTTGTTGGGGTTTATTAAAATTGTTCTCTAGAAAGTTGTCCACATCTATCCTAAGTGTGTATTTCAATATAAGATCCTTTTTTTCTTGAATTGCACACATGGAGAGAGGTAGCTCATGTGGTTCGTATGGTAGGATGTTTTAATAGAGTGTAAGGTTCAAATTCTCCAAAAAATATTTGTTTTTGTCACTTATTTTCTTGGATACTTCCCATAGGAGCTAGGTCTCAAAGTAGCCTAATGACCCGGGCCCAATAGAACGTACTGATGGACGTGCTAATTCCGTGTGTCTGGTGCTCACGCAGAAGTTGCAGTTCCATATAGCCTATGTGCACGTGAAAGTTACAGTTCCATGTGGCCTTGTGTGTATGCAAAATTTGTGGTTCCACGTAATTAGGGTTCGTGCAAAAATCATAGTTCCCCGTGGCATGTACTCACGCAGAAATTATAGTTCCACACAGAATAAGATCGAATCTTGCTTTGAGTAACGAGGATCGCTATCACCCAGCAAGCTATATTTTCAAGCATCTTAATTCCTGACTTCTTGTTGTAGCAACTTGGTTGCGTTGTTATTGTTGTTTCTAAATTTCTGTTTACAACAACTTCAAGTTGTAAGTCATTTATACGTTTTTTTTATAAACTGGAGTACCACCCATGTGTAAGGCGCGTCCGGCCATCTTTAGAAATACGGTATTGCAATCTTCGGTGCATCCATAGTAAAAAGCATGCATGCCTAATCAAATTACCTTGGTTATTCGGCTATTACGAAGTTAGGCAAATGTCAGTGAGAAAGGAAGTGTTGGATGCTAAACCACACCCAGCCATGATCGAGCGAAATGAGGCGAATGCTAGTGAGGAAGGGACTTCCCTCACTGTTGTAAACAAAGCCAAATAAGCTAGCTGGCATCTTCTTTACGAACCAGAAATAAAATGAGTCATAACTCTTACCAACAAGGATATATCTCAAAAAAAAAATTGAGTTGCACCCCACTTGCTTTACCCAAATTCAAGGTGTACACCATCCAATTACCATAATGTAAGACACCCCCCACTTTTGACAGTTTTCGTTTTTCACTAATGGTCAACTCCTTTGATCCAATTTTTTTTGACAAAAATGCCCTCTTCTTCCCCACGAACCCCCCTTCCCAAGCTCCCCCCCCGGCTGCCCGCCATGCTGCTCCCGACCGGCGGCTGCTGCCGCGCTACTGTTGCGCCCAGTTCACCGTTGGACGCACGCACACCGCTCGTCGTTACTGGAAGGAGGAGCAGTGGTGGGGGCAGCTGTAGAAGCATAGAATTTCAGGACCAAAAATCCTATGCGCCAAACACTACATGCGGGAGAGAGCTCAGACGAAGTACTTGGCACAGCAAAACAAAAGTATAGACATTGAAAGAGAATTTTTATTTGCATATAAAAGTCTATTACAGGTCTAGAAAAGGCTGTACAAAGGAAAACTTCTACAAAAAGTAAAGACCCTAAGTCTACAGCCAGGCGCAGCAGTCATCATGCGCTCTTGAACAGGCGCATCTCACCATGCGCTCTCAGTCAGGCGCTTCACCATGCGCTCTCAGTCAGGCGCCTCCCACCATGCGCTCTCAGCCAGGCGCATCCCTTCAGCAGCTCAGTTATGTGCATCCTCAGTTATGTGCATCCCTTCACCAGCTCAGTTATGTGCCGTCCTTCCAGCCAGGCGCATCAGTCAGCATATGCGCCATCTAATGCTTCGACTAATGAAGCATTTATTGAGCAGAACGAGGGTGGCAATCAACTCTCTAGCTAGAGGAAGAGCTCCCCAAATCGAGGAAGAGAAGAGCACCGCAAATCGACCTGTGGCCAGGGGAGGCTTCCAAAGAGCCTCCAAAGACCAAGGAAGACCGCAATCGAAACTGCGGCTAAAGGAGCATCTTTCAACACAACCAGAATGGGCAACACCCACTCTGACAGAAGAAAAAGCCTCCAAAGCCGCAGCACCGCAATTTCGATCTGCGGCTCTTCCAGCATAACGGAGACGAGACACGAGCATCCCGATCTTTGGATGCAACAGGCACCTTCCGTCTGCCTCGGATGCCCTCGACTCCGACTTTTGGATGTAACAGTCACCTTCAAGTGCATCAATGAAGACATTGCGTCGCATCTTCACCCTCGAGAGCATCTCATCAACAGAATGCACTCGAGTAAACAAGTTTATTTCGGAAGAACGTGAGAGAACGAGAAGCAAACTCTCTCCATGCCACTATTTATAGGCCGGGCAAATCAAACCCATGCGCCAAGTGGCTGGCTCTCCGAATCTCATACAATGAATTTGCATTAAATGGATGAACCTGACGTTTCGAATTCAGCCAAGTCAAAAACGGCTATTTAAAGCACTCGAAGAACGGAACAGTCGCACCAAAAGACGTGTCATACGGAGTGGATGCGCCGGCCAGACCGTGCATCACACAGACGCGCCCCTCAGCACCAAGCACTTCACAAGCATGCGCCCCCATATGGCCCCATGCGCCTAGTGGAACGTCGATCGATGCGCCCACTCAACAGTCTATCACCTGTCAAAAATATTAAATACTGAAACCTGACAGTGTTGGCAGCACGTCCCTCGAGGACTGAATAGTTGACAACATTTTCAGAAAAAGAAGCGTCGCCAACGTCAGCATCATCATTACTTTCCTTCGACGGTTACAGCCACGTGGCCGCCCAACCATCTCGCATGCGCCTCCGCAGCCATGCGCCCAAAGCTCTGTATGCGCATCAAAAGCCATGTGCCTCAGACTTTTCTCTGATCCCTGAAGACAGAAGTAAAGTCACTACTAAAGCTCTGCATGCGCCTCAAAAGCCATGCGCCTCAGACTTTTCTCTGATCCCTAAAGACAGAAGTAAAGTCACTACTGAAGCCTTGCATGCTCCTCAAAAGCCATGCGCCCCGAATGGTTCGTGACTCCCAAAGGTTACGAGCCAAAGTCTCCTCATGCGCCCAATCCCAGGCGCATCCTGCCAGATCATTCTCCACCAAATTTGAGATCTCCGAGCCATGGGCCTACGACACGTGTCCTTTGACTCGATTCATCCAAGATCTCAGCAACAGAAAGATTTTCTCCCCTGCTACGTGCCAGCCCACAACAGTAGCATAAAGAATTCAACTCCTTAATCAGGGCGCATCGTCCATGCGCCTCCATCAACAATCACCACATGGCATCCCCGCGTCCAGGCGTATCCAACATATGCGCGCATGAGCAGCCAACCTGCAGACTATAAATAGAGGGATCATTTTCTTCTTCAAAAGAATATACATAGACAGACAGAGACATCGCACAACCACCGAGGCAGATACAGACACTCAACGTCTTCTTCCTCTCTGCAAGCTCCAGTACCCAGAGCAACTCAGAGCTTCAGAGAACCGAGAACCGTCGTCAGATCGTCAACGGATTCAACGCATTACCACTCGTTCCATCGGCACAAGGGACCCAGATAAACAAAAGTGTATCTAAGTCCTACATTGTAACACTGTTCTGTTTGTAATTGAAATTTGCAATCAAAAGATTTTAATGGCAAACAAGCTGGCGACTCTGCTGGGGACCTCTTTCTCCCCCACCGAAAAAGTTGTGTCGCAATCCGATGACGTGAAGGTGGGCTCCTCCCACAAGACGTTGGTCGTACGCCTCAATCAACAGGCGTATGAGGAGTTCATCTCTGAAGGTTGTGCGAGTCCTTCGAAGTAGCAGCCGAAGAAGACTCGTCAAGTCTGGGTGCGCAAGGTCGACGTCTCTGGCACCACCACCGAAGGGGATGCGCCGATCCAGCCTTCCCTTCCTGCTGACGTCCTCAGCAACTAAGATGCGCCCATCGGTGCAGCGCATCTCTCGAGGAAATGTACGGCTGACCACATTCCCCAACCATCTCCCTCTTAGGCGAGGAAGATGCATCGACGGAGCAGGGGCGCAGCTAATGCCCCACGCATCACCTCCGATGCGCCACAGAAGGTCTCTGTCTTTGACAGACTCACTCATTGTAGTGGCGAGGAGAATTTGGATTCTGAGTACTACGCGCCCCAGCGGCCTAGTACGAAGAAGTCCAAGGCAGCACGGGCCATGCGCCCCAAACGTGCTATGCCAACAGTAAACCAGAAGCATGCGCTCACAATCATGCGCGCTGCTGATGGTCAGCTGTATAAAGTCGACTCAGGTGCTTCTGCGCCAGAAACGAGCCGACCTTCAAAGTCCTTGTCTCACTTGGGCGCACCTGTTGCATTTGCAACCAAATCGTGCAAGGCAAACCCAGTGGTCTTGAACTTCCGCGCCTCCTCTGGTTGTGCATCTGAGGTTCGTTCAAGTCACTTTAAATGTTGTTCCTCCACTACTGATCTGAGTGCCTGTTTGGTGTTGGATCAGGGGGTGCAGCATTCACTTGACCACCCCGACGCTTGGCCTTGCCATACGCCTGAAGGGGGTACAAAAGTGGCACTCTCCTCCAACAATCTGCGTAACGTGATCACTCACAAACGCCGATTAGGAGAGTCGATTGATAAGTATGACGCGCCTCTCACAGGGCACACTTGTGCTGTAGTCACCATCAACTGCTGTTGCAAGTCAGCAGTCCCACTGAGACAGTCGGTGTTCCAGCGGCTGCAATTATCGACACCCCTCCGACATCGCCTCGGGAAGAAGGTGTCAACAAAAGAGGAGCCAGAACTAAAGGTTGCTTCATGCAATATACTCTCTAACTCCTCGTCAGTCCGAAAGGCGACTGGCAATTCCTTGTCCTCGTCCAAAAGCCAGCTGAGGAAAACCAAGACAACTGTCTCGTCCTCCGGAGTGTTCGAAGGCACTCGGGGGAGGAAGACAATCTTGGAGGAAGCTGGGGGTAGTCAAGCCCTTGTTGATCCTCCTTCCGAAGACGAAGGTGTCCTCCAAAGCACAGCTGGGGTGGATCTTCATCCTCGAGGCGAAGTCAGCCTCCCGGACGTAGCTGGGGGTCGTCTAGCCCCTGTGGATCTGCATTTCGAAGACGAAGAAGTCCTTCAAGACAGGACTGGAGGTAATCAGGCCCTTACGGATACTTCTCCCGAAGACGAGGGTGTCCTCCAAAACATAGCTGGGGGTCATCTAGCCCCTATGGATCTGAGTCTCGAAGACGAAGAAGTCCTCTAAGACAGAACTGGGGGTAATCAAGCCCTTGTGGATATTTCTCCTGAAGACGAGGGTGTCCTCCAGAACACAGCTGGGGGTGGCCAAGACGAAACTCCAGGAGAGACAACTCCCTACAGGAGAGTGAAGCCTCAACCGATCCATCCACTTCCTGCCGTGTCATGACAGTATACATGGCTGAAGGTGATACCGAGCCTGATGCGCTGCCAGCTGACCTCGTCCAGCGCATGAATACCCTGGAGGGAGGACTTAAAACCCTCTCTGCCTCCATGCAAACACTGACTCAAGAAGTGTTTGAGATACGGTCAGCTTTGGCCAGGATACCTTCTACCGGTCCCGACCCAGGGGCCAATGGAGAGTCAAGTGTACACCTTCAACGGGTATCTTTGGATACGGATCGCCGCGAATCACTTCGGATGTCGGAGCTCTAAAATGCTCAACTCCAGGTGGTACCACCTTTCCCGACTCCCAGCTCCACGGAAGACATGGTCGAGATGATCAGGGACTTACACGAGCGCTTTGAGTCCAAGAATAGACATGAGGAGTGCCAAAAGATAGGCATCCTCCAATCTTATCCCCTCGAATAGAACAAAGTGGTTTATCCTCCTAAATATAAACCACAAACATTGACGCCATACGACGGAAAGGACTCTTTGCGTCGCTATCTGACGTACTTTCAGTCCCAAACGGGACATCTTCCGAAGGAGGATGCGCTACTCACCAGTATATTTGTCGCAGCACTGAAAGGAGTGGCGTATGACTGGTACTGCAGCCTCTCCGATAATTCCATATCTTCATTCGACGACTTGACACATCTTTTCCTCGACCGTTTCTACGACGGCGGGAAGGACATGACAATGGCGTCCCTCATAGAGATACGCCAGAAGGAGAAGAAAACAGTTCGGGTATTCATCGAACGCTTCCGACAGGCCTACTTCAGACTGCCAAAGGAGAAGTCAGAGAAGACGATCGCTCTCAAGGCTCAACATAGAAGAACCATCGAAGATAATTTCGACGACAGCGACTCTGACTCTGAAGATCAAGCTCTTCTGGTAAGAAAGTTCAAGAAGTTCATAAGATTTAACAGGAGAACAAAGGACAGCAAAGACAACAACAACAATGAGGAAGATCCTATTTGCTACGGATGCAAAAAGAAAGGACACATGAAGAAAGATTGTCCCTCAGCATCATCATCAAAGAAAAATAGCAAATATGACAATGGCTACCTGAAGAAATCTACATCAAGGAAGTACGCCAACACAAGCATATGGCATGAAAGTGAAGCCAGCGACTCAGAAGATGAACAATCAGATGACGCTGCAAATGTGTGCTTGATGGCTTGCGATCAAGAAATCACTAATCCTCTATTTGACCCTTATGATGATTTAACCTTTGAGCAACTAGGAGAGGCTTTCAGTGAACTATTAGATGATTATAGAAAACTGTATAGCAAATATGAAACCTTTAAGAAGGTACTCAAAGAGTACAAAGGTGAAATAGGAAGACTTACCGACCTGCTAGATCAGGTTAGAGATAATGACTCTTCAAATGAGTCTGGTGAGCTTTCTTCTATTAAATTATTGTTACACAAGACTGTTAAGCTATCCGAAAAAAAGACCAAACTATTATCCAGTTAAAGGAAGACCTATCTAAGGAGAGAAAGAGTCTCCAGTATGCACAGGTCAGATTAGAATCACTCACATCTGACTATACTAGATTATATGACACTTCCAAAAAGTTGGAAATTAGTTTAGGAAAACGGCCTGAAGTTGCTGCTTCCTATTCTAACACGTGTCAATTACCGAATCATCGGAACACGCCTAACACTGTCAGACCAAACCATACCAAGACTATGCCCAAGAAGACTAATAGGAATGCATTCTTCTATACTAGAGAACCAAAACCTATCAATCATGCACCTCACACTACTTTCAACACTCAACATGCTAAATGTCATTATTGTGGCCTCATTGGTCATATATCTTCTGCATGTAGAATCAGAAAGTTAGTAGATTTAAACGTTTATGCATGGATACCGAAAACTAACCAGTCAGGACCCTACAAGAAATGGGTACCAAAAGTTTTATCTGCAAATTATTTTGTAGGTGGGACACCCTTCACATGCTAGGAGCAAATGGATCCTCGACAGCGGTTGCTCACGGCACATGACCGGTGACGCTTCATTATTTGCAACACTGTCAAAGAAAAATAAAGAAGGATACGTCTCCTTCAGTAATAATTTGAGAGGGTACATAATCGGTATCGGTGACATTGGTAAGGCTCCCTATCCAGTGATTAAAGATGTTTGTCTTGTTACTGAGTTAAAACATAATCTGCTCAGCATAAGCCATTTAGCTGATCACGGTTATGGCATTAACTTCATAAAAGATAAATGTACTATTATTGATAGTTCAACTGGCAGTACTATATTTGAAAGTATTAGGGAAGACAATATATATGTATTCTATTTGTTGAAAGATGCTAACAATACAGGTAGATGTTTGATGGCCAAAAGTATTGAGAGTCAACTATGGCATATGAGACTCGGTCATGCAAACATGGATACAATTTCAAGATTATCTACGAAAAAGTTGGTACGCGGCTTACCGGATATTTCTTTCAAGAATGATACGGTATGTAGCGAATGTGAAAAGAACAAAGCTACCAAATCCGCATTCAAATCCAAAAATATTGTCAGTACCACTAGACCTTTACAATTGTTGCATATGGACTTATTTGGACCCAGCAGAATTGCTAGTCTAGGTGGTAAGTTATATGCATTTGTCATTATAGATTATTTTTCTAGATATACATGGGTTTATTTTTTTGCACGCAAGAACGATGCATTATCAGAATTCGTCACCTTCTGCAAGAAAGTACAGAATGAAAAAGGATTCATGATTACTCGCATTCATAGTGATCATGGCAGCAAATTCGAGAATACAGAATTCAAACAATTTTATGACACACACGGTTATCTGTATGAATTCTCTCGCCCTAGGACTCCACAACAAAATGGAGATATGGAACGTAAGAACAGAACTCCATCTAAAATGGCTAGAGTTATGTTGAACCAGTTTAGTCTACCTAGATATTTATGGGCTGAAGTTGTAAATACAGCATGCTATATTCTCAATAGGGTTCTAATTCGACCTATATCGAAGAAGACTCCCTATGAATTATGGTTTGATAGAACACCAAATGTTTCTTATTTCAAAATCTTTGGTTGTAAATACTTTATTCTTAATACTAAAGATAATTTGAGTAAATTTGATAAAAAGGCTGATGAAGGTATATTTTTAGGTTATGCAGCAAAGAGCAAAGGATATAGAGTCTTCAACAAAAGAACCATGATCATTGAAGAATCTATCAACGTCAAGTTTGGTGATCTAAATCAACACTTAGATGATGATGACAATGAAGACATAATCGTACCAAGTACAACTACTACAAAACCTTCACACAAAGATGCAGAACCATCAAATCAGGCATCAGATGAACCTCCAAGCAAAGAAGCCGGAACTAGCAATCTTGAGACTGCACCAAAAGAGATGAGATTCTTGGCTAGTCATCCAAAGGACTTGGTAATTTGTGAGATTACCAAGGGTGTAAGTACTCGTTCCTCTAATAAAGATATAGCTTCTTGTGTTGCTTTTATCTCGCAGTTTGAACCCAAAAATATTGATGAAGCATGTAGTGATAATTTTTGGTTAGATGCTATGCAAGAGGAATTAAACCAATTCGAACGAAATCAAGTTTGGGAACTTGTTCCCAAGCCTATTGATCATCCGGTCATTGGCATCCGATGGGTATTCCGAAATAAACTGAACGAGAATGGTTTAGTGACTCGTAATAAGGCTCGACTCGTAGCTCAAGGATACAATCAGGAAGAAGGTATCGACTACGATGAGACCTATATCCCAGTTGCGAGATTAGAATCCATTCGCATGTTATGTGCATTTGCATGTTTTCATAATTTTAAATTATTTCAAATGGATGTCAAAAGCGCATTTTTAAATGGTTTTATAAAAGAACATGTTTATGTAGCTCAACCACCCGGTTTTACTGATTTCAAATTTTCTGAATATGTTTTCAAGTTGAAGAAAGCTTTATACGGTTTAAAACAAGCCCCTCATGCTTGGTACGATCGTCTAAGCACTTTTCTACTTGATAACGATTTTTCAAAGGGAAAGGTTGACACTACTTTGTTTATAAAATCTTTGAATAATATTATTCTTTTGATCCAAGTCTATGTAGATGATATTATCTTTGGATCTACTGATGAATCTCTTTGTCAAGAATTTTCAAAGTGTATGCAGAATGAGTTTGAGATGAGCAAGATGGAAGAGCTGAAATTCTTTCTCGGACTGCAAATCAAACAAACCAACAATGGGACGTTCATAAATCAAGCAAAGTGCACAAAAGATCTGTTAAAGAAGTTCGACATGGAAGCAGCAAAACCACTTAGCACTCCAATATCGACTTCAACCAAGCTTGATATTGATGAACAAGGCAAACCCATCGACATACGTAAGTATCGAGGTATGATCGATAGCTTACTGTATTTAACTGCTAGTCGACCAGACATAATGTTTAGTGTTTGTTTATGTGCACGCTTTCAAGCTAACCTAAGGAATCACATTTGTGCGCAGTTAAGCGTATCTTCCGATACCTTAAAGGCACTTTTTCTGTCGGCTTATGGTATCACAAAATCATGCCGTTTGACCTAACCGGTTATTCCGAAACTGATTTTGTCGTATACAAAGTAGATAGAAAAAGCACTAGCGGTACATGTCATTTCCTAGAAAAAGCTCTAGTCTCTTGGTTTAGTAAAAAATAAAATTCTGTTGCATTATCAACAACCGAGGCTGAGTATATCGCCGCAGGACGTTGTTGTGCACAAATTTTATGGATGAAACAAACTTTAAAAGACTATGATTGTATTTTACACACATATCCATTTTTTGTGACAACACTAGTTCTATTAATTTGACTAAGAATCCAGTATGTCATTCTCGTACTAAACATATCGAGATTCGACATCACTTTCTTAGATATCATCAACAAAATGGAGATATAGACCTTGTATACATAGACACACATAATCAATTAGCTGACATACTCATAAAACCTTTAGCGGAAGATCGTTTCAATTATTTACGTCAAAAATTAGGCATTTTACATCTCAATAATATTAATTAATTTTATTTTATTAATTAATTTATTCGATACTCAAAACTATTTTCGAGACAAGCCCAAAAAGAGTCTGTCTGTCACCACGACTACGGTCGAAGCGAAGCGGTACTTAAGAGTTCCCCGGTGAACCTCCGTTAGCTGGGACAGTACTCCTACAGCTAATCTGAGACAGATGCTGAGTAAAGAATATTAATTTATAAACTAATATTAATTATATTGTTTTGAGATTTAAAATTACTAAACTTTGAATTAAGTATTTGAAACGAATTAATGAAAAGAATATGGCCTCATTTGAATTATATATATATATATATATATATATATATATATATATATATATATATATATATATATATATAGCCAGGCAACCCTTGGCGAATTCGGCCCGAGTTCGGTCCAAATTCGGCCAGAGTTCGGCTGGGTATATATATGTACCAGCACGAACCCGATGCTTCCTTCTTCTTCATTCTTTCCCTCATCCTCATAACAGCAGCAGCGCGCCTCCGAAACCTTAGCTTCTTCTCTATCCTTGTTCTTCCAATCCTTGTGGAGTTTTTCGTCCAAACTTTGGATTCGTGCGGAGAACGTCATCCTCTACAACATATCCAATTCTTGGAAGGTATAATCCCTTCTCTTCTCCACTTTTATACTTAGGGTTTCTAGAAATTTTGGAAAAGAATGCCTAAGTTCAATCCCTTCAAGAGGAAGAAGACCAATGCCAGTGAAGAGGCATCGTCTTCAGATCCGCATACGGATTGCCTCTTTTCTCCGGTCCAATCGGACGATGGTGCGTCGGATGAGTTTTACTATAAAACTTCCGATCAAGCTTTATTGTGCTACGTCGATTTTATCATACGTACTATTTGCACCGGATCGCCGATTAAGTGGACTGTCTTTCCGGATCACTAGCGTTACTTTGAAGCATTAGGGTTACAACATTTTGTCACCTTACAATTCCCTATTGCCACTAATGCTATTAGATTATTCTATTGTAATTTTGTGTTAGACACTTTTACCGTGAGGACACGTGTCGGAGGAATTGATATCAAATTCACTGATGAAACGTTAGCGGAAATCCTTGGTATCCCAAACGAAGGTGTCCCGCTCGATGACATTACTGATTTTGATTTTCTCGATGGCACGACACTCGTCAGTTTCAAGAATGATCTTTGTGAGCCTGTACGCGCTCGTCCTGGAAAGTTCAAGGCTAATAACTTGAACTTGTTTAACTACGAATTACATCGCATCATCTATTCCAACTTACTTCCAAAATCCACTTCTAAAGATGATGTCACTGCACTTGAGCTCTCTGCTCTTTATTATATTCTTAAGGGGATTCCATTTTTTGCCCCTAAGACTATCATCCAGATGATAGGTAGATGTCGCGGGAGAGACCGCAACCTATCTTATGCGATGCTTATTCCTCGCATCTTTCAGAGATTTGATATTGACCTATCTACTTATGCTGTCGACCTAGAGCCCAAGTTTCTCAAACTCTCTAGTCGCAGCATTGCCACTGTTCCTCCACCTACTGCACCTACTCCTACAGCTCCCACAGCACCTGTTCCTCCTCACTCTTACCCTATGACTTTTGAGGGAATTCATCAGCATTTATCAGATCTGCAGTTTTTTTATGTTGAGATCTCTAGAGAACACGAGTTCCGTGATGTAACTCGGTTCCAGGCGATTGCCAACTACTTCGTCGATCTGAGGTTTACGCAGACGGGTCATTCTGCTAGCTCTCTACCTCGAGACCCTTCTGTTTCTGGTTACCGCATTGACGACGAGGCAGTCCACTCTCTGTTCCAGTTAGGGAACGCCTATGATTGGTATCGTACTGCTCGTGCCCCTCCTCAAGACTTTGTCGGTGAGTTTTACGCTGGTGCCACTCCTCACACTTCTGGCGTTGGTACTTCTAGAGCTGGTCCTTCTGGACATGCTGGAGCTGCAGCTGATGACGTTGATGATGTGGATGATGATGATAATTTTTGAGATGTTAGATATTAAGACTGTTACTTTTGTCATATGTTTACTTGGAAATGCTCCGACATTCCAAGATTTTATCAGTACTTTTTAGCTATTATCAGCACTTTTTTTTGTATGTGACTATTCATAGACATGGTTTTTGATTATGTCTCAGTTTTGGCATCTTAGTCTATTTTTCAGCACTTTATTTGTTTCAGTATTATTCTTGCACTTTATTAAATACTGCCTGTGACAAATACATGCCTGTGTTGTTCTATAGTCTATCTGTTTCTCTTACTATATTTACTTTTTATACCATACATGTCATGATTATTTATTTCTATTGTGTTTCTTCACTGTATGTTACTTATGCATTGATTGCGGGGGAGGTTTCTCTTTTGCAATTATTTTGCTAAGTGACAACGGGGGAGAAATAATGATCTAACATTTTTTCGTTCAAGTGAAATATAGGTTATGAACAATTTCTTTTTATTACTATTTTGAATTGATTTCAGCTTAGATGTTATATCAGCAAAGTTTGTCAATTATCAAAATGGAGGAGATTGTTGGCCCATTGGTCATGGTCAAACCTGATTTTAATAATTGATCAAACTATGTCTCGATTTAATTGTAAGTCAACTCAGATGTTTACCTACGACATTTTGAACACTGCTCAACAATGGATCTCTACTTTGTTCAAGACTGAAGCTGTTTGCCATTCAGAATGTACTTCCTGTTACGCTATGTAATTTTTCATTTTATTGAGTCTAGGAATACATTGTACACCGAGTCATACTGGCAAATAGGCTATCCTAAAACGTTCTTCAAAACCATCTTATTCTTTATAAATGACCTATGTTTTTGAAAAATATTCTTGTTACAAAAAGCTTCTGAAGGATTTTTCAAAAAGCCAAAATTTATTTTCTCCAAAAATGAACTGACGGAACCCCAGGAGAACTCGGCACGAGTTCGGCCAGAGTTCGGCCATTTGGAACGTTAGTGAACGTTGGATTTTTGAACTTGGTCATCTTTCAGTTGCGATTTATTACAAAAAATTCTGTCCGAATTCTTCAGAGTTCTGTCTTTGGAAAAACTATAAATAGAGAAGGATTTCGATCTTTTAAAATCACCAATTATCTTTCAATCTCTTCTCTTCCTGAGCTTACATTCTTCCAAAGAGTTCTAAAAGCTTACATTTTCAAATCCCAAGCCAGTTACAATTCTCTAGTCGATTTGCCAGTGCGGTACGGTCTAGAAGTTTCAGAGCAATTGTAATCCGAGGCTTGATAGAAGATTCAACTCTTCACAATTGAAGTTGGTCGAGTTCTTCGTATCAAAACTCGCGTTTGTAGAAGTTGCAAGGACTTCGTATGAAAACTTGTAAAATTTTCCAATAGTGGATTCAACTGGAAGCTAGAGTTCTTCCGATTGGACTAGTCCTCACAAGAGGAAAACCAGTATAAATCTCGGTGTTTGTGTTTGCCTTCTGATCACTTTTTAATTTCTGTCATTTACTTTTGTGATTATTATTATATCTGTGATCTAACTGCTAACAAGATTTTTTATTAGCAATATTACGCTGCCTACTCTATTCATCCCCCTCTAGAGTATTCTGCTTTACGATTTCGTTCCTACAACTTCCTCTCTGTTATAAACAAAGCCAAGTAAGCTAGATGGCATCTTCCTTTATGAACTATAAACGAAATGAACCATAATTGAACCAAATTTATTATACTGGATCTGTTTGTTCAGTTTATTCGCTTATTTTTTTTACTCTTCAAATGAGTTGGGCTAAAGTTTGACTTGTGGTAAAATATATTAAAAATATAAACTTGATAAATATATACTGCAGTGCAACATTTCAATCATTTATAATCATCTCATAATTATAAAATGCATTCCTAAATTACTACATTTGAATCATTTTTCAATCTGAATTAAATCCCTTGTTCATTTGATTCAATTTTCGATCCAAGCCCAAAAATACTTGATGTTATTTGGATATCCGTTGTGGGTACTAAACTTATTGATTGAACTTATTTTCTTGAGTATTAATATGTTTTAGTACATATCCAGGAATCAGATCTATTTTGTCTCTATTTTTTGGTGGTAAACATACCAATGTTCAATTCTTGCCCATATAAACTTTGGCATACTCCATGCACAATATTCTGCTTACCGGAGAAATTGGGAACTCCCTAACCAAAAAGTGGAAATTAATTCAGAAAAATACCTCCATTGTAATAAAGTTCAAAAAAATAGAATAGGGATACCAAATTTGTAGAATTACATATGGAGATACACGTCGTGCTATGTGATCTATGTGATTTGCATACACGTTGCCATAGGCTATGGAAAAATATGTGATTTGTACATACATCGTCATAAGCTATGGTGATATATGTGATTATCAAATTCGTTTAAACATTTTTCATATAAGTTATTCATATTTTCATGATTTTCATATAAGTTTTTTTTAGTTGACTGCAATGATACGGACTCACATCTTTTCATGTAGATCTCAGATCGCAACGAGACCTATGTCATTGGATCTGAAACATCGAATACTCTAGTGAGAATCTTTTAAGCGAGTTATGCGACACTTTTTCAGACTATCACATGTGATATCCGCTAGTGAAGTGTCGCAGAACTCGCTAAAAATACTCCCATATGGGTAGTTTGACACTGTGGATCCAACGGCATAGGTCCAGTCACGATTTGATGTCTACATGAAAATATGTATGTTTGTATTAGTACGATAAATTTGAAAATAAACTTAAATGCAAATCATGAAAACAAAAATATTTTATATGTAAAAGTTTTCCAAGAAAAATTACTAAACTCTTGCCGGCAAGGATATATCTCAAAAAAAATTTAAACAATTTGCATATAAGTTATTTATATTTATATGAATTGTAAATTTTAATTTGACCGCATCTATACGAGCTTACATCTTTCCATTCGGATCTCAGATCATGATGAGATCTAACATTGTTGGATACGTAACATCGAACGACCCATCTGATGGTATTTTCAGCAAATTTTGTGCCATTTTTTTGGAACATCACTCTCAAGTGTCACTGGTGACGCTCCGAAAAAATATCACAGAATTAACTTAAATACCCTCGCAATAATTAAAAATAAACTTATATGAATAATATAAATAATATAATATGCACATTGTTCAAACAATTTAAATCCACTAGGCATCTTGCTTTTAGTTCAAGGAATGATTATTGACTGGAAAAATATCATGTACGGAGGTTAGTAAGCTAGGACATTATTGGGAATGCATTGCAGAGCCTCTGTGGTCTATTGTCTGCTCCATATAAAAAGCAAGTCCTGTGAATGGATGACTATTATGTCTTATTGAGTTCTTTAGCATTTGGAATGCTCGACGTGATTTATAAAAAGCATGGGTAGCACGGCACTACAAAGGGGCTAGTACCCCATGCTATAGTGACGTAACACAACATGAGGTGGGACCTCGACTTCGGACCATGTCACAGCGACATAGTACTACTTTGAGGCAGGTAGCCTCATGTTGAAAGACAGAGTGGTATTTCAGTACTATAAAGAGACTAGGGCCTCATTCTACAGTGGTATGACATCACCAAGAGGTTGGACCTCAGCTTCGAGCCATGTCATAGTTATGTAGCACTACAAGGAGGCAAAAGGCCTCACGCTGTGAAATTTAAACTCTCTAATAACTCTACATGTTGGTGCTTTCTTTACATGGAGAGAGCTTGCACTCAACATGCCTTGCAAAAGGTTAGTCCCACATCGAAAATGCACCAAGAGTTATCTCAACATATATACTTGGTTGTGGTGTTGAGAGATGCACATGGGGTGGTGACCCTAAGGAGGAAACCATGTGGGTGATTTTACTAGGAGGTAAGAATAAGGCTCCAAGGATTAAGCATTAATGCTTTTGTCATTCTCTTGGATTAATTACATTTGAGCTAAGCCCCAAAGGGGCTTAGCGACTCGGTCTCGGACTCGGACTCGGGCTCGGGATCATGGGCTCATGAAGCGTAATGTGGCATTTTATTGGCGCACTTTGCACTTAGCACGAAGGCTACTGCTGCTGCCGCATGGAGGGCTTCGCTGACTGTGCAGGCTACAAGTCAGTTATGGAAAGACTGATTCAATGTGATTAATTTAGATCCACTTTTTTTGTGATTTGAATTAATTTCGTTTCCATCTTTGTGGGATTTGAATTAATTTCGTTTCCATCTTTGTGGGATTTGAATTAATTTCGTTGCTATCTTTGTAGGATTTGATTCAATCATTCCATAACTGAAGAGGCGGCTAGGGTTTCCACCCTCTCTCTATATATACTCTCTTCTGGCCTCCTTTGTGGACTACTACGAATTTTATAAGTCAGAAAAGAGAGAGAGAGAGAGAGAGAGAGAGAGAGAGAGGAGGTTGCTGCCGCCATTGCAAGTCCATCCGAGGAGTCAGAACAGAGGTGACTTCGAGCGTTCCACAAGTTCTTCAACTTGCTGGTTCCTGGAAGTAATTCGTGTGGGGCGAATCTTGCTTTGAGCAACAGTGTTTTGACATCCAGCAACTTTTCTTCATCTCATCTTTCTCTAGATTATTGTAACTCGTTCTGTCCCAATTGCAACACGTTTGCAAGGAAGAACGAGAGATCTTCTCTTCTCTATTTTCTTCCTTCATATTATAATCTAGCTATTTGGTTTTTTGTATCCTCGTAGATCTTGAGTTTGATCACTGCAAAGTTTTGAATGACTCTCAGATCACGATTGCATCAGTTTTTCATCTTTGATCAATCCCCGGGACTAACAATCTCAAAGCAAGATCCTTGTAGATGGAAAACATTAATGCTTCGCTCATCCAATCGAACTACTGCAAGTTGGAAAAGTTTGATAGAGAGCATTATCAAGTCTGGAAGAGGAAGGTTTATCTAACTCTTCAACTCAAAGACGTTGATCATGTGCTGTTGGAGGAAGAACCTTCTGTTCCAGACACTGGGTCTACTGCCGCTATCAATGCGGCTACCAAACTCCAGGCCAAATGGAGAAGGAAAAATAGCATCTGCAGGCTTCCCATCCTGAATGCTATGGAAGATTCCCTGGCAGAATCCTACTCAAAGAAGGAATTTGCCAGAGACATATGAGAGTCTGTAGAAAAACTGTATGAAGAAGGCAGGAATATGAGCAATATGTTTGTGGTTGAAAAATATCACAAATTGCTCTTTGAGGACGAGAAGTCCATGTTGCCACAGGTGAAGGAATTTTCGAAGCTGCGTCAGAAACTGGAAGACGAAGAGATGCCCCTTTCCGACAAGTTTGTCGTTGGAGGGATCGTCTCAAAACTTTATGCTGGATGGAGTACCTTCTATGCAAGGATGCCCAAAAAGAAGCTAGACATTAGCTTGGGAGATCTACTTCAAGAGATCCATGTTGAGGACGAGATGCGTTCCCAATAGAAGATGGACACTCTGTCCAAACAGTTGGCTAAGGCCAATCTAGTGCAGACGAGAGATTCCAAGGGGAAGCATGTGGCTTCTCATCACAAGAAGAAGGACTTCACTAATCTAAAAGTGAAGGGTCCTTCATTCAAGCAACAGAAGACCAAGTCCCACGTGACTTGTTACAATTGTGGCAAGAAAGGCCACTACAAGAGTGAATGCAGATCCAAGCCTAAACAATCAGAGAAAGGTGAGGCTAGTAAGGTTTCATTGGTTTCTAACATTGTTACTATGATCGCACAGGTCACAACTGTGGGGGTTGACTCTGACTGGTGGATAGACATTGGTACGACTTGTCATGTCTGTTCTGGCAAGGAATGGTTCGTCACGTACCAGCCGATATCTGAGAAGGTTGTCATGGCGAACCAGGCCCAAGCTGAAGTTATGGGGATCGGGACTGTGGAGCTGAAACTCACTTCTGGGAACACTCTGACGCTTCAAGGTGTGAAGCATGTTCCGGTGATTGCCAAGAACCTGATCTCTGGGAGTCTGTTCTGCAATGCAGGCTTGAGGATGGACATCAATGCTGGTTAGATGGTGATGTCCAAGAAGGGAACATACTTCGAAAAGGCTTATCAAACCGAAGGAATGTTTAAAATTCAGCTTGTCAACCAGTTTAATGACATAAATGCAGTTGCATTTTCTGATTATTCTCTTGAGTTGTGGCATAATAGACTAGGATATGTTCATTGTAAAAGAATTAACAAAATGTCCCGTCTAGGACTTATCTCCAAATGTGGGGGTAAGGTGGAGAAGTGTGAAGTGTGTGCTCAGACGAAGATCACAAGGAAACCCTTTCATCGGGTCAATCGAAGCACAGATCTTCTGGAATTGGTACACTCCGATATCTGTGACTTCAAACATTTCTCCACGAAAGCCAGGATGAAGTATTTCATAACCTTCATCGACGACTTCTCAAAATACGCATTCGTCTACTTGCTCAAGACTAAAGACGAAGCTTTCGAGAAGTTCAGAGAGTTCAGGGCCGAAGCTGAACGACAGACTGGACAACAACTCAAGAGGTTGAGAAGTGATCGAGGTGGGGAGTACAGGTCGCATGACTTCGCATCGTCCTGCAAAGAACATGAAATCATATGCGAGACTACTACTCCATATTCTCCTCAATCCAACGGAGTAGCAGAGAGGAAGAACCGAACATTAATAGAAGTGATGAACTCAATGCTGCTTACTACAGGTCTTCCAAAATGCTACTGGGGAGAAGTTGCATTAACAGCCACTTTTATTCTGAATAGAGTGCCATATGCAACTTCGGACGTAACTCCTCATGAACTCTGGTTCAAAGTCAGACCAAACTTGAATGTCTTTCGAGTGTGGGGGTGTCTGGCGTATGTGAAGCTCCCAGATCTAAGGATTCAGAAGCTGGGGACAAGGACTACGAAGGCGATCTTCTTGGGGTATGCCGAGAAGGGTGATGCTCGGAGATTTCTTGACATTGAGTCAAATTATATCATCGAATCTCGCGATGCTGAATACTTTGAAGACAAGTTTGCAAAAGACAAAAACATTATTCCTTCGGACATTTCAGAAAATGATGTAGGTGCAAATGAGACTGAAATCTCATATGGGCCAGTAGTCCAAGAAGAAGCTGTTGTTGATGAAACAACTCTTGTACCAGAACTCGCAGAGCCGTCAGCAAAGCGAGCGAGGAGACCTAAAGACTTCGGAGATGACTTTGTCACCTATCATGTGGAAGCAGATCCGCTTACCTATGATGAGGCGATGAAGACCAGAGATGCTTTCTTCTGGAAGGAGGCAGTGAATGACGAGTTTAACTCTATCACCTCCAATAACACATGGGTGTTGGTAGATCTACCAGAAGGAGAAAAGCCCATCGGATGTAAATGGATCTTCAAGAAGAAGATGAAGGTAGATAGAACTATTGACAAGTTCAAGGCCAGGCTGGTAGCCAAGGGATTTTCTCAGAAACAGGGGATATACTACTTTGACACGTACGCACTAGTAGCTCGGATGACCACCATCAGAATGTTAATCGCTCTAGCAGCTATACATAAGTTGGTAATACATCAGATGGATGTAAAGACAGCATTCCTGAATGGGGAGCTGGCCGAAGAGATTTACATGCAACAGCCAGATGGATTTGTCGTCAAAGGTCTTGAAGACAAAGTCTGCAAATTGGTGAAACCATTGTATGGTTTGAAGCAAGCTCCCAAGATATGGCATGAGAAGATTGACAAAGTTATTAGGTCAAACGGCTACAGAGTCAGCTAGATGGATAAATGTGTTTACACAAAGTTCGCTGATGGAAGATGAGTCATCGTTTGTCTGTACGTGGACGACATGCTAATCCTAGGGACGGATATAGGCTGTGTCACAGAGACAAAGAAGTTTCTCTCAACCAAGTTCAGTATGAAGTGAAAACACAAGTGTAGGCAACTCTAGAGGGGGGTGAATAGAGTTTGTGTCAATAATCACCAAATAAAAAATTAACTCTATATCACCTCCACAAAACAACTATCAAGATAGTAAATAAATCAGAGAGAAATGCGGAAGTAAATAAAGATCAGAAGAGCATACGCAAACACAGCAGTTTTAACCTGGTTTCCCTCGTGGAGGACTAGTCCAGGCCTGAGAACTCTAGCTCAGGATTCAAATCCACTATTTGTGAAATAGTAGTTTACAACCCGTGCCTTTTCTTCAGAAGAGCACGTCAACTTCTTATAGAGGATCGCAGTGGCGATTTGCTTGGAATTTTCCAAGCGACTTGGAATTGTCCAAGTGACTTTTCTTTTCAACTCTTGCACAAAAACTTCTAGCTGAATCGCACTTGAGTACCTTGGGGCTTAGGAAGTTTTGTGGCTAGTAGATTGGAAGAGTACGGCTCTTGACTATATAGGCTATGTAAGAGAAGAAGAATAGAAGAGTGGATGGTTTCAAATGAGAGAAACCAAGGCCTATTTATAGGGTTCGGGACAAGCAGAATTCGGCCAGAATTCGGTATGGATAATTCAAATTTTTGGCCGTTGGACAGCTTGTAGCAAGCAGGCCCTAAAAATCAGGGTGCTAGAAATCAGGGGACAGAGTTCGGCCCGAACTCTGTGTGGAGGCAGAGTTCGGCCCGAACTCTGTCTCCAGAAGACAGAATTGGTCCATTGGGCTTTTGGGCTTTGTGGAGCTTGGGCTTGGTTCAGGAATTGGTCTGTTTGTATGGTAGATCTGGAGAGATATGTCTAGGGGTTGAGATGACTCAGTGCGACTCAACGTACACATTCTCCTAGACTCAATAAATTGAAGATTACAGACATGGAACAAACAGGAAAACCAAGAGCCCTTTGATGATGCCTTTCTTCTGATATTTGAGCAGCCATGAAGATATCTTTTTTCCTGACAGCAGTCGTCCAAAGATATACAGATCTAAAAATCTGAATACCTTTCGGGGGCTTCGCCCCCGAACCCCCGACGGGGGGCGCTGCCCCCTCGACCCCTGTCCGCTGACCGGGCAGCGGAACCCCCGATGCGAGGTCCCGGATAGGTCGTTAGGCGGTTCGGAGAAATCCCTTTATATGACGCCGTCTTTGGTCCAACATTAATTCTTCATTGCCTATGTCCTGTTTGATCATGTTAGATCATGCTTACTGCATGTCTACAAATACATGTTAGGCCAGCAAAATATGTTGCAGTACGATACAAGCATAGCAATACAATATAGGACAATTAGGACATTGCTAAGTTTAAGTAACAACATGATAGCATGTTAGGCCAACAAAATATGTTGCAGTACGATACAAGCATAGCAGTATAATATAGGACAATTAGGACAATGCTAAGTTTAAGTAGCAACATGATAGTGAGTATATGAATATTAGTGACATCATTATGTTAAACTTAACTGATTAGCCATATTCAAAAACACAATGTAATCATTGGGCCAACATGAAGGACTTGGGGGATGCAGATGTCATCTTGGGCATAAAGATCATCCGGACAGACACTAGAGTAGCGCTGTCACAATCTCAATACATTGAGAAGATGTTCACACGCTATGGGTATAAGGATCTTCTAGGGATCGATACGCCATACAGGTATGATCAGAAGCTGAAGCCAAACTCGAGGGAAAGCGTCAGGCAGCTGGAGTATTCTAGCATTATCGGAAGTTTGATGTACGCAACCACTGCCACAAGGCCTGACATAGCTTTCGTCGTGGGAATGCTGAGTCGGTTCACAAGCAGCCCAGGGATTGAGCACTGGAAAGCTGTGAAGTGGGTGATGAGATATCTCAAGAAGACTCAGACATATGTACTGTACTACAACGGGTATCCGACAGTAGTAGAAGGCATCAGTGATACTAGCTGGTGTTCAGAGATAGAAAGCGAGAGATCCACAGGTGGTTATGTCTTTTCCTTGGATGGAGCTGCTATATCGTAGAAGTCGAAGAAGCAGACTATATTCTCTCGCTCCTCCATGGAATCTGAATTCTATGTACTTGAAACTGCAGTAGATGAAGCAGAATGGCTTCGGGAGCTCATGTATGATCTTCCAGTGCTTGGGACTTAGATATCAGCGATACCGATATACTGTGACAACCAGGCGACTGCGGCGGTGGCATCAAATGACCTCTTCAACGGGAAGAAGAGGACTGTGCGGTTGAAGCACAGGGCAGTACACGATCTTATCAAAAGAGGTATAATTGTAGTGATTGATGTTCGGAGTCAGGAGAACCTGGCAGATCCGTTCACAAAGGACCTCAAGCGCCAGTTAGTCGATGACACAACTTATAAAATGGGCTTGAAGGCATTCTGATAGTGTGTCTTTGTAATCCTACCATAAAGTTTTATGCTATTAATTCAAAGAGAAATCTACTAGGCGTCTAACTTTTGTTTCAAAGGAGGATCACTGACTGGGAAACTATCAGGTAACAGTGGGTACTTGTTCTCTGAAACATGGAAGGGATACGAACCCATAACCACTGTTGTCTACTATGTATTTTCTGCGAAAAAATAGATCTTGTGGAAGGTTGGCTTAAACGTCTTAATGAGTTCTCAGGCAGAGTGAATGCCTGGTGTACTTTACAGGAAGCACGGTAGAGAAGCACTACAAGGAGTGAAACTCCATGCTACAGTGGGGTGACTCCACCATAAGGTTCCCAGATCTGGGATAATGCCTCGGCTTTGCAAGCCAAGTCACAGCGGCGTAGCACCGCAAATAGGCAGGTAGCCTAATGCTGTATGACGTAATTAAAGAGTTGTAGACAGCACTACAAAGGGGAGGATGACCCCATGTTACAGTGGCACGATACCACGATGAGGTACCCAGGTAGGGGTAAAGCCTCGTCCTTGCAAGCCATGTCGTTGCAGCGTAACACCGCAAGGAAGCCTTAGGCTTCATGCTGAGTAGATTGGCACTACAAAGAGGCTGAGACCTCATGCTACAGTAGTATGACACTACGATGAGGTTCCCAGGTAGGGGTAATGCCTTGGCTTCATGCCATGTCATAGCGGCGCAGCACCGCAAGGAAGCGCAAGGCTTCATGCCATGTCTCTTTAATAAAGAACTCACCTATAGTATATGGAAAGAGATATCATGCCGTCTCTTGAGGGTAAACTTGTAGACGCCCAAAATTATACACTGAAACCAGCCTGGCACAGGGCCTTTAATGTGCAGCCAGAAGCACACGTAACTACACTTTGTGAGTGGGAAGAATTATAATTGTGGTGCAGAATTCAAGGTGTAGTCCATTCTTGTATCACATTGTTATTTAACCCATACGGGAAGATTCAAGTCGTCAGCGACATCTATCCTAATGCAAAATGGACAATTACTGTAGGGAAACGCTCAACCCTGGACACATATATATGTTGTGATATGTGGAGGATTGTTGGTGCTTTCTTTACATGGAGAGAGCTTGCTCTCAACATGTCTTGTAAAAATTTAGTCCCACATCGAAAATGTACCATGAGTTATCTCAACATATATACTTGGTTGTGTTGTTGAGAGATGCACATGGAAGGGTGACCCTAAGGAGGGAACCATGTGGGTGATTTTACTGTGAGGTAAGAATAAGGCTCCAAGGATTAAGCATTAATGCTTTTGTCATTCCCTTGGATTAATTCCATCTGGAGCTAAGCCCCAAAGGGGCTTAGCGACTCCGACTCGA
The DNA here is from genome assembly GCA_029216955.1 of Iris pallida. Lineage (NCBI taxonomy): Eukaryota > Viridiplantae > Streptophyta > Magnoliopsida > Asparagales > Iridaceae > Iris > Iris pallida. The sequence continues at coordinate 5,074,411 of JANAVB010011200.1, read as the reverse complement.
ACTCGGACTCGAACTCGGGCTCATGGGCTCATGAGGCGTAATGTGGCATTTTGTTGGCACACTTTGCACTTAGCACATCAGCAGTCATGCGGCTCATATGCGGCCATGCGGTCTTATGCGGCATACGGCCCATATGCGGCCTCAGGTGGCTCATGCGGCTCATGCGACTCATGCGACTCATGCGGTCCATGCGGTTCATGCGGCCATAAGGCCATATGGCTCATGCAGCCAGGCTACTGCTGCTGCTGCCGCATAGAGGGCTCCGCTGTCTGTGCAGGCTACAAGTTAGTTATGGAAAGACTGATTCAATACGATTAATTCAGATCCATTTTTTGTGGGATTTGAATTAATTTCGTTTTCATCTTTGTGGGATTTGAATTAATTTCGTTTCCATCTTTGTGGGATTTGAATTAAGTTCGTTGCTATCTTTGTGGGATTTGATTCAATCTTTCCATAACTGAAGAGGTGGCTGGGGTTTCCACCCTCTCACTATATATACTCTCTTCTGGGCTCCTTTGTGGACTACTACAAATTTTATAAGTCAGAAAAGAGAGAGGGAGAGAGGAGGCTGCTGCCGCCATTGCAAGTCCATCCGAGGAGTCAGAACAGAGGTCACTTCGAGCGTTCCACAAGTTCTTCAACTTGCTGGTTCCTGGAAGCAATTCGTGTGGGGCGAATCTTGCTTTGAGCAACGGTGTTTTGACACCCCAACAACTTTTTTCATATCATCTTTCTCTAGATTATTGTAACTCGTTATGTCCCAATTGCAACACGTTTGTAAGGAAGAACGAGAGATCTTCTCTTCTCTATTTCCCTCCTTCACATTGTAATCTGACTATTTGGTTTTTTGTATCCTCGTAGATCTTGAGTTTGATCACTGCAAAGTTTTGTGTGACTTTCAGATCACGATTGCATCAGTTTTTCATCTTTGATCAAGCCCCGGAACTAACACTACGTGTATGAACAGAGATGAATGTCGCCTCTTGAGGGTAAACTTGTAGATGTCTAAGATACATACACAAATACTAGGTCAACACGGGATCTTTAGTGTTCGACCAGAGATATAAATGATGCCATTGTGTTAATGGAAAGAATAGTTGTTATGGTACTGAATTCAAGGCTTATTTCATTATATATTGTATTGTTGTTTGACTCATGCTAGAAGATTCAAGTCGTAAGTGACAACTATCCTAATGTATGATGTATAGTCATGGTGGAAAATGCTCATCTCATATATTAAAACATGTTGGGGGTTGTTGGGGTTTATTAAAATTGTTCTCTAGAAAGTTGTCCACATCTATCCTAAGTGTGTATTTCAATATAAGATCCTTTTTTTCTTGAATTGCACACATGGAGAGAGGTAGCTCATGTGGTTCGTATGGTAGAATATTTTAATAGAGTGTAAGGTTCAAATTCTCCAAAAAATATTTGTTTTTGTCACTTATTTTCTTGGATACTTCCCATAGGAGCTAGGTCTCAAAATAGCCTAATGACCCGGGCCCAATAGAACGTACTGATGGACGTGCTAATTCCGTGTGTCTGGTGCTCACGTAGAAGTTGCAGTTCCATATAGCCTATGTGCACGTGAAAGTTACAGTTCCATGTGGCCTTGTGTGTATGCAAAATTTGTGGTTCCACGTAATTAGGGTTCGTGCAAAAATCATAGTTCCCCGTGGCATGTACTCACGCAGAAATTATAGTTCCACACAGAATAAGATCGAATCTTGCTTTGAGTAACGAGGATCGCTATCACCCAGCAAGCTATATTTTCAAGCATCTTAATTCCTGACTTCTTGTTGTAGCAACTTGGTTGCGTTGTTATTGTTGTTTCTAAATTTCTGTTTACAACAACTTCAAGTTGTAAGTCATTTATACGTTTTTTTTATAAACTGGAGTACCACCCATGTGTAAGGCGCGTCCGGCCATCTTTAGAAATACGGTATTGCAATCTTCGGTGCATCCATAGTAAAAAGCATGCATGCCTAATCAAATTACCTTGGTTATTCGGCTATTACGAAGTTAGGCAAATGTCAGTGAGAAAGGAAGTGTTGGATGCTAAACCACACCCAGCCATAATCGAGCGAAATGAGGCGAATGCTAGTGAGGAAGGGACTTCCCTCACTGTTGTAAACAAAGCCAAATAAGCTAGCTGGCATCTTCTTTACGAACCAGAAATAAAATGAGTCATAACTCTTACCAACAAGGATATATCTCAAAAAAAAATTGAGTTGCACCCCACTTGCTTTACCCAAATTCAAGGTGTACACCATCCAATTACCATAATGTAAGACACCCCCCACTTTTGACAGTTTTCGTTTTTCACTAATGGTCAACTCCTTTGATCCAATTTTTTTTGACAAAAATGCCCTCTTCTTCCCCACGAACCCCCCTTCCCAAGCTCCCCCCCCCGGCTGCCCGCCATGCTGCTCCCGACCGGCGGCTGCTGCCGCGCTACTGTTGCGCCCAGTTCACCGTTGGACGCACGCACACCGCTCGTCGTTACTGGAAGGAGGAGCAGTGGTGGGGGCAGCTGTAGAAGCATAGAATTTCAGGACCAAAAATCCTATGCGCCAAACACTACATGCTGGAGAGAGCTCAGACGAAGTACTTGGCACAGCAAAACAAAAGTATAGACATTGAAAAAGAATTTTTATTTGCATATAAAAGTCTATTACAGGTCTAGAAAAGGCTGTACAAAGGAAAACATCTACAAAAAGTAAAGACCCTAAGTCTACAGCCAGGCGCAGCAGTCATCATGCGCTCTTGAACATGCGCATCTCACCATGCGCTCTCAGTCAGGCGCTTCACCATGCGCTCTCAGTCAGGCGCCTCCCACCATGCGCTCTCAGCCAGGCGCATCCCTTCAGCAGCTCAGTTATGTGCATCCTCAGTTATGTGCATCCCTTCACCAGCTCAGTTATGTGCCGTCCTTCCAGCCAGGCGCATCAGTCAGCATATGCGCCATCTAATGCTTCGACTAATGAAGCATTTATTGAGCAGAACGAGGGTGGCAATCAACTCTCTAGCTAGAGGAAGAGCTCCCCAAATCGAGGAAGAGAAGAGCACCGCAAATCGACCTGTGGCCAGGGGAGGCTTCCAAAGAGCCTCCAAAGACCAAGGAAGACCGCAATCGAAACTGCGGCTAAAGGAGCATCTTTCAACACAACCAGAATGGGCAACATCCACTCTGACAGAAGAAAAAGCCTTCAAAGCCGCAGCACCGCAATTCCGATCTGCGGCTCTTCCAGCATAACGGAGACGAGGCCCGAGCATCCCGATCTTTGGATGCAACAGGCACCTTCCGCCTGCCTCGGAAGCCCTCGACTCCGACTTTTGGATGTAACAGTCACCTTCAAGTGCATCAATGAAGACAATGCGACGCATCTTCATCCTCGGGAGCATCTCATCAAGAGAATGCACTCGAGTAAACAAGTTCATTTCGGAAGAACGTGAGAGAACGAGAAGCAAACTCTCTCCATGCCACTATTTATAGGCCGGGCAAATCAAACCCATGCGCCAAGTGGCTGGCTCTCCGAATCTCGTGCAATGAATTTGCATTAAATGGATGAACCTGACGCTTCGAATTCAGCCAAGTTAAAAACGGCTATTTAAAGCACTCGAAGAATGGAACAGTCGCACCAAAAGACGTGTCATGCGGAGTGGATGCGTCGGCCAGACCGTGCATCACACAGACGCGCCCCTCAGCACCAAGCGCTTCACAAGCATGCGCCCCCATACGGCCCCATGCGCCTAGTGGAATGCCGATCGATGTGCCCACTCAACAGTCCATCACCTGTCAAAAATATTAAATGCTGAAATCTGACAGAGTTGGCAGCACGTCCCTCGAGGACTTAATAGTTGATAGCTTTTTCAGAAAACAAAGCGTCGCCAACGTCAGCATCATCATTACTTTCCTCCGACGGTTACAACCACGTGGCCGCCCAACCATCTCGCATGCGCCTCCGCAGCCATGCGCCCAAAGCACTGCATGCGCCTCAAAAGCCATGTGCCTCAGACTTTTCTCTGATCCCTAAAGACAGAAGTAAAGTCACTACTAAAGCCTCGCATGCTCCTCAAAAGCATGCGCCCCGAATGGTTCGTGACTCCCAAAGGTTACGAGCCAAAGTCTCCTCATGCGCCCAATCCCAGGCGCATCCTGCCAGATCATTCCCCACCAAATTTGAGATCTCCGAGCCATGGGCCTACGACACGTGTCTTTTGACTCAATTCACCCAAGATCTCAGCAACAGAAAGATTCTCTCCCCTGCTACGTGCTAGCCCACAACAGTAGCATGAAGAATTCAACTCCTCAATCAGGGCGCATCGTCCATGCGCCTCCATCAGCAATCACCACGTGGCGTCCCCGCGTCCAGGCGCATCCTACATTTACACGCATGAGCAGCCAACCTGCAGACTAGAAATAGAGGGATTATTTTCTTCTTCAAAAGAATATACATAGACAGACAGAGACATCGCACAACCACTGAGGCAGATACAAACACTCAACGTCTTCTTCCTCTCTGCAAGCTCCAGCACCCAGAGCAACTCAGACCTTCAGAGAACCGAGAACCGTCGTCAGATCGTCAACGGAGTCAACGCATTACCACTCGCTCCATCGGCACAAGGGACCCAAATAAACAAAAGTGTACTACTAGGACTACGTCTAAGTCCTACATTGTAACACTGTTCTGTTTGTAATTGAAATTTGCAATCAAAAGATTTTATTGGCAAACAAGTTGGCGACTCTGCTGGAGACCTCTTTCTTCCCCACCGAGAAAGCTGTGTCGCAATCCGACGACGTGAAGGTGGGCTCCTCCAACAAGACGCTGGTCGTACGCCTCAATCAACAGGTGTATGAGGAGTTCATCTCTGAAGGCAGTGTGAGTCCTTCGAAGCGGCGGCCGAAGAAGACTCGCCAAGTCTGGGTGCGCAAGGTCGACGCCTCTGGCACCACCACCAAAGGGGATACACCGATCCAGCCTTCCCTTCCTGCTGACGTCCTCAGCAACCAAGATGCGTCCACCGGTACAGCGCATCTCTCGGGGAAACGTACGGCTGACCACATTCCCCAGCCATCTCCCTCTCAGGCGAGGAAGATGCGTCGACGGAGCAGGGGCACAGCTAATGCCCCGCACATCACCTCCGATGCGCCACAGAAGGTCTCTGTCTTTGACAGACACACTCGTTGTAGTGCCGAGGAGAATTTGGATTCTGAGTACTACGTGCCCCAGCGGCCTAGTACAAAGAAGTCCAAGACAGCACGGGCCATGCGCCCCAAACGTGCTATGCCAGCAGCAAACCAGAAGCATGGGCTCACAATCATGCGCGCTGCTGATGGTAAGCTATATAAAGTCGACTCAGGTGCTTCTGTGCCAGCAACGAACCGACCTTCAAAATCCTTGTCTCACTTGGGCGCACATGTGCAACCAAGTCGAGCAAGGCAAACCCAGTGGTCTTGAACTCCCGCGCCTCCTCTGGTTGTGCGTCTGAGGTTCGTTCAAGTCACTTAAATGTTGTTCCCCCACTACTGATCTGAGCGCCTGTTTGGTGTTGGATCAGGGGGCGCAGCATTCACTTGACCACCCCGGCGCTTGGCCTTGCCATGCTCCTGAAGGGGGTGCGAAAGTGGCACTCTCCTCCAACGATCTGCGTAACGTGATCACTCACAAACGTCGATCAGGAGAGTCGATTGACAAGCACGACGCGCCTCTCACAGGGCACACTTGTGCTGTAGTCACCATCAACTGCTATTGCAAGTCAGCAATCCCACCAAGACAGTCGGTGTTCCAGCGGCTGCAATCATCGACACCCCTTCGACATCGCCTCGGGAAGAAGGTGTCAACAAAAGAGGAGCCAGAACTAAAGGTTACTTCATGCAATATAATCTCTAACTCCTCGTCAGTCCGAAAGGCGACTGGCAATTCCTCGTCGTCGTCTAAGAGCCAGCCGTGGAAAACCAAGACAACTGTCTCGTCCTCCGGAGTGTTCGAAGGCACTCGGGGGAGGAAGAAGATCTTGGAGGAAGCTGGGGGTAGTCAAGCCCTTGTTGATCCTCCTTCCGAAGACGAAGGTGTCCTCCAAAGCACAGCTGGGGTGGATCTTCATCCTCGAGGCGAAGTCAGCCTCCCGGACGTAGCTGGGGGTCGTCTAGCCCCTGTGGATCTGCATCTCGAAGACGAAGAAGTCCTTCAAGACAGGACTGGGGGCAATCAGGCCCTTACGGATACTTCTTCCGAAGACGAAGGTGTCCTCCAAAACATAGCTGGGGGTCGTCTAGCCCTATGGATCTGAGTCTTGAAGACGAAGAAGTCCTCCAAGAAAGAACTGGGGGTAATCAAGCCCTTGCGGATATTTCTCGTAAAGACGAGGGTGTCCTCCAGAACATAGCTGGGGTGGCCAAGATGAAGCTCCAGGAGAGACAACTCCCTACAGGAGAGTGAAACCTCAATCGATCCATCCACTTCCTGCCGTGTTATGACAGTATACATGGCTGAGGGTGACACCGAGCCTGATGCGCCGCCAGCAAACCTCGTCCAGCGCATGGATACCCTGGAGGGAGGACTCAAAACCCTCTCTGCCTCCATGCAAACACTGACTCAAGCAGTGTTTGAGATACGGTCAGCTTTGGCCAGGATACCTTCTACCGGTCCCGACCCAGGGGCCAATGGAGAGTCAAGTGTACCCCTTCAACGGGTATCCTTGGATACGGATCGCCGCGAAGCACCTCGGATGTCGGAGCCCTAAAATGCTCAACTCCAGGTGGTACCACCTTCTCCGACTCCCAGCTCCACGGAAGACATGGTCGAGATGATCAGGGACTTGCGCGAGCGCTTTGAGTCCAAGAATAGACAAGAGAAGCGCAAAAAAATGGGCATCCCCCAACCTTATCCCCTCGAATGGAACATAGTGGTTTATCCTCCTAAATATAACCTACAAACAATGACGCCATACGACGGAAAGGACTCTCCGTGTCGCTATCTGACGTACTTTCAGTCCCAAACGGGACATCTTCCGAATGAGGACGCGCTACTCACCAGCATATTTGTCGGAGCACTGAAAGGAGTGGCGTATGACTGGTACTGCAGCCTCCCCAACAATTCCATATCTTCCTTCGACGACTTGACGCGCCTTTTCCTCGACCGTTTCTATGACGGCGGGAAGGACATGACAATGGCGTCCCTCATAGAGATACGCCAGAAGGAGAAGAAAACAGTTCGGGTATTCATCGAACGCTTCCGACAGGCCTGCTTCAGACTGCCCCCGGGCATGCCAGAATATGCACTCCTCTCCCCCTGCAGCATGAACATGCTGCCTGCAGTCAAACTCTGGCTCAACTCTACTCCTCCTCCTGACTGGAGTTCCTTGATCATCGAAGCAGAAGCAGCAGAAAAAAAGGCGTCCAATGCTCGCCTTCTGGGAGTTAGTTTTCCTGTCTTTGAGGACAAGGGGAAACGACCTGCAGTCAACAACCCCGGACGAGAGACGAAGGGGAAACAGGCGTTGACTGTCAATGCCTCAAAAGGTGCATCAGCGCCTACTCAGAAGCCTCCACTTGCACCAAGGCCAAATGAGGTTTATTCTTTCAACGATGAAGACATCCTGCAACTCTTCAAGATACTGAAGCAGGGTGACAATATCAAGTTGCCGGACCCGAAGCGTCCCGACGAGGTTGGAAAAGTGGACAATCCGAGGTACTGTTACTACCATCGGTTTGTCGGACACCCAACCAAAGACTGCTACGTCCTCAAAAACTACATCCAGCGCATGATCAATACGGATGTTATCTCCGTCGACTACGAGGAGAAGACGGTTTCGGCCTACGTGGTGTCACTCCAGTTCGGCACCTTGCCGCCAACTACAACACAAGATGGCGTCGTCCCCATCCCTAAGGCGACAAAGGAGGTGGTCAACTTACCACCTACTCGTGACAACGTGAGTGGACTCATCCCACTCACCACATCTCGGGAAGAGATCTTATGGGTTCACCCTGATCTTGTCTCCGAGGTTACTCAACCGGAGGTACGCTCTGCCTCCAGAACCAAAGGCAGGAAGATCAAGTCTTGCCGTATGGTCTCCTCCTCTGTGGAAGAGGCACTTCCTGTACAGACGCGTTCACAACAGAACGCCCAACCCGATGAAGCTGCCGTCAAGGTGGTGCCTCCTTGCACCATCCCTGCTGTCCAGGAATAGGGCCCATCTAAGCCCCCAGCAGCCAATAAGCAGAAGCATGTAGAGGCTCGTTTCGACAGGCCTCTGCGAAAGGAGAATGCTTCGGGGCTAGCCAAGTCCCACAACTATGACATACTGGCACAACTTGCCAGTACTCCTGCCCGCCTATCTCTGTTTGAGCTCCTTCGTCTTTCCAAAGACACTCGTGAAGCTCTCTGTGAAGCTCTGAAGGATGCCGAATCCTTCATCAGTCAGGTCAAACAGCCTGAAGATCTTCCGACTACATATGCGCACTGTCATTGCACGGATGAGGTTATCCCCAATACAACCTTCACCCAACAAGACATGCTGCTCAAGCACAACCGACACAACAGGCCGCTGTATTATACAGGGTATATCGGTTCTGTCAAGGTGAAGCAGTTTCAGATCGATCCGGGGTCTTCCCTCAGCATCATTCCGAAGACGCTGCTCTCAACACTGGGGATCCCAATGTACCAACTGGCGCCTTCTAACACAACAATCAGCGGCTTCAACGCTAGCAAAAGCAAGCCGCTGGGCAAAATACGGCTAAAGTGCCACATCGGTAACCTTAGAATCGAAGTAACTTGCTATGTCGTAGACACCGACGTTCCTGTTGGGTCGTCCATGGCTGCATGAGTACATGGTGGTGCCATCCACACTCCACCAATGTATAAAGTATGTGTCCACCAACGACGTCATCCAGACGGAGTTCGCAGACATTGACCCTTTCAAAGGGGTTGAAGCCTACTTCACCGATTCCTCCTTGTATAAGTCACCTGACGAGGAGGAAGCCAATGATGCTGACGATGAAGCAGAAACGACAGCAGAGCCGGACATGGAGCCTGAGATGACTCCCGACGCTCCTTTGAAGATCCGACTCAAAGGCAAACCGCCTCAGAAGTTGCCTCCCATGAACATCAAGCTACCCGGGAAAGCACCAACTGCTCCAGGTAGCACATCTACGGAAGCTTCCTTGAAGGTACGGCTCAAAGAAAAGCTGCCTCAAACATCGGCTCCCCTTGTGGCAAAACTACAGGGGAAGGCACCAATCACCGGAGGCACAGTGGAGGCATCTCTGAAGGTGCGTCTTAAGGGCAAGCCGCCGCAATCATCTGTCTCATCCAAGCTGCCGAAGAAGGCCCACATAGCCCTCTCGGACCCCAAGATCAAAGCTGTGGTGGACTCTCCCGATCCCATTCCAGTACTCACAGATGAAGAGCTAGGGGAATATATCTCTGCTGATATAGACGCACCCTCTCTGGACAATGTAATCCCGCGGGACAAAATCTCGTGTTTCATCAATAATAGAGTGTCTTTTAATTATTCTAGTTTTCCACATTGGAATGCCATGTATACATTAGATAACGCTCTACGGTCGTTGCAAACACAAATAACGATCGTCCATCATGTAAATCTAGTAGTCCCGTCCCAAGGGGTCTGGTTTGTAGCCCCGCCGCAGAGTCGAGACGAAGAATCCATCATCTTCGGTAAAGTTGAGCGTCATCAAGACCTCCCGCCACTCGAGCCAGAACCAGATACCGGCAGAATACAAGTCTATCGGTGCACGGACAAGGCAAAGTACCTCATCCAAAAGATGGATTACGACTTACGAAGCAACAAAGGCCTGAACTATGGCAAGGGTCGACGTCTTCCTCTCCGGCTTCCAACACCCAAAGGAAAGCCGCAGGACTACTATCATCGAACTAGACGGGGGTGGGCTATGTCACACCGCCATCAACTCCAGAGAGTTCGGAGGCAGAAGAAATAGAACAATCTCACTCGTCCGAAGCATCAACTTGGGATTCCGATACCAGTATCGGCTCAGTCTTCAAGAGAGTGCTATCAGCCAACACGACGTCTGCATAATCTCAAGAAGATGAAGGCGAAGACCAAACGCCAGAATTCTTCGAAGAAGAACCCTGGGCTCAACGCCTAGGAGAACAATGGGAGTCTCGTTTTGAATTACGCGAACCCCCTACCGAAGACGAAGTCGAGCAGATCGACCTTGGGGACGGATCTTCTTCCAAACCCATCTTCATCAGCAAAAGCCTAGAAAAAGAAGACCGGAAATCTTTAATCCAGCTGGCTAAAGAGTATATCGATGTCTTCGCCTGGAGCTACGAAGATATGTCGGGACTTGATCCCTAGATCGCGATGCATAGGCTTAACATCTTACTTGATGCCAAGCCTATCAAACAACAACAGCGACGCTTTCGCCCTGACATCATGAACGCCATCGATCAGGAGGTAGACAAACTCTTGACCAGCGGCTTCATCCGTGAAGAACAACACCCGGATTGGGTAGCCAACATTGTCCCTGTCACCAAGAAAAATGGGAAGATACGAGTTTGTATCGACTTCAGGGATCTCAACACTGCTTGCCCGAAGGACGAGTTCCCGCTTCCAATCATCGACGTAATGATCGACAACACATGTGGCTTCGAACGTATGTCTTTCATAGATGGGTATTCGGGCTACAACCAGATCAAGATGTTCCCCGATGACGCAAAACACACATCATTCAGGACTCCGAAGGGGGTTTTCTGCTACACAGTGATGCCCTTCGGCTTGAAGAACGCTGGTGCGACATACCAACGAGCTATGAGCACCATCTTCCGTCAGCATCTTCGTAAAACAGTTGAGTGCTACGTCGATGACATCGTAGTCAAGAGCCGTCTCAAAGGAGATCACCTACGAGACCTCAAGACAGTCTTCGATCTCATGCGAGCGCATCAACTCAAGATGAATCCTGCTAAATCCTTCCTAGGGGTTTCTAGCAGAAAGTTCTTGGGCTTCATTATCACGGTGAAAGGCATTCATGTCGATCCCGAGAAGACCAAAGCCATCCTTGACATGGCCCCTCCGAAGAACCTCCGAGAACTTCGAGGCCTGCAGGGGCGTCTGGCATACATCCGGAGGTTTATAGCAAATCTTTCCGAAAAATGTCAACCCTTCACTCAGCTCATGAAGAAGGGAGTCTCTTACGTTTGGACAGAGGAATGCCAAAAAGCTTTCGACGACATCAAGGCTTACCTGACGAGCCCGCCAGTCCTGGTGGAATCCATCGCCGGCAAACCATTTCTCCTCTACGTCCGTGCCATGGATCATTCCCTCGGCGCTCTGCTGGCTCAGAACAGCGATACAAGCTATGAGCAAGCTATCTACTACCTCAGTAGAACACTGATCGGGGTCGAACACCGGTACAATCCCGTTGAAAAGGAGTGCTTGGCTTTGGTGTTCACCATCCAGAAGACTCGCCATTATGTCTCGGGCCAGACAATTCATGTCATTTCTCGAGTCAATCCACTCAGAGTTCTCATGACGAAGCCAGGATCATTAAACTCCCGGCTTACCACATGGGCGATCTTGCTAACGCCATACAACATGGTGTTCGTTCCAAAAAAGTCATTAAGGGTCAGGCCCTGGCCGACTTTTTAGCTGTACACCCTATCCCAAAGTCCTCAAGAATCTATGAAGACATCCCGGATGAGGTCCAAGAATCAAACGTCACCGAAGAAAGCTCTGTCTGGCGGATGTTTTTTGATGGCGCTTCAAGAACATGTCCCAAAGGCCAAATCATCGCAGGAGTGGGGGTAGTATTAGTCTCCTCCGATCAGCTGGTCATCCAGCGTGCCTACTCCCTTTCGAAGCCATGCTCCAACAATGTTGTCGAGTACAATGCGCTCATCATGGGACTCCAGCTGGCGCAACAACTGGGGGTGAATCATCTAGAAGCCTACGGCGACCCAAAACTCGTCGTTTACCAGGTCAGAGGGCAATATGAATTTCGCCATGAAGATCTGATTCCTTATCGTGAAGTTGCGTTGAACATCATTTCAACCTTCACCAAGTTTTTCATCGAACATGTACCTCGTTTACAAAATCTGGAGGCTGACGCTCTGGCTGGCCTCGCAGCCTTATTGGCAGCACCCCTCGGGACTCAACACTACGTTACGGTAATTAGTCGAGACTTGGTCTGTCCTAAAAACAATCTATGCTCACAAATGGCCCATGCCATGTCAACAAGTGCTGGTGTTAATGTCCGAGACTGGAGGTTCTCGTTCATCGACTTCGCTGTCTACGGAATTCTCCCAGAAGATCCGAAAGAAGCCGTCTCAGTCATGAGGCGCTCCCTTCGATTCTACTACGATACAGCTACTAAAATACTGTACCAACGCTCCTACGATGGACTTCTCCTGCGATGTCTGTCTAACGAAGAAGCGGCCGAAGCCCTTCGAGAAGCTCACGATGGAACCTGCGGAGCCCATCAACCTGGCCCTAAGTTGCAGGACCGACTGCGACGCATGGGCTACTACTGGCCAACCATGGCCGCTGACGCTGTCGACTATGCTAAAAGGTGTCATGCGTGCCAGCTTTACGCAGACTTCATCCATACACCGTCAGAACCACTACATCCTACAGTCGCCTCTTGGCCCTTTGAAGCTTGGGGCATGAACATTGTAGGACCGATCACCCCTCCTTCATCGAGGGGACATCGCTTCATCCTAGCCATCACCGACTACTTCTCCAAATAGACAGAAGCAGTTCCACTGGCGGAAGTGAAGAGCTCTAGGGTGATCAGCTTCATCAAGCACCATGTCATATACCGTTTCGGGGTACCCCGGAGGATTATCCACGATAACGGTCCTCAGTTCATCAGCCATGTTTTCAGCAGATTCTGTGACAAAAATTGCATTCAAAACGTGGCCTCAACCGCCTACAATCCGACAGCAAACGGATTGGCCGAGGCATTCAACAAAACTATCGTCAGGCTACTCAAAAGGGTCGTGTCATCCAATAAACGCGACTGGGACAAAAAGCTTGGCGAATGCCTTTGGGCCTACCGCAAAACGGTACGGACCCCGACAGGCAACACACCATTCTTCCTAGTCTACGGGAGCGAAGCGGTACTACCTCTCGAGATCCAGATACCCTCACTCCGTGTAGCAATCACAAACCAACTCACAGAAGAGGATAATCAACATCGCCGTCTGCGAGAACTGGAGGCACTTGACGAAAAGCGTCTCCTAGCTCAACAATGCATCGAACTCTACCAAGCCCGTATATCACAGGCTTTCAACAAAAAGGTCAAGCAGAGGACTTTCCAAGTAGGCGACCTGATTCTGGCAGTCAGGAGGCCGATGGTGTTGACTCACAAGACACCAGGAAAGTTCGAGCCCAAGTGGGAAGGACCTTTCATCATAGAGACGGTATACTCAAACGGTGCTTACCGCCTCGCTAAATCCAATGGGGACTTGTTCATGATGCCCATCAACGGCAAGTTCCTAAAGAAGTACTACTCTTGACATCTTTCAGACATGTACTTCCACAAAGAGATCTGTGGACCCAATCATCAGGGCTCACACACAATTCCCTTCCACAAAATCGTACGCTTCCGGAACCCAGCTGTTCCGTGGCATCATCCAGTAGGAGGACAACCACGTCCACATTACCTCTGAGTTGTTCTCCTACGCCATACAAAGCAAAATCTTACACTCCGTAAGACTACGCTACCCATCATGTTTACCACGTCCACATTACCTCTGAGTAAACATCCCGTACAGACAACCCATGCGTTGCCGTACATTGATCGCAGAACTTCCACGTCCACATTACCTCTGAGTAGTTCCGTGTATCCCCCCAGAATCATTCCTACCACGTCCATAACACCTCTGAGTAGGAAGATTCCATCATTTGAATCCCATATTTGCCACGTCCACAGCACCTCTGAGCAAATATGTTGGTTCTCTCAAACTTATTATCTGTACCTAAAAACCAAGGTGCGCAAAAGATAATAGGTCCACACAAATCATCAAGTTCATGACAGCAAAAATGAACACACCACAAAAACTTTGTATTCTTTATTTTCAAAAAAAGTAAAGAGTTACACTCCCCAGCAAGAGTTGCAAATACACAAAAAGAAGAGACTACAATCCCTAAACCTCTCCGGGGTTAGCCGAAAGCTCTTCAATCCGGCGCCTCAAGTCTGTCGCCCGAGTCTCCACAGTCTCCAGGACCCGACGTTCAGCTTCTTGACGCATCGCTTCTATGGCCTCAGGAGAAGTGCCATCCTCATGCTTCTCATCCAACTGTTGCCGCTGCTGAGCCAGGGTAAGAGCTCGGTGGGTGAAAGCTGCTTCCTCCTTCTTAAATACTACACGTTCAGCCTAGACACGCTCAGCATCTAATAGGAGTCGGGCCCGCTGGTCCTCAAGGCGGCGAATCTGGGCATCAACCTCTGCGATACTAGCGTCCAACGCAGCTCGCAACTCCACCTTCTCCTGTGTGGACTGAGACAACCGCTCCACTGTAGCTTCAGTCTCAGCCACTTCGCGTTCCCAGACACGCACGGTGGCCTAATAAGAGGACTCAGTCTCAGCGATCAACTTCTCCTTTTTCGCATCTATCAGAACGGAGAGATCATTTCCCTGGATACACTGAAACTCGGAAAGCTGCTGGTCCAGCTCGGCCACCGAGGCCTACAGAATGTCGGCCATATGATCATGGCCCTGGTGGGAACGTATCAAATTGATATGAGGCAGTGCTAGAGTTTTTGTCGTCGCAAAGCTCCCATTGGCGTTCATCACCGTCGACACGCCTCTCTGCAGCATCTTGTACACCGCATCGATGATGAACTTCACATATTCATCGGCATCCGCTAGCACCTGCGGCGTCATAGCAGGAGTCGGAAGAGCAACTCTAGAAAGCGGACCGGAAGAAGGCCCGCCGGCCTCAACCTGCGAGGCTGGAACCTCGGTATCAACAGGCTCTTCCCCAACAGGGGCCTAACTACTAGCCCAAGGAGCCAAAAAAACAAAAGGAGCCGAGAGAGGCGTCGATCTAGTACCCCAAGTAGAAGGAGCAACAGAGGGTTCCGCCAAACCCTTACCCTTCTCAAGCTCGGAAGGACCACCGACGTCAGCGGCTACCTTATCAGTCCCTAACGCACTGTCAGCAGGCAGTACGAGACATTCCCCTTCCGGCAGAACAGGGAGACCAATACTTGTCTCCTGACTCGACCCCCTCGAAGTCAGGATCGGCGGACGTGTCTCATTGTCACCATCAAGTCCCTCTACAGGGACGGGATCTATCGCCACCTCGAGGTCGGCAGCCACCTCAGCCTCCACTGCTAAGTCTAGGGTAGGGCTCGGCAACGCTACAGCCGACCCCCCTCATCATGACAAGGAGGGGAATCAATCCTCTTCTCTGTTACAATCACGTCTATTGCCCCCGCAACAGGCTCATGCATTTCTGGAGGAACGTCATCTGAAGACGATGAACTCCACTCTACTTCCATATCTGGAAGCCCCGTGTCCGTAGGACCCTCAACGTCCAAGGCCCCCACGGCAGCTTGTACCATCCCGGAAGTTGCTGCAACTTCAGTGTCTCTTCCGACATATTCTGGAGATACTAAAATCTCCGCAGGGACAACATCTTCAGGATTTTTCTCCATTGGAGACATTACCATCGGAGGAATACGCTCACCAGAGGAGCTTGCCACCTCCTTCGGTTTACTGACGCCCGATTTCGAAACACGTGTTTTCTTCTTCGACGATCCCTATAAGAAGAAAAGCACAGGTCACCAAAATGACAAGATGAGCCAGATTGCGGAGGACTCTTTACCTCAGTAGGGACTGATTCCATTGATGCAGCCTTTGGAGTCGTCGCTTTCCTTGGCCTTTTTGGTACAGACGAGCCGACTTCCGCGTCAGCCCGCCTCTTTCCAGCAGGAGGATCTCTCACTGATGCTACAGCAGCAGCCCGATATCCCGCCAACTCTGGCGGACGATATGACCGAGCCGCCACTATCATATTCGTCGTAGCCTCTAGCTGAGTTCCAATGATGAAACTGGTCTCCCTATCATAATCAGGAGACACAGTATTCATGGTGTAGTGCAGCTTAACGGCCGAATACAGGATCTGTGGCCGAGGATTGCGAACTGGCGTAGTGAAACGAACACCAGTGCACCCGGCATTGTAATATTGCCAGCCTCGGGCTCCGTCCAGCAAACTCCCGGCAAACCCCAGACTGTTACTGGAATTTCGTAACATTAGCTGGGTATAGCCAAACTGGCGAGCAAACCGGCTTGGCAGATATAGCTCCAGATAACACCTATTTTGGTTGCGGTAGGCCAAGTGGGAAGGCCGAATACTTTGCAACCAACGAAAACCCCATTTCGGCAGAGTAATCGCATCTTCACCAGAGTCGTCTAAATCTTGGTCAGCCTCGAAATCTTTGAAGATGGGACCGACCTTGACAATCTTCCACCCCTAAAGATAGGACAAAACTCTCCTGCAGACGGGGACGCCAGTGTGCAACCACTTCCTCTTGTAGAAGCGGCGGATAAAGGTGTCATCTTCAACGTGATCCTCCTCCGGGCCTGGACTCATCACGTTCGGATGATGTAGAATCAACCATCCCATCAGATAATGGAATGGTAGTTCGGCCCGGAGAAAGTTGTCATTCCTACCTCTCCCATGGATCACATCCTCAGCAATGGTCCTCAAGCCCCGCAACAGGTTACACACCATCGCGGGGAGAAGAGCCAAAGGGCGACCAAAAGCCAATTTCACTGCTGGCAAAATGAGGTTCCGGTGTACCCTCTCCACAGAACCAGATCCACCTGCGAATACACAATCCCGGAGCCATATCATCAAATATGCAGTCAATACTGCCTTAGATGACATCCGGCGCACACAGTGCCAGAAGCAGCTATACGCGTTGTCACCACTCTCATTTGAACGGGGGGCCCTCTCGTCCAATCGGCTCATTTCAGAAGTCACTTCCGCAAGGTTCATCCCTTGCGGAGTCGTAAACCGGATCTTCGAGGAATCTGCCAAATCCTGCTTGAAGACGTAATCCCTCCAAGCAGTTACATGAGGCTGAGACTTACCTTTATCCCTCCGTTGCATCAGATAATGATGGCTTGCCACCTCTTTGAAAACAGCCATCATCTCCGGGTACTTCTTTTCCAAGACAAGGATCTCTTCGTTTGACAAAAAATATTTCTCGTACGGTTCCGAGCCCCAGGGAAGCTTAGATACCTCATACATTTCATGGAGAGCCAATCCCAACTCTCCCACTGGAGTAAAGAAAGTGCCAGTCTGGGCATTGAACATTTCCAAGAGTGCAAGGAACATATGCTTATTGAGATCCACGCCAGCCTGTGTGGCACGGATAGCGGCCGTCAGCCCAATCTCTTTAAGCTCGACCTTGAACTTTGACAACACCCAATGGGTCAACTCGTCCCACTTCGGCATGTGGTGACACCAACCTTCAACCCTAAAGCTACCTTTCGGATACATGACCCTCGATGTTAGCATCCGATTTGCAAAGGTCGAAGCACTGAAGGCAAAGTGCCATTAGGGACCTCACTATAAAGGCTCCCAGGACGCAAAGTTCGGCAACTGAACGAGGGTCCAGCTCGCGAGGCGGCCAAGGTATCTCTTTGATTCGAAGTAGCATCAATAGAAAGAGTACCCCCCACTGCCCCTCCTTGAGAAGGAGTAAGTTCCCAGGGCATCCTCCTCTTGGAAGCTAAACGGTAGAAGGCCGTCAGTGGCAACTGATGTTCAAGTTGTCGCATATACAAAACCATGCCCTTCGCAGAGAAGAACCAGTCTTCTTTGATCTTCAGTATCTTCGCCTCGTTGGAGATCAATCGGTCACCGAACAAAAAGACAGGTTTTAAGAAGGTCACATCCTCGGATTCAGCAGATTCTAGTTTGCCGCTCTCCATCATACTCTGGAGGAAAACCGGAGACAGATTTTAGATTTATAGCATTCTCTCAGGAGGTTGATTCAGTAGGATAGCATCCTTCGCGGGGTTGATAACCTCCTCGTCAAAATCAACTCCCATTTGACAAAGAGAAGCATCCAGAAGGACTTCATTCAGCAAAGGGATAGTCATCAACACTGGCACAACAAAAACAAAAAGTCAGGCAAGAAGCTTTAAGAAGACAAAGTGTGTCAAGCAGCCTGGCACATCATTAGGGTCTAAACCCATGCGCATCAGCAGTGAAGCTTCGGCGCATCATCAGGGTGTAAACCCATGCGTATCAGCAGTGAAGCTTCCGCGCATCATCAGGGTGTAAACCCATACGCGTCAGCAGTGGAGCTTCGGCGCATCATCAGGGTGTAAACCCATGCGCGTCAGCAGAAGCTTCGGCGCATCATCAGGGTGTAAACCCATGCACGTTAGCAGTTAAACCTCGACGCATAATAAGGGCTTAAACCCATGCACGTCGGCTGTAACTCCACTTCCCGGTTTTTTTTTTAATAAATAATTAGATTCTAGTTATTATACAATTGGTATTATTAAGCTTTAAATAAATAATTAGTTTTAAACAATAATTTTTTAGATGATATATTTTGGAGGGAATTTATTTTGGACAACTTTTCAAATTTGAAAAGTTGTTACAACCACTTTGGGCCCACCATGTGAGTTTAAAACTGTTTTAAAAACAATTTCCTGCAATTATGAAAAGGCAGAGGGGGGTTTGCTTAAATACAGTGCGGGGGGGGCTTGAATATAACTTGTGTGTGGCGGCAGGGGTAAAGTGCAAAATGCACTTTCTTATTTTATCAACCGAGTGGTTGGGGAGAGAGAGAGCATTCTTCTCATCCAACATTTTCTGAGCATTCGAGAATTGGGAATTTCCTAACCTCGGCGAGTCCCCAACCTAATCCTAGTTCCGATCTCCTCTTCCGGCGATTTTCCCCGGCCGCGGCGTTCTGTCCAAGCACGACGAGCTTCCACTCGACGACGATCCTGACGGCGATGGCTTGAGGACGACGACGATCCTGACAGCAACGACGGAGACTCGACAGCGGCGGTGCCGATCTACTCGACGACGGCGTAGCGCGGTCTGACTCACTCTCCGGCGATCATCGGTAAACTTCGATCCAAGCCACTCTGAACTCAATTTTGTCATGTTCGATCCTCCTCTACTCGTGCTTCCTTTCTCATTTTAAATTATCGATCGATCCACTTCAGATCAGAAGTGTCGAGCAAGTTGTTGAGGACTGAAGGATCTCCCTGCAATTTCCGAATTCGAAGATATTCTGGTGAGTTCCGCTCGACCTCTCCGTTCTTTCACTCTTTCTCGGGTTCAAGTGATTTGTTGATTTCCAATCTGAAAATTCAGATCGAGCAGTTCGATCCGATTTCTACAGTAATGGATTCTTGACTTGTCCGAGATCTCTAGTGAAAATTTCACTATGGTGAGTAATTCTAGAATTTAATTTCAATTCAGAATTATGATGTCCTTCATATGATTTATGGCACGGTTGTCTTTCCGATTTCTTGAGCAGAGTGCTAGCTCAGAGACGAGAACTTCATTCTTGAGTCCTAATCGATGTCCAGATCTGTCGATTATGCATAGGTATTCGAATTCTTTTGATCTTAAGTTTTCAATGAAGATGACTCTGATTCCTGATCTTGTTGTTTGTTGGCAAATTATTTTAGTAGAGTTCCCGAGTGTGTATTTGAGTTATTTCCAAAATTCATTCTGAGATCAATGTTGAGTGTTTTTGATCCATTATTTTCCTCTGATTGTTTGTATTCAGAAATTGCGAGAATTATTTGGATATTGATTTTTTTTAGTTCCGTCGTAACACCATTGTGGATCAGGTGAGGATCCTTGATTTATTTTCAGATCATTCCATACTGTCGTAATAATCTGATGGTTCGTTCTGGGTTCGTTTGGATTGCTCATGTGTTAGGATCAACAAACAATAATTCCAGACCACATTCGAACTATAGAGTGAAGCTCGATTCCGGTCTGAATTCCTTCCAGGTAACTAATCTACTCACCTAATCGCTTCTTATTCAGTTTTGCTAGTTTCTGGCTATGATACCAAGTGTTGTGCTCGTTTCATGTGTCGGGTTGTGTCTTGCTCGTGTTGAGGACTCGTGTTCGTGTTGATGCGTACCGGAGTAGGACTAGTGGCAGCCAGTTGGCTTGGGTCGACCGTAGCTCGTGTCCAAGTTACTTGAATACCTTTGCGTGTGACCAAGTTGATGTACCTGGGGTTGCTGTGTACGTGTACCAGTGTAGTAGCTCATGTCCAGAGAACTGGAGCAGTGTGCATGTGAAGAGTTGGACTCAACGTGGTTCTTCATTTGATCATCTTTCAAATGATGGCATAACTTGTTGTATTTAACTCTAGTTGTGTATATTATTAAAGTGAATGCAAGATTTGATCTGTGCTTTAATTGTATAAATATTTGTATAATTTAGTATTCTTAGAATATTGTGATGTGATGAATTGCAGACTTATTTTTGAGTGTTGAGTTACTCTGGTTAAAGTGTTGGTTTGGGGAGAATGTTAGTTTTGCATTGCAAGTCAATACTGAAATTGCAGGCTTTGTTCTGAGACCATTTTTTATTTATTTACTAAAGAGAGAAGGCTAGCTATGTTCAGAATGTTTTTGTTCAATAATAAGTTTTGACTGGAAGGTCGTTTTGTCAATTAGTCTAATTTAGTTATTATAGCCTATCCAAGGGTTGAGTATATGGTTGTGCTCAAGGATTAGAATTGAATCAGTCTTTAAATAATTAAGTTCAAACTGTTAAATAGGTTTTATGAAGTTAATATGGTATTAGAGATTGATCAACTTGTAAAAACATTTAATTCAGGAAGACATCCAGTTCCTGATTACCAGTACTTTTCGGAGCCAGGCAAGTACTCTTCTACGGTCTTGTACATTTACATTCCTGTACCCTTTCTTGTGACACTGTTATAGCACGACATCATGTATTCCTGTATTCTGGTACTCTAGCTCTTGTACTTGTTAGTGTCGGGTGGGGAAATACACTAGCCATGTGACCAACCCCGGTTACTATATTCCTGTACCTAGCTTAGGCCTCGTACTGTGCACGCGGGTCCTAAGTCGTACCTTATTCATGTACTCCTGTACATGTACTTACCCCAGCCGATCACATGGGCTAGATGTATTTCGATATTGTGCACATCATGTCTGGTACTGTAGGATTATAGTTTCATTCTTGTACATTATATTCCTGTACTTTACATTCTTGTATTTCATTTCCTGTACCTTATATTTCATGTACTATATCTCCTGTACTCATTTCCTGTACTATTTTCCTGCTCATTCTTGTATATCTTTTTACCTGTACCCTTGTACCTATTTCATGTTCATGTTCATTACCTAGAATTGTGCTTAGCTCCGCTCCTGACTGGATAAGTTGCAGGTGAGTTGGAGGCCATTTGTGACACCTTCTATGGACGGGATGTTGCCATTATTGCAGAGCCAGCTGGAGCTG
This sequence comes from Iris pallida, assembly GCA_029216955.1. NCBI lineage: Eukaryota > Viridiplantae > Streptophyta > Magnoliopsida > Asparagales > Iridaceae > Iris > Iris pallida. Next base: position 5,052,931 of record JANAVB010011200.1, on the reverse strand, counting down.
TGTTGGACCTAGAGGCCGCAGAGGCTTAGTACCTTTCCTTTATGTCATTTACTATTTTGAGACTTAGTCAGACATTTGACATTTCTGGATGAATGTAATAAAACATATAGACTTGTACTATTTCTGGGATTTCGTTTATAGATGTTGTGATGTTATCTTACTTTCATGATTACTTGTTAGTTTTTCCTAGTATTGGTACAGCTTACTTCGTCGTGTCCAACGACGAAGGCTGGGCGTGTCTGACTCGTGTCGGGAGCGGGTCGTGACATGTTTTTAATGGTGGCCCATGCAGGTCTATCCTAATGGTACCTAGGACTTAGCGTACTATTGGGGGACTTGATTTACCCTAGGGAACTTGAATCACAGCATAGGAAAACGGGTATATCGGGTACATATGGTTATTATATAAACATTTACATTTTCTGGTAGGTTAGGTTTTTATCAATCACAAAGTTTTCTTTTTATGCAGGATGGTCGCCACCAGGAAGACCGCAGATCAGCCAGGAGTTGCAGGCGGTTCTGGAGTTGCAGTCGGCACTGGAGTTGCAGGCGGTTCAGAGCAGGCCGCACCGGATGTTCAGGCAGATCAGCTTCCGCCAGCGCCTCCTATCTTCCCATCGCTGCCTCCGACGATAATGTTCGATGGCACCCAGGTGATGGCGATGTTTCAGCACTTTCTGGAGGCCCAGAACCATCAGGCAACACAGTTCAGAGCGACTGTCGTCGATGCACTTAGGACCAGAGAGCCGACAGCACCAGCTCCAGCACCAGCTCCAGCAGCAGTTCCAGCACCACGAGGACCGAGACCAGGGACAGCCAAGGAGTACCAGAACCTTTGCCCGATGGACTTCTGGGGCGACGAGGGGATCATCTATGCAGATGAGTGGCTGGAGAATGCAGAGAGGACCTTGAGCATGGCGCATATTCCAGAGGACCAGAAGGTGAAGGTGGCAAGCATGCGACTCTTCGACTTGGCCAGAGCTTGGTACCGGGAGGACCCCCAGTTGGCCGAGCCCCAGGTATCTTGGACAGATTTCAAAACTCTGTTCAAGGAGAAATTCTTTCCAGAGGTGGAGAGGGATGAGCTGAGGATGCAGTTCGAGGCGCTGCAGCAGGGGACGATGAAGGTGGCACAGTACACTGCGGAGTTTTCTAGGCTCAGCAGGTTCGCTGAGAGCCTAGTTAGAGAGCCAGAGGACAGGGCCTGGAGTTTCAAGAAAGGTCTGACCAGAGAGCTACGACATGCGGTGGCGATTAGCCAGGCGACTACCTACTCTAGCATCCTAAAGATCGCCCAGGCAGTTGAGAAGGAGGCAGACCCAAGGCTGAAGAGGGACCGAGACGTGGGCAGCAGCAGTTTCCAGACACCAGTGAAGAGGGTCCAGACTCAGACTCAGGCGAGACCTCAGCAGCCGGCACAGCAGCAGCATCGACCAGCCAGAGCTCCTGCACATTAGCATCAAAGACAGCAGCAGGGGATTACTTGCACATTCTGCTATCGGCCGGGACATCGCTTCGACGAGTGCCGCAAGAGGCTCGGACTCTGCTTATTCTGCGGATCAGACGTACACCAGATGAGGGATTGCCCACAGGCTGCGGCTAGACTGACTGGAGGACCTCGAGGAGCTGGAGGACCACCCCCACTACCACCTGCACCACCCAGAGCTCTACCAGCTGTACCACAGAGGGGACCAGCTTTATCCACTCAGCAGCAGCAGTTTGCACAGCGTCAGCAGAGGGGAGGACAGCAGCAGGGACGTGCTTACATCATGGCGGCAGTTGAGGAGGATGAGGCAGTACCGGATGTGATCACAGGTTCTATACTTTTACATTCTTTCCCTGCCATTGCATTGTTTGATTCGGGAGCCACACATAGCTTTGTATCATATGAGTTTCTACATAGACACGGCTTCACACCCAAGCCCACTAGGAGGAACTGTCGGATTATGACAGGAGGAGGGTTAGTACCAGTGAGTGAGGTGGTGGAATGCCCGATCACTATTGCTGGGAGAGAGATTAGAGCTCGACTTCTAGTGATGCCACTGTCCGGATTTGATATAGTCCTCGGCATCGACTGGATGAGCGAGCAGTTTGCCGTAATAGACTGCCATGAAGGGAAGGTGATCTTCAGCCCGCCAGGAGTTCCACCGTTCGAGATCAGCCGACGAGTTGCAGAGAGGCCAGAGGGAGTCTATTTCGGAGCTGTTGTAGAAGACCAGGAGTTGCCGCATCCACTCATCGCAGAGTTTCTCGACGTCTTTCCCGAGGAGCTGCCAGGATTGCCGCCAGATCGAGACGTGGAGTTCGGCATTGACTTATTGCCCGGATCAGCGCCGAAGTCACAGCATTGTTACAAGATCAACCCGAAGGAAGCGACAGAGTTGAAGGCACAGATTGATGAGCTAGAGGGCAAGGGATTTATTCGGTCCAGTGCTTCACCCTGGGGAGCACCGGTACTTTTTGTGCCCAAGAAGGATGGGACGGTGAGGATGTGCATTGACTACCGTGCACTCAACAACATCACCATCAAGAATAGATACCCCTTGCCACAGATTGATGAGCTGTTTGACCAGCTTAGTGGAGCGAAGGTCTTTTCAAAGATTGATCTTCGGTCAGGATACCACCAGATGAAGGTTCGGGAGCAGGATATTCCGAAGACAGCCTTCAACACCCGATATGGCCAGTATGAGTTCCTGGTGATGCCATTCGGACTCACTAATGCCCTAGCTGTGTTTATGAACCTGATGAATAAGGTTTTCCACAAATATTTGGATAAGTTTGTTGTAGTCTTCATTGACGACATTCTGATCTATTCGAAGACAGAGGAGGAGCATGTAGAGTACCTGCGGATTGTTTTAGAGATTCTGCGGAAGGAGAAGCTGTACGGGAAACTCTCGAAATGTGAGTTTTTCTTGGACCGAGTGGAGTTTTTGGGGCACGTAGTGACTGGAGAGGGGATTTCTGTGGATCCCAAGAAGATTGAAGCAGTAGAAGCATGGGCACCTCCCAAGTCAGTAGCAGAGATTCATAGTTTCCTGGGTCTAGCAGGATACTACAGGAAGTTCGTGAAGGACTTTGCCAGGATAGCAGAGCCTATGACAATGCTTACACGGAAGGACGAGGAGTTCATATGGAGCGACGCCTGCCAGACAGCATTTGAAGAATTGAAGAGAAGACTCACAACGGCACCGGTTCTAGCTTTGCCATCGGGATCAGGAGGATTCGTCATCTACAACGATGCTTCAGGGAAAGGCTTGGGATACGTGTTTGAGCAGAACAAGAAGGTTATAGCGTATGCTTCTAGACAGTTGAGGCCCCATGAGAAGAATTATCCCACACATGACTTGGAGCTTGCAGCAGTCATATTTGCCTTGAAACTGTGGAAGCATTACCTATATGGAGAGAGAGTAGACATCTTCACAGACTACAAAAGCCTGAAGTATGTCTTTACTCAGAAAGAACTGAATATGAGGCAGCGCAGATGGCTGGAACTCATGAAGGATTTCGACATCAGTCTGCAGTACCACCCTGGGAAGACGAATGTGGTAGCGGATGCTCTTAGTCGATATCCTGTTGCCATGTATCTCACTATGGACCGGCATCTATTGGAGGACCTTGAGAGCCTTGGGATTGAGATTGTACTACCAGGATTGGGAGGACAGATGATGCACATGCAGATACAGTCGGGACTGCTAGAGAAGATTAAGGAGGCCCAGATTCTTGATGTAGGACTCCAATGTCTTAGAGCTCAGACGGAGGCAGGACTGCTCGACGACTTCACCATTGCGGAGGACGGATCCTTGAGGCACGGGAGCCAGCTGTGTGTGCCCAAGGACTTGCGGAAGGAGGTGATGCAGGAGGCCCACCAGTCGCAGTATTCTATACATCCTGGGTCTACCAAGATGTATAAGGATCTGCGAGAGTATGTGTGGTGGTATGGGATGAAGAGAGAGGTCGCCAGATTTGTTTCCAGATGCCTTGTGTGTCAGCAAGTCAAGGTGGAGCGCCAGAGACCAGCAGGACTACTCCAGCCCATACCTATTCCGGAATAGAAGTGGGAGCATATTACCATGGACTTTGTCTCTGGATTACCGCGTACTCCCAGTGGTAAGGACGCTATTTGGGTGATCGTGGACAGATTGACAAAGTCTGCCCATTTCATTCCGTTCAAGGTTGGGCTGTCGACCGAGAAGCTTGCAGACCTCTATATGCGACAGATCGTGCGAATTCACGGAGTGCCGGTTAGCATCGTTTCAGATCGAGACAGCCGCTTCACATCGCACTTTTGGAGGAGTCTACAGCAGAGCTTGGGATCACAGTTGAAGTTCAGCACCGCCTATCATCCATAGACGGACGGGCAGTCCGAGAGGACCATTCAGACCTTGGAGGACATGCTGCGGGTTTGCGCACTCGATTTCGGCGGTTCGTGGGAGGACCATTTACACCTAGTAGAGTTTGCCTATAACAACAGTTATCAGGCCAGCATCGAGATGGCTCCATTCGAGGCGCTGTACGGACGGAGATGTCGCACGCCGTTATCTTGGGACGACGTTGGCGAGAGAGCTTTACTTGGGCCAGAGATGGTGGTAGACTCAGCAGAGAAAGTCAGACTGATCAGAGAGCGTCTCAGGGTTGTGCAGGATCGGCAAAAGTATTGGGCGGACAGCAGCAGACGGCCACTTGAGTTCGAGACTGAAGACAGAGTATTCCAGAAGATCTCACCGACTAGGGGCGTCATCAGATTCGGCGGAGGCGGGAAGCTCAGTCCGAGATTCATCGGACCTTTCGACGTGACGACACGGATTGGCGAGGTGGCGTATCGACTGGCGCTTCCAGCTAGCTTGGAGGGAGTGCACGACGTTTTCCACGTATCTCAGCTTCGACACTACATTCCAGACCCGAGCCATGTGGTGGACTATTCCGAGCTGGAGGTGGGCCCGAGATTGACTTACGAGGAGCAGCCAGTAAAGATCCTCGATCGGAGGGAGAAGCGCTTGAGGAACCAGACTATTCCTCTCGTTCGCGTCATGTGGAGACATCACTCTCCGGGAGAGTCCACATGGGAACGCGAGGACGAGATGCGGGAGCGCTATCCCACTTTATTTGATTGATTTGATTGTACTCCGTGGGATTCTAATTTCAATAAATGACTGGTGTTTGAACCTTGCGATTTGCTGAGATTTTTTTTTTTTTTGCTTGTTTTGTCCCTTGAATTTCGAGGACGAAATTTTTTTAAAGGAGGGAGATTTGTAACTCGACTTCCCAGTTTTTTTTAAATAAATAATTAGATTCTAGTTATTATACAATTGGTATTATTAAGCTTTAAATAAATAATTAGTTTTAAACAATAATTTTTTAGATGATATATTTTGGAGGGAATTTATTTTGGACAACTTTTCAAATTTGAAAAGTTGTTACAACCACTTTGGGCCCACCATATGAGTTTAAAACTGTTTTAAAAACAATTTCCTACAATTATGAAAAGGCAGAGGGGGGTTTTGCTTAAATACAGTGCGGGGGAGGGCTTGAATATAACTTGTGTGTGGCGGGAGGGGTAAAGTGCAAAATGCACTTTCTTATTTTATCAACAGAGTGGTTGGAGAGAGAGAGCATTCTTCTCATCCAACATTTTCTGAGCATTCGAGAATTGGGAATTTCCCAACCTCGGCGAGTCCACAACCTAACCCTAGTTCCGATCTCCTCTTCCGGCGATTTTCCCCGGCCGCGACGTTCTGTCCAAGCACGACGAGCTTCCACTCGACGACGATCCTGACGGCGATGGCTTGAGGACGATGACGATCCTGACAGTAACGACGGAGACTCGACAGCGGCAGTGCCGATCCACTCGACGACGGCGTAGCGCGGTCTGACTCCTCTCCGGCGATCATCGGTAAACTTCGATCCAAGCCACCCTGAACTCAATTTTGTCATGTTCGATCCTCCTCTACTCGTGCTTCCTTTCTCATTTTAAATTATCGATCGATCCACTTCAGATCAGAAGTGTCGAGCAAGTTGTTGAGGACTGAAGGATCTCCCTGCGATTTCCGAATTCGAAGATATTCTGGTGAGTTCCGCTCGACCTCTCCGTTCTTTCACTCTTTCTCGGGTTCAAGAGATTTGTTGATTTCCAATCTGAAAATTCAGATCGAGCAGTTCGATCCGATTTCTACAGTAATGGATTCTTGACTTGTCCGAGATCTCTAGTAAAAATTTCACTCTGGTGAGTAATTCTAGAATTTAATTTCAATTCAGAATTATGATGTCCTTCATATGTTTTATGGCACGGTTGTCTTTCCGATTTCTTGAGCAGAGTGCTAGCTCGGAGACGAGAACTTCATTCTTGAGTCCTAATCGATGTCCAGATCTGTCGATTATGCATAGGTATTCGAATTCTTTTGATCTTAAGTTTTCAATGAAGATGACTCTGATTCCTGATCTTGTTGTTTGTTGGCTTATTTCAGTAGAGTTCCCGAGTGTGTATTTGAGTTCTTTCCAAAATTCATTCTGAGATCAATGTTGAGTGTTTTTGATCCATTATTTTCCTCTGATTGTTTGTATTCAGAAATTGCGGGAATTATTTGGATATTGATTTTTTTTAGTTCCGTCGTAACACCATTGTGGATCAGGTGAGGATCCTTAATTTATTTTCAGATCATTCCATACTGTCGTAATAATCTGATGGTTCGTTCTGGGTTCGTTTGGATTGCTCATGTGTTAGGATCAACAAACAATAATTCCGGACCACATTCGAACTGTAGAGTGAAGCTCGATTCCGGTCAGAATTCCTTCCAGGTAACTAATCTACTCACCTAATCGCTTCTTATTCAGTTTTGCTAGTTTCTGGCTATGATACCAAGTGTTGTGCTCGTTTCATGTGTCGGGTTGTGTCTTGCTCGTGTTGAGGACTCGTGTTCGTGTTGATGCGTACCGGAGTAGGACTAGTCGCAGCCAGTTGGCTTGGGTCGACCCTAGCTCGTGTCCAAGTTACTTGAATACCTTTGCGTGTGACCAAGTTGATGTACCTGGGGTTGCTGTGTACGTGTAACAGTGTAGTAGCTCATGTCCAGAGAACTGGAGCAGTGTGCGTGTGAAGAGTTGGACTCAACGTGGTTCTTCATTTGATCATCTTTCAAATGATGGCATAACTTGCTGTATTTAACTCTAGTTGTGTATATTATTAAAGTGAATGCAAGATTTGATCTGTGCTTTAATTGTATAAATATTTGTATAATTTAGTATTCTTAGAATATTGTGATGTGATGAATTGCAGACTAATTTTTGAGTGTTGAGTTACTCTGGTTAAAGTGTTGGTTTGGGGAGAATGTTAGTTTTGCATTGCAAGTCAATACTGAAATTGCAGGCTTTGTTCTGAGACCATTTTTTATTTATTTACTAAAGAGATAAGGCTAGCTATGTTCAGAATGTTTTTGTTCAATAATAAGTTTTGACTGGAAGGTCGTTTTGTCAATTAGACTAATTTAGTTATTATAGCCTATCCAAGGGTTGAGTATATGGTTGTGCTCAAGGATTAGAATTGAATCAGTCTTTAAATAATTAAGTTCAAACTGTTAAATAGGTTTTATGAAGTTAATATGGTATTAGAGATTGATCAACTTGTAAAAACATTTAATTCAGGAAGACATCCAGTTCCTGATTACCAGTACTTTCCGGAGCCAGGCAAGTACTCTTCTACGGTCTTGTACATTTACATTCCTGTACCCTTTCTTGTGACACTGTTATAGCACGACATCATGTATTCCTGTATTCTGGTACTCTAGCTCTTGTACTTGTTAGTGTCGGGTGGGGAAATACACTAGCCATGTGACCAACCCCGGTTACTATATTCCTGTACCTAGCTTAGGCCTCGCACTGTGCACGCGGGTCCTAAGTCGTACCTTATTCATGTACTCCTGTACATGTACTTACCCCAGCCGGTCACATGGGCTAGATGTATTTCGATATTGTGCACATCATGTCTGGTACTGCAGGATTATAGTTTCATTCCTGTACATTATATTCCTGTACTTTACATTCTTGTATTTCATTTCCTGTACCTTACATTTCATGTACTATATCTCCTGTACTCATTTCCTGTACTATTTTCCTGCTCATTCTTGTATATCTTTTTACCTGTACCCTTGTACCTATTTCATGTTCATGTTCATTACCTAGAATTGTGCTTAGCTCCGCTCCTGACTGGATAAGTTGCAGGTGAGTTGGAGGCCATTTGTGACACCTTCTATGGACGGGATGTTGCCATTATTGCAGAGCCAGCTGGAGCTGTGTTGGACCTAGAGGCCGCAGAGGCTTAGTACCTTTCCTTTATGTCATTTACTATTTTGAGACTTAGTCAGACATTTGACATTTCTGGATGAATGTAATAAAACATATAGACTTGTACTATTTCTGGGATTTCGTTTATAGATGCTGTGATGTTATCTTACTTTCATGATTACTTGTTAGTTTTCCCTAGTATTGGTACAGCTTACTTCGTCGTGTCCAACGACGAAGGCTGGGCGTGTCCGACTCGTGTCCGATTATTCGGGAGCGGGTCGTGACATGTTTTTAGTGGTGGCCCATGCAGGTCTATCCTAATGGTACCTAGGACTTAGCGTACTATTGGGGGACTTGATTTACACTAGGGAACTTGAATCACAGCATAGGAAAACGGGTATATCGGGTACATATGGTTATTATATAAACATTTACATTTTCTGGTAGGTTAGGTTTTTATCAATCACAAAGTTTTCTTTTTATGCAGGATGGTCGCCACCAGGAAGACTGCAGATTAGCCAGGAGTTGCAGGCGGTTCTGGAGTTGCAGTCGGCACTGGAGTTGCAGGCGGTTCAGAGCAGGCCGCACCGGATGTTCAGGCAGATCAGCTTCCGCCAGCGCCTCCTATCTTCCTATCGCTGCCTCCGACGATGATGTTCGATGGCACCCAGGTGATGGCGATGTTTCAGCACTTTCTGGAGGCCCAGAACCATCTGGCAACACAGTTCAGAGCGACTGTCGTCGATGCACTTAGGACCAGAGAGCCGGCAGCATCAGCTCCAACAGCAGTTCCAGCACCACGAGGACCGAGACCAGGGACAGCCAAGGAGTACCAGAACCTTTGCCCGATGGACTTCTGGGGCGACGAGGGGATCATCTATGCAGATGAGTGGCTGGAGAATGCAGAGAGGACCTTGAGCATGGCGCATATTCCAGAGGACCAGAAGGTGAAGGTGGCTAGCATGCGACTCTTCGACTTGGCCAGAGCTTGGTACAGGGAGGACCCCCAGTTGGCCGAGCCCCAGGTATCTTGGACAGATTTCAAAACTCTGTTCAAGGAGAAATTCTTTCCAGAGGTGGAGAGGGATGAGCTGAGGATGCAGTTCGAGGCGCTGCAGCAGGGGACGATGACGGTGGCACACTACACTGCGGAGTTTTCTAGGCTCAGCAGGTTCGCTGAGAGCCTAGTTAGAGAGCCAGAGGACAGGGCCTGGAGATTCAAGAAAGGTCTGACCAGAGAGCTGCGGCATGCGGTGGCGATTAGCCAGGCGACTACCTACTCTAGCATCCTAAAGATCGCCCAGGCAGTTGAGAAGGAGGCAGACCCAAGGCTGAAGAGGGACCGAGACGTGGGCAGCAGCAGTTTCCAGACACCAGTGAAGAGGGTCCAGACTCGGACTCAGGCGAGACCTCAGCAGCCGACACAGCAGCAGCATCGACCAGCCAGAGCTCCTGCACATTAGCATCAAAGACAGCAGCAGGGGATTACTTGCACATTCTGCTATCGGCCGGGACATCGCTTCGACGAGTGCCGCAAGAGGCTCGGACTCTGCTTATTCTGCGGATCAGACGCACACCAGATGAGGGATTTCCCACAGGCTGCGGCTAGACTGACTGGAGGACCTCGAGGAGCTGGAGGACCACCCCCACTACCACCTGCACCACCCAGAGCTCTACCAGTTGTACCACAGAGGGGACCAGCTTTACCCACTCAGCAGCAGCAGTTTGCACAGCGTCAGCAGAGGGGAGGACAGCAGCAGGGACGTGCTTACATCATGGCGGCAGTTGAGGAGGATGAGGCAGTACCGGATGTGATCACAGGTTCTATACTTTTACATTCTTTCCCTGCCATTGCATTGTTTGATTCGGGAGCCACACATAGCTTTGTATCATATGAGTTTCTACATAGACACGGCTTCACACCCAAGCCCACTAGGAGGAACTGTCGGATTATGACAGGAGGAGGGTTAGTACCAGTGAGTGAGGTGGTGGAATGCCCGATCACTATTGCTGGGAGAGAGATTAGAGCTCGACTTCTAGTGATGCCACTGCCCGGATTTGATATAGTCCTCGGCATCGACTGGATGAGCGAGCAGTTTGCCGTAATAGACTGCCATGAAGGGAAGGTGATCTTCAGTCCGCCAGGAGTTCCACCGTTCGAGATCAGCCGACGAGTTGCAGAGAGGCCAGAGGGAGTCTATTTCGGAGCTGTTGCAGAAGACCAGGAGTTGCCGCATCCACTTATCGCAGAGTTTCTCGACGTCTTTCCCGAGGAGCTGCCAGGATTGCCGCCAGATCGAGACGTGGAGTTCGGCATTGACTTATTGCCCGGATCAGCGCCGAAGTCACAGCATTGTTACAAGATCAACCCGAAGGAAGCGGCAGAGTTGAAGGCGCAGATTGATGAGCTAGAGGGCAAGGGATTTATTCGGTCCAGTGCTTCACCCTGGGGAGCACCGGTATCCATGCGCCGCCTCGGGTTCTGCGAGGAGATAACTGCAAAATCCAAAAAGATCATCATTAATCTTCTTGGTTATCGAGGCGTTATCATTTGCATTAACTGAGAGGAGCATGCGCCCCATCACTGATGCGCGGAGTATCCATGCGCCCGAACAGGCATGCGCCCCAACCACCATGCTTCTTATTCAAAGTATTCCAAAACTTGACAAAAAGTTTTGAAAACTTTGAAGGGGGTCTTGTAGAAGCATGGAATTTCAGGACCAAAAATCCTATGCGTCAAACACTACATGCGCCAGGGAGCTCAGACGAAGTACTTGGCACAGCAAAACAAAACTATAGACATTGAAAGAGGATTTTTATTTGCATATAAAAGTCTATTACATGTCTAGAAAAGGCTGTACAAAGGAGAACTTCTACAAAAAGAAAGGACCCTAAGTCTACAGCCAGGCGCAGCAGTCATCATGCCCTCTTGAACAGGCGCATCTCACCATGTGCTCTCAGTCAGGCGCTTCTCACCATGCGCTCTCAGTCAGGCGCATCCCATCATGCGCTCTCAGCCAGGCGCATCCCTTCAGCAGCTCAGTTATGTGCATCCCTTCAGCAGCTCAGTTATGTGCCGCCCTTCCAGCCAGGCGCATCAGTCAGCATATGCACCATCTAATGCTTCGATTAATGAAGCATTTATTGAGCAGAACGAGGGTGGCAATCAACCCTCTAGCTGGAGGAAGAGCTCCCCAAACCGAGGAAGAGAAGAGCACCGCAAATCGACCTGTGGCCAGGGGAGGCTTCGAAAGAGCCTCCAAAGACCAAGGAAGACCGCAATCGAAACCGCGGCTAAAGGAGCAGCTTTCAACACAACCAGAATGGGCAACACCCACTCTGACAGAAGAAAGAGCCTACAAAGCCGCAGCACCGCAATTCCGATCTGCGGCTCTTCCAGCAATACGGAGACGAGGCCCGAGCATCCCGATCTTTGGATGCAACTGGCACCTTCCGCCTGCCTCGGAAGCCCTCGACTCCGACTTTTGGATGTAACAGTCACCTTCAAGTGCATCAATGAAGACAATGCGTCTCATCTTCACCCTCGGGAGCATCTCATCAACAGAATGCACTCGAGTAAACAAGTTCATTTCGGAAGAACGTGAGAGAACGAGAAGCAAACTCTCTCCATGCCACTATTTATAGGCCGGACAAATCAAACCCATGCGCCAAGTGGCTGGCTCTCCGAATCTCGTGCAATGAATTTGCATTAAATGGATGAACCTGACGCTTCGAATTCAGCCAAGTCAAAAACGGCTATTTAAAGCACTCGAAAAACGGAACAGTCGCACCAAAAGACATGTCATGCGGAGTGGATGTGCCGGCCAGACCGCGCATCACACAGACGCGCCCTTCAGCACCAAGCGCTTCACAAGCATGCGCCCCCATACGGCCCCATGCGCCTAGTGGAACGCCGATCGATGCGCCCACTCAACAGTCCATCACCTGTCAAAAATATTAAATACTGAAACCTGACAGAGTTGGCAGCACGTCCCTCGAGGACTGAATAGTTGACAGCTTTTTCAGAAAACAAAGCGTCGCCAACGTCAGCATCATCATTACTTTCCTCCGACGGTTACAGCCACGTGGCCGCCCAACCATCTCGCATGCGCCTCCACAGCCATGCGCCCAAAGCTCTGCATGCGCCTCAAAAGCCATGCGCCTCAGACTTTTCTCTGATCCCTAAAGACAGAAGTAAAGTCACTATTGAAGCTCTGCATATGCCTCAAAAGTCATGCGTCTCAGACTTTTCTCTGATCCCTAAAGACAGAAGTAAAGTCACTACTGAAGTCTCGCATGCGCCTCAAAAGCCATGCGCCCCGAATGGTTCGTGACTCCCAAAGGTTACGAGCCAAAGTCTCCTCATGCGCCCAATCCCAGGCGCATCCTGCCAGATCATTTCCCACCAAATCCGAGATCTCCGAGCCATGGGCCTACGACATGTGTCCTTTGACTCGATTCACCCAAGATCTCAGCAACAGAAAGATTCTCTCCCCTGCTACGTGCAAGCCCACAACAGTAGCATGAAGAATTCAACTCCTCAATCAGGACGCATCGTCCATGCGCCTCCATCAGCAATCACCACGTGGCGTCCCCGCGTCCAGGCGCATCCTACATATGCGCGCATGAGCAGCCAACCTGCAGACTATAAATAGAGGGATCATTTCCTTCTTCAAAAGAATATACATAGACAGACAGAGACATCGCACAACCACCGAGGCAGATACAGACACTCAACGTCTTCTTCCTCTCTGCAAGCTCCAGCACCCAGAGCAACTCAGACCTTCAGAGAACCGAGAACCATCGTCAGATCGTCAACGGAGTTAACGCATTACCACTCGCTCCTTTGGCACAAGGGACCCAGATAAACAAAAGTGTACTACTATGACTACGTCTAAGTCCTACATTGTAACATTGTTCTGTTTGTAATTGAAATTTGCAATCAAAAAATTTTAATGGCAAACAGCAGCGGCAGCAGGAGGAGCAGCGACAGCAGGCACGGCAGCGGGCGCGTGGGCGGTGACGGAGTGGTGGTGGTGGTGTTGGTGAAGGAGGGAGATTAGGGGGTGGGTTTGGGTTTGGGGAAGGAGAAGATGAGAAAAATTTTATCAAAAATTGTCAGTCAATGGGGTTGACCGTCCGCAATGGACTGTTTTCGTCAAAAGTGGGAAGAGTCGTATTTTATGATAAAGCAGTAGAGTGCACCTTGAATATGGGTAAAAAAAATTGGAATACAAAATTTTCAAAATTTAAAATTTTGCATGTAAATTATTTATATTTTTATGATTTGCATATAAATTTATTTTCAATTTGATCGCATCGATACTGGCACACATCTTTCCATTCGGATCTCGGATCACAATGAAACCCACCCATTTGAAGGTAATTTTATCAAATTTTGTAGCACTTTTTTGGAACGTAATTCACGCGAGTGCCACTGGTGACGCTCCAAAAAAAAAAAATCGCAAAACTAACTTGAATACCCACGCAATAATTCAAAAGCTAAGGATCCAACAACACAGGTCTCTCGTGAATCCAAATTTGCATAGAAAGATTCACATCCGTATCAGATTAAAAATAAACTTAAATACAATTTATAAAATAAAAATTAATATGAAAATGTTCAAATTGAAAATATATATATTGTCGTAGCGTAGCCCATGACAACGTGTATAAATCACACATACCACCACTTGCGATGTGTGTACAAAGCACATGTATCTCCATAATCTATGATGGTGTGTAAATCACATACATCGCCAAATAGCCTATGACAATGTGAGCTAGTGTAATATATATTTCCCTATGCAATCTTACGTCACTTGGTTCCCCTCCAAATTCTTCAAATTTTATTACTGTGGAGGTAAATTTTTTTTTAAATTAATTCCAGCACTGAATTTGAAATTCCTCACCTCGTTGGTCTTCTCCCAATTCAAACAGGCACTTACAATAACGTTAGATTTTGCTTGGAACAAATCAGATAGGAAGTTTATGTTCAAACAAAAATAACAAAAAAAATCCTAAACCAGAGGGAAAAGGTCCATTAGATATATAACATGGGCACAAATCTCCAAATATGGGCAGAGTTTGGTAACCATTTACAGTGTCACCACACCAACTCCAAACAAAAAGAACTTTAGAATGTAAGCTCTCACAACAGTGTCACGAGACTCAGACGACAACTGACAACTGAGTACCAACTTCATAACTACCAAGAAACGGATGTAGTAAATCACAATATAAGCAGGTACTTGAATATAAAGAAACGTTCGCACATGGACAAAATAATGAATCCGTGAAAGCCTTTTCTTCCATCCTGGAATCAGTTTCTGCCGAAACAAGAACAAAAATAACGTGTGATGTTACTACAGATTGTAAAAAAAATCATTGTGATCTAGAGAGGAGAATGATTTCAGGGAGCTAGAACATGAGACTGAGCTTGGAAGAGGCAAATTGGTAGTAACACATTGCAGCATACATGAAAGCTTAATCGAGATGATAATACCCAGCTGGTCATTTGTAATAGATAAAACTGCATATCTATAGATAAAAACAATTTTTGAACTGTCATCCAGAAAAGATTTGAGTACAAATCTTCTATCTGCAGTTATTGGTACATTGAGATGTCATTAATGGCAATTCAATAAAGTTTCCAATGTAACAGCATCGCAAAAGAAATATTCTCAAAGAGTTGGAAACATAGTTGGATCCTGAGTTCGAAAATCTCACTATGGAGAGCAAGCAGGCACGAGCAGG
The DNA here is from genome assembly GCA_029216955.1 of Iris pallida. Classification (NCBI taxonomy): domain Eukaryota; kingdom Viridiplantae; phylum Streptophyta; class Magnoliopsida; order Asparagales; family Iridaceae; genus Iris; species Iris pallida. Next base: position 5,037,901 of record JANAVB010011200.1, on the reverse strand, counting down.
TTTTGGGTATCATTTACTTTTCCTCCTTACTCTCCGTATTATCTTCACTCTTCTTTTCCTCATCCTGCAAAAATGGTAAAAATTAAGATATTTCGGAATCCGGTGGGTAGCTGAGAGGCCAGCAGTCATTCTATAATATTATCATTCCACCATTAAATTATTCTTTCTACCACCAGTTCAAATGGAATACTCAGACGGTCTAATATTATGATAAAGCAAATCATGACAATATTTGTTGTTCCCAAAACATATCAACGATAGAAGAACAAAGGCCAGGAAACAAAAGTTCTCGATTACAAGCACAATTGCAACCAAACAGAACAGAATGTAAATGTTTGCAAACACAGTTGCAAGCACGGAGGGTTTGTCCTAGCAAATACAGTTGCAGGCACAGAGGGTTTATCCTGAAAAACACAGTAGCAGACAGACAGAACAGACTTCTCATTCTTCCTTGCAAACGTGTTGTAATCGGGACAGAACGTATTAGAAAATAGAACTCGTTCTTCCTTGCAAACGTTCTTGCAATTGAGATGGAACGTTTACAAGTAGAAGAAGAAAGGAGAATAAGATATAATAATAAATTATTATTCTTGCTGGGGTGATGAAAACCATCATTGCTCAAAACAAGATTCGTCCGCCGCGATCTGCTCCCAGGAACCAGCAAGTTCACAAAGAACTTCTGGAACACTCGTAGTCAACTCTTTTGTGACTCAAACAGACTCCCTGGACCCACGGGCTTTCTTTTCCTTCTAATTTTGTATATGTTCAAAAGGAGGACAGGGGGCTTTACTTATAAAGAGGAATAAAAATTCCACATCTTCTTTTCGATGTGGGACTAAAATATCAACACTCAAAAAATGAGTTTGATATTTTAGACCATCCCACAATCAGCGGAGTTGTGTACCAATCCGCGCCTACACCCGCACATGAGCCCGTACATGTGCGACGCGCGACTTTGGGTCCTTGAGCCCGTGTCCGGTGGGACACATGTGGGGTGTTGGGGGGGGGGGGGGGGGGGGGGGGGGGGCACATGTGGGTGCCATGTGGGGTGTTTTCCTAGGAGGAAAAATGATTAACTACTCAAAGAAAGCAAGCGACTAAAAACATATATGCTTTCTTTGAGGAGTTAATCATTTTTCCTCCTAGGAAAACACCCCACATGGCACTCACATGTGCTCCACCACACCCCACATGTGCCCCACATGGCACCCACATGTGCCCCACCACACCCCATGTGTACACCCCAACACATGCAAAGCATTATATTGAGATATCCACTTGTGGTGTAGCCAATGTGAGACTATTTTATACTAGTCCAAAGGCAAAAACACCAATAATATCCAGAATGATTGTCCATCATGCATTAGGATAGATGTCGCTTTGACTTGTATATTCCTGCATGGTCAAACAACAGTATGATACAAAAATGGACTAAGCCTTGAATTCTGCACCATAGTTACAATTCTTCTCGCTCACACAATGACATCGACTGTGCTTCCGGTTGCACATTAAAGGCCTTGTGTCCGCCTGGTTTCGGTGTATGTATATTGGGTGTGTACAAGCCAATGTTCTAAAAATCGCTACGAGGGGACGGTGCGCCAAGGGCCCGCCTAGCGCCTAGGGAGCCTAGGCGCCGAACTAATTATATATATATATATATATATATATATATATATATATATATATATATATATATATATGAGCACATCTCAGACTTTGATAAGTTGGTTAGCGTGTTAACTTAAATTAAGTGTTGGTTCGGGTACAGGTTCGAACTCTGGATAGTTCATTTTTTTTTCTTTTTTTTTCTTTTTCTTTTTCCTTTCCTTTCCTTTTCATTTGCTTTCCTTTCCTTTCCTTTTCATTTCCTTTCCTTTTCCTTTTATTTCATTTCCCTCTCCCCCTCCCTCTCCCTCTCCGGTCTCTCCTCTCTCCTCTCCTCCCTCTCCCACCACCGCCTCCACCACCACCGCCTCCACCACCACATCACCACCGCATCCACCGGCTCCACCACCACCACCACCACCACCACCACCGGCTCCACCACCACCACCAGCTCCACCACCGCCTCCACCACCACCACCGCTGTCAGCAGATGCACCACCACCGCCGTCAGCAGCTGCACCACCACCGGTAAGTTTTAGGTTTTTTTTTTTGAATTTTTTTTTTGAAATTTAAAATAGGGGTCGCCTAGGCCCGCCTAGGGCCCGCCTAGGGCCGCCTAGGCCGGCCGCCTAGGGCCTTTTCGGTGCGGCCAGGGGCCGCCTAGGCGGCCGCCTAGGCCGATTTTTAGAACACTGGTACAAGCTAAACCTCAAGAGACGGCTTATCTCTTTCCATGCATTAGGATAGATGTCGCTTCGACTTGAATCGTACAGCATAGGTCAAACAACAGTATGACACAAGAATGGACTGAGTCCTGAATTCTGTACCATAGCTGCAATTCTTCTCACTCACACAATGACATCAGCTGCGTTAGTCCAATTATTATATCATATTTTTGAATATGGCTAATTGGTCAAGTTAAACATAATAATGTCAATAATATTCATGTAATCACTATCATGTTACTACTTAAACTTAGCACTGTCCAACTGCTCATTTAATTTATCATACTGTTTTACTGTTTTGTTTGTCTAACATGTATTTGTAGACAATCAGTAAGCATGATCAAACCAGGACATATGCAATGAAAAATTAATTATAGGCCAAAGACGACGTTATACAAGAAGATTTCTCTGAACCACCCAACGACATATCCGGAGCCTCGCACTCGGGGGTTCCGTTGCTTGGTCAGCGAACAGGGGTCGAAAGGGCAGCGCCTCCGTGGGGGTTCGGGGCGAAGCCTCCGAAAGGTGTTCAGATTTCCAGATCTGTTTATCTTTGGACAACTGCCGTCAAGAAAAAAGACATCATCAAAATTTTTATGTTTATTTCTATATTTAATCTGAGTCTAGGCAATTTGTACATCGGACTGATTTTAGCACTTGGCTGAGCTTTTCATAAACTCCACCAAAAAGTCTACATGAAACCTATATCAATCATGTTCATTCAGTCCACAAAAAACCCACACAAAAGCCTACTCAAAAAGAGCTAGCCCAACCAACCTGAAAACAGGACAACCGAACTAGGACTAAGTTCTGCCCGAACTCGGTCCCCCTGACCCAGAATCCTATTGGATCAAGTCACCTTGTAGACTCGGCTCCAACGTTCGAATTTATAAACGTTAGGGAACCGAACTATGTTCGAGTTCGGTCCCCTAGAACCTTATAAATAGAAGAGATTTTTTCATTCATTTCATCTCATTCTATTTTTTTCTCCTCTATTCCTTAAGAGATCTCAGAGCTACTTAACTTTCATATCTAAGCCTTTACGACTCCTAGCCAAGCAAATGTTATTTCGGTTCGATCTAGAGTTTTGTTCGAGTTTGTAAAAAATGCTTTCCGAAAACGTTCCAGTTTTCAAAGTTCACCTTATTTGAAGTTGCGAGTCATTCGAATAAAAACTCGTAGTTGTAAGGAGCTGCAAGCACTTCGGATTCAAAGCTTGTGTCATAGTGGATTAACATCGAGCAAGAATACTCGAGACTGGACTAGTCCTCTCAGAGGGATACCAGTATACATCGTTGTCATAGTTTATCGCTGTGTCATGAGTTTGTTTTTCTGATGCAATTTACTTTATGTATTTAAACTTGTATATAGTTTATCTACCTAGCACTTATCACCTGTGACAATGCATATAATTTTTAATTTTGTGATTATATTTTCGCTGCACATACGCACTCTATTCACCCCCCTTCTTCCTAGAGGTCCTCAACGTTCCTACAAGTTGTGCTTCCGGTTGCACATTAAAGGCCTTGTGCCCACCTGGTTTCGGTGTATGTATATTGGGTGTCTACAAGCTTACCCTCAAAAGCCGAACTATATCTCTTTCCATATACTCTAGGTAAATTCTTTTAAAAAGTCCTAGTATGAAGCCTTGTGCTTCATTGCGGTGCTACGCCGCTATGACTTGGCCTAAAGCCGATGCTACACCTCATCATGGTGTCATACCATTGTAGCATGAGATCACAGCCTCTTTGCAGTGCCATACTACCCAGTATGAAGCATTGCGCTTCCTTGCGGTGTTACGCCGCTGTGACATGGTGCGCGTAGCCGAGGCTTTATCTTTTCTATGTACCTCTTAGTGGTGTCACACCACTGTAACATGAAGTCACTGGCCTCTTTGTAGTACTGCCTACCACTCTTCATTTTACAACATTAGGCTACCTGCCTATGTGCGGTGCTACGCCACTATAACATGGCCCAAAGTTGAGACCGTACCATCTCGAGGTATCTCTTCGTGTGTCACCCCACTATATCATGGAGTACTTCGCTCCTTTGTAGTGTTGCGTTACTCGTGCTTACTATAAAGCACGCCGAACATTCAAAATATCCGAGAATTCATTAAGGCGTCTAAGCTATCCTCCCACAGGACTTGTTCTATACAAAGAACAAATAGTAGACAACAGTGGTTCTGGGTCCGTAACCCGTCAATGTCTTAAAAGGCTACCCATTGTTCCTGATATTCTCCCAGTCAATGGTCCTCTCTTGAACCAAAAACTAGATGCCTGTTAGATTTCTCTTTGAACCAATAGCATAAAACTTTATGGTAGGATTGCAGAGACACAATATCATAGGTCCGTCAAGCCCATTTTCTTGTTGAGTCCTAGACTAGCTGGCGCTCAAGATCTTTGTGAACGGATCCGTCAGATTCTTCCGACTCCGAACATTAACCACTGTAATGATCCACGCTTGATGCGCTTATTCAGTGCCTTGTGTCCTAGACGCACAATTCTCTTCTTATTATTGAAAAAATCATCTGATGCTACTACTGCAGCTCCCTCGTTGTCGCAATACATCGGCATCACTCGGATTTGCGTACCAACCATAGAAAGATCATGTCTGGTTGTTGCAATACACCGGCATCACTCGGATTTGCATACCAACCACAGGAAGATCGTTCCTGAGCTCCTGAAGCCATTCTGCTTCATTTGATGCAACTAATAGTTTATAGAACTCATATTCCATAATGAGAGAGAAGTTTGTTTCTTCGACTTCCTCGATATAGCAGCATCATCCATAGATCTACTTCTTCGTCTTTCACGATACAGCAGAACTACTCATGTAGAAAATGTGACATCTTCTCTCTCCTGAGTACTGTCTGGCATCACTGAAGCCTCCTACCACTGTAGGTAAACCGTTGTAGCATATATACAAAGTGCTGAGTCTCATAGAGAGTCACTTCACTCTCTTCACAGCTTTCCAATGATCAACACCTGAATTGCTCGTGAATCGACTCCGCATGCCTACAGCATATTCTAGGTCAGGCCTTGTGTTACTTGTAGCATACATTAAACTCCCGATGACGCCTGAGTACACTAGCTGTCTGACGTTTTCTCCAGGATTTGGCTTCACTTTTTCATCACCTGTAAGGAGTATCGATCCCTGGAAGATCCTGATATCCATAACGTATGAACATATTTCCACGTAGTGAGCTTGTGACAGAGCAAGCTCAACTTCCGTCCGAATTATCTAAATCCCCATGATGACATACGCATCTCCCATGTCCTTTATACAGAATCTGGATGTGAGAAACATCTTGTTCTAGTGACACATTAGTATATCGTCCACATAGAGACAAACGATGACTCCTCTTTCACCAGCCAACTTCGTGTAAGCACACATATAAGTCTCATTGATCTTGTAGCCATTTGACTTGTTGACTAGGTCAAACTTCTCATGCTACAGATTGGGAGATTGCATCAAGTCGTACATGAATTTCACCAATCCTGCAGACTTTGTCTTCAAGACCCTGAACGACAAATTCATTTGATTATTGCGTGAGAATCCCTCATGTCATATCCCTATCCAGAAATACTGTCTTTGACATTCATCTGATGATGAATCAGCTTTATGAATATAAGTCACGCCCATCGTCATCCTAACAGTTGACACCTTAGCTACTGGAGCATGTGCCAAAATCATCAATCTCTTGTTCTGAGCAAACACTTCTGGCTACTAGCCTAGCCTCGAACTTGTCAACGGTTCCTTTGGACTCTGTCTTCGTCTTTTAGAAGATTTGATGGGTGTAGCTCCTTCAGGCAGATTAACGAACACCCAATTGAATTGAATATTATGTAGTCAATCTCATTATTGACTCACTCTTCCCAGAAGATCACACCTCTGGTCTTCATCGTCTCATCAGCCTCCATGTGATGGATGAAAAAGTCATCTCCGAAATCTTTCGGTCTTCTCACTCGCTTTGCTAGCAACTCAGCGAATACTGGTTCAAGCATTGTCTCATCTACGACAACCTTCCTCCGGATAACTCCTCCTTTAGAAGTACTTGCTTCTTCGGCACCAACAATGTTCTCCGGAACATCCACGAGAAAAATGTTCTCGTCCCGAGCAAACTTGTCTTCAAACAATTCAGCATCACAAGACTCAATGATATGAATGATACAATATCAAAGAATCTCCGAGCGTAGCTTTCAACAGCTTATCCAGAAATAACGTATTCTTGGTCTTCGTCTCTGGCTTCTAAATCTTGATATCATGAAGCTTCACGTACACCAGATACCCCCACACTCGAATGATATTCAAGTCAGGTCTAACCTTGAGCCAGTATTAAAGAGAATCATAGTCAGATACGTGAACGGTACTTTATTCAGCAATAAACGTAGTCGTACACGCAATCTATCCCCAGAAGCATATTGAAAGATTCGCAGTGTAGATATCATCATATCTGACAGCGTCCTGATCTTCCTCTCTGAAACTCCTTCAGATTAGAGATACTACAGAGCGGTCATTTCAGAGCCAATTCCATGTTCATAATAGAACGATGCAAATCCAACAAAACGATACTCTCCGCCTTGATTAATCCTAAATATATATAAAGATACTACAGAGCAGTCGTTTCATAGCCAATTCCATGTCCATTGCAGAACGATGCGAATCCAAGAAAACAATACTCTCCGCCTCAATCACTTTTGAGTCTCTTGAGTTGTCGACCGGCTAGACGTTCATCTTCAGCCCTGAAGTCCCTGAATTTCTCGAATGTTCCGTCCTTCAACTTAAGAAATGCAAACGTGTACTTCGAGAAACACTTCAACCCGACCTACATGGAGAACTGATATAAGTCACAGATATCTGTGTACCAACTCCAAAAGATATATACTTTGGTTCAATCGTCTGAGCAGCTTCCTGACAGTCTTTGTCCCTGCACAGACTTCAGATCCCTCCACCTCCTTACCCCAACATACTGGAGATAAGGCCTAGACTAGACATCTTGACACTTCTATTACATAGCACAACTCTCAGTCCATTCTTTCACAACTCAATGAGAAAACTCCGTTGACATAAGCAGAAGTTCGAACATCCCTTCTGTACTGAACACCTATCTGAAGCATATTTCTCGCCAAGAAATCACCATATGGCTAGTACGAATGTTCATGTTCAAGTTTGTATCGGACAACAGACTTCCTGAGATCAGGCCCTAGGAAATCTCTGGAACATGCTACTCGCACTCCAGTGTCCTTGACATGCCGGTGGTCCCGAACCACTCTTTCAGATCTTCTTCTAGCAATATGTTCGCTATCGAGACCCACCTAAATCGGGATTAAATCGATTGTAGATCGATTAATCGCAATCTGAGATCGTTTTTACGATAGATCATAATGCATGTGTCATGACATGCGCATTCACGCGCATGTTCTATGTCGCGGACGGGGGCGATGCGCACACACGCGCTTACGCGCTAGCACAAGCGGCGCGTATGCGCACGCGTTCTTAACCCGTGCACCCGCGCGAGCGGGCATGCACGTGTTCTAATACCACGCGCACCTGCGCATATGCGGACAAGCGCATACGCATGTTCTTTAACCGCGCGCATACCCACACGCGCGCACATGACACACGCGTGCCCGCGGTATAGAACAAACATGCGCGCATGAAGACCGGACCGATAAATATATGCTTGAGCTCCCTAACAATGGCCCTTTCCCTCCAAGCCTTCCCATCTTGTACGGTATGGTAAGCCATTTTCATCAGAAAAAAGATTTAATTGAATTTCGTGTCATAATAATGTAATGGAGTCGATTCTTTATTTGTTACTCTGTGTGCCTCTTTATTTATTCCTCGGTGCAGTTGCGAAATCCGCACAATTTCTTCTTCACATCCGGTTACGTGATGCTATGGAAGGATCTACACCCACGTATTCTTGGTCTTCGTCTCTGGCTTCTAAATCTTGGTATCATGAAGCTTCACGTACACCAGATAACCCCACACTCGAATGATATTCAAGTCAGGTCTAACCTTGAACCAGTATTAAAGAGAATCATAGTCAGATACGTGAACGGTACTTTATTCAGCAATAAACGTAGTCGTACACGCAATCTATCCCCAGAAGCATATTGAAAGATTCGCAGTGTAGATATCATCATATCTGACAGCGTCCTGATCTTCCTCTCTGAAACTCCTTTAGATTAGAGATACTACAGAGCGGTCGTTTTAGAGCCAATTCCATGTTCATAATAGAACGATGCAAATCCAACAAAACGATACACTCCGCCTTGAATAATCCTGAGTATATATAAAGATACTACAGAGCAGTCGTTTCATAGCCAATTCCATGTCCATTGCAGAACGATGCGAATCCAAGAAAACAATACTCTCCGCCTCAATCACTTTTGAGTCTCTTGAGTTGTCGACCGGCTAGACGTTCATCTTCAGCCCTGAAGTCCCTGAATTTCTCGAACTTCGACTTAAGAAATGCAAACGTGTACTTCGAGAAACACTTCAACCCGATCTACATGGAGAACTGATAAAAGTCACAGATATCTGTGTACCAACTCCAAAAGATATATACTTTGGTTCAATCGTCTAAGCAGCTTCCTGACAGTCTTTGTCCCTGCACAGACTTCAGATCCCTCCACCTCCTTACCCCAACATACTGGAGATAAGGCCTAGACTAGACATCTTGACACTTCTATTACATAGCACAACTCTCAGTCCATTCTTTCACAACTCAATGAGAAAACTCCGTTGACATAAGCAGAAGTTCGAACATCCCTTCTGTACTGAACACCTATCTGAAGCATGTTCCTCGCCAAGAAATCACCATATGGCTAGTACGAATGTTCATGTTCAAGTTTGTATCGGACAACAGACTTCCTGAGATCAGGCCCTAGGAAATCTCTGGAACATGCTACACGCACTCCAGTGTCACTTGACATGCCGGTGGTCCCGAACCACTCTCTTTCAGATCTTCTTCTAGCAATATGTTCGCTATCGAGACCTACCTAAATCGGGATTAAATCGATTGTAGATCGATTAATCGCAATCTTAGATCGTTTTTACGATAGATCATAATCCATGTGTCATGACATGCGCATTCACGCGCATGTTCTATGTCGCGGACGGGGGCGATGCACGCACACGCGCTTACGCGCTAGCACAAGCGGCGCGTATGCGCACTCGTTCTTAACCCGTGCACCCGCACGAGCGGGCATGCACGTGTTCTAATACCACGCGCACCTGCGCATATGCGGACAAGCGCATACGAATGTGCTTTAACCGCACGCATACCCACACGCGCGCACATGACACACGCGTGCCCGCGGTATAGAACACACATGCACGCGTGAAGACCGGACCGATAAATATATGCTTGAGCTCCCTAACAATGGCCCTTTCCCTCCAAGCCTTCCCATCTTGTACGGTATGGTAAGCCATTTTCATCAAAAAAATGATTTAATTGAATTTCGTGTCATAATAATGTAATGGAGTCGATTCTTTATTTGTTACTCTGTGTGCCTCTTTTTTTATTCCTCGGTGCAGTTGCGAAATCCGCACAATTTCCTCTTCACATCCGGTTATGTGATGCTATGGAAGGATCTACACCCATTTCCTCTCTTTTTTATTCCTCGGTGCAGTTGCGAAATCCGCACAATTTCCTCTTCACATCCGGTTACGTGATGCTATGGAAGAATCTACACCCATTTCGGCTCTTATACACGCAGCTACTATGGTAGCATCAGGAATTTTTCTTGTAGCTCGGCTTATTCCTCTTTTCATAGTTATACCTTACATAATGAACGCTCGATGACTCAACCTATACAAATATAGCAACCAATTTAAGTAATCAAAACAACCAAGCAAGGTTTAAAGTATCGACCGATACCGATACGTATCGGATCGGATTTGAAGGTGTCCGATTGGATACTCGCAATAAAAATCGGTATCGGCCGATTCACAGTATAAATTTATGGTATCGATTCGTATCGGCCGATACAAATTCGATACGGTCCGATACGAACTTACAGTAGTGGAAAGATGGGTCAAATCCAGAAGGAAAAAAATTAGAGAAAATAATTGACGGGGAGGGAAAAGCACCGCCGCCGTGATCCCTCTCTTGCCGTGGATCTTCTCCTGCCGTAACACGGAAAGAAAAGAACCGCCGCTGTAACACGGAGAGAAAAGCACCGCCGCCGTGACAGGGAGAGAAGGGCCACGGCTTCTCCCGCCGTCCTGCCGCCTGTAGCTCCGGTCCAATTTTTTTTTGTTCTCAAAGAGAACAATCGAAAGGAGAGAAAAGAACTGGCGCCTGCTGTTCTCTCTCCTCTCGAATATATTAGGAGTTAGGGTTAGGCACTGGGTCGAGTTAAAAAGAAATTTGAAGCCCGCCAAAAAAAAATGACTGCAGCTGATCACGTGATTCGATCCAGCAGTCTTGGAATATATACACTTGTTATAACCAAAGTGTAAAGTGTCTTTTTGTGTTTACATTTAGCATATACATACTATATATGTAACTAAGAAATTATATATATAACCATGTATACTTCTAACCATATATATATATATATATATATATATATATATATATGTCTTTTTAGTATCTTTTATAACATATTTTTAATGCATATTTTTTATAACATAATTAACCCTTTTTATATGAGACTAATTTTAAATAACTATGTCAGAGTAATACTCATGAATCATTTGGGAGGTCAGTGTAATTAATCATTTTTATATAACTATGTAGAGTAATTTTAAAATGTTTATCTATATTGATTATTTTTTTACTACTACATTTGCAGGATACACGCCAAAAAGTCGTACGCTAGAGGAAATGAATGTTGGTTGGAGGCATGCAAATGTACTCATGAAGTATCGTTTAATGTAAAAAGAAGAAGAAATGTTGTTAGTTGTTGAGGACAAGTTTTGCATTGGATGTAATATTTTTTATTATTGTATGTAACATTTTTTTAAAGTGTAATATTAGTGTAAGCAATGTTTTTATAAGTGTAATATGTATATAATATATTTTATTATTGTATCTAACGTTTTTAATAACATTTGTAGGAAAAAAATGTCGCAAAAAAGTCGTACGCTTGCGAAATGGATGATGATTATGAATGAAATAAATTTCATTAAATATTTATTCTTTTACAAAAGTAAAAAAAAAAATACAGACATATTTTACAAAAGTAAAAAAATATATAGACAAATATAATTATGGGTCCTGTGACTCTTGACTATTGTGTCATTTGCATTGCTTCTAATCTCTTGAGCATTAAGTATATCTTCTGCATCTCTCTATGTGCCTTAATTCGTCAAAATTGAAACATATATAGAACAATGTAAGATTCAATTAGTAAGAATATATATAATGAGATAGTAAAATTGTAAAAATATGTAAAGGAAGAAAACTTATATACTACATGTAAATCAATCAGCAAAGGTGACTATTGTTTCATTCAATTATAATAAAATAACACAAAAGTATTTAAATAATAAATAAATATGTAGACTATTGTTTTCCTAATTTTCACTAATTTATTAATAATTATTTAATATTGTTGATACCAAAAAATCATATACTCCGATCCGATACCGCCGATACTGCCGATAATGATACTCATACAAAATGTCCGATACCTATACCGATACTTTGAACCTTGCAACCAAGTTTAGCTTTACCTTGTTATTTTGGTTTTGAATTGGATATGTAATTCTCCTTTAAATGACCCTCCAAGCCACAGTCGTAACTAACCCTACCACGATGAAAATGTCTTCATGTTGGGTTATTACACTCCTGGAGAATTTAGCGCTTATACAGTCGAAATCATGCGCATATTGGAGCAAAACCTATGCGCCAATCCATGCGCATCATCCGGACAGTCCCATGCGCCTCATCCGAGCAGACCCATGCGCCAAGATATGCAGCACCCTACGTGCATATATAGATAGCACATATGTAGTCATGCGCATATGCAGTCATGCGTCGAGATCGCCATGCACTGCCATGCTCATAGTTGGAGCAAAACCTATGCGCCAAGCCGAGCAGAATTCATGTACACACATACGCATGATCTGAATAAAACCTATGTGCATCATCAGAGCAGACCCAAGTGCATACATACGCAGAATCTGAACAAATCATATGCGCATCATTGAGCCATGCGCACAAATACCTTTATCTTCTTCTCAACTGAATTGAGATGCTCCTTGAGAACCTTCTCGTCCTCTCTAGCATAAATTGTCATCTCCACGCACTATCGGCATATCCGATCTGCTATGTACTGTGCATCCTCCTCCTTGGATAGTTAGGCCCAACATTTATCCAACCATTTGACAAAGAACTTTTCTTCATCCAAATGTTGGAAGTGATGCCCGTCAATCTTCTCAAGTTTGTTAAAACTTTTATCGAGAAGATTTGTACTGTAGTTCTCCATCTAATATGGATCTTGTTTTGAGATTGTTGTTCTCGAAACAGATCAACGATGTAAGAACAAAGGCCAGGAACATAAGTCCTCGATTACAAACACAATTGCAACCAAACATAATAGAATATAAACCCTTGCAAACACAGTTGCAACCACAAAGGGTTTATTCTGGAAAACACAGTTGCAGGCACAGAGGGTTTATCTTGGCAAATACAGTTGCAGGCATAAAGGGTTTATCCTGGCAAACACAGTTGAGTACATAGGGTTTATCTTGGCAAATACAGTTGCAGGCATAGAGGGTTTATCCTGGCAAACACAGTTGCAGGCAGACAGAACAGACTTTTCATTCTTCCTTGCAAACCTGTTGCAATTGGGACAGAACGTATTACAAAATAGAATTCATTCTTCCTTGCAAACGTTGTTGCAATCAGTGTTCTAAAAATCGGCCTAGGCGGCCCTAGGCGCTAGGCGGCCGCCGGCCCCACCGAAAAGGCCCTAGGCGGCCGGCCTAGGCGCTGGGCGGGCCTAGGCGGCCCTAGTCGGACCTAGGCGGCCCTAGTCGGCCCTAGTCGGGCCTAGGGTTAGGGTTATTTTTTTTTGAAATTTTGAAGAAAAAAAATCAAAAAAAAAAATTCATATGTGACAAAATTAAAAACTTACCTGCCGCCGCCGCCGCCGCCGCCGCCGCCGCCGCCGCCGCCGCCGCCGCCGCCGCCGTCGCCGTCGCCGTCGCCGTCGCCTGCTGTTGTTGCTGCTGTTGTTGCTGTTGCTGCTGCCGTGGTCGTCGTCGTCGTCATCGTCGTCGTCGTCGTCGTCGTCGTCGTCGTAGGGGAGGAGGGAAGAGGGGAGCGGAGGGGAGGAGAGGGGGGAGCGGAGAGGGGAGGAGGAGGAGAGAGGGGAGCGGAGAGGGGAGGAGGAGGAGGGGAGAGAGGAGCGGAGGGGAGGAGAGAGGGGAGAGGGGAGGGGAGCGGAGGAGAGGAGTCTGTGGAGTTTGGACTGGACTCTCTCTCTCCTCTCCTCTCCCTTTATAAGTGTTTTTTTTTCCAAGTAAAAAAAAATGAAACAACAAACATAAGATTTGAACCTATAACCTCATGTGAAGTCTTAAATATAGCTTCACTAGCCATAAAAGCCCAATAATTTTCATGTCTATAAGTAACATACATATTATTTATATATATACTCATGAACAAAAAGTAAAAAAAAAAAAAAATCGGCCGACTAGGCGGCGCCTAGGCGCCGTCTAGGCGCCCTAGGCGGACACTCGGCGCACCGATTCCGCCTAGAGAAATCTATAACATTGGTTGCAATTGAGATAGAATGTTTACAAGTAGAAAAAGAAAGGAGAAGATAATAATAATAAATTATTATTCTTGTTGTGGTGGTGAAGATGGAAGACCATCATTGCTCAAAGCAAGATTCGTCGATATTTAGACCATCCCGCAATCAGCGGAGTCGTGCGCTAATCCGCGCCTACCCCCCACGCATGCGCCCATGCATGCGCGACGCGCCACTTTGTATCCTTTAGCACGTGTATGAGTCCGAGCAACAAAAAGCATATATGCTTTCTTTGAGAAAATTATTTTTCCTCCTAGGAAAACACCCCCACATGGCACCCACATGTGTCCAACCACACCTCACATGTACACCTCAACACATGCAAAACATTACATTGAGATACCCACTTGCTGGTGTAGCCGATGTGGAACTATTTTATACTAGTCCAAAGGCAAAAACACCAACAATATTATTAAAAATATGCACAAGAGAAATCATATGAAGCATCTACACAAATACGATCATGAAAATAGTCAAAAGAAGATAATTGGAAAAAAAAAAAAAAAAAGGTTCGATACACTTAAAATCTACTAATGAAAATACTTAGATTTTGAAAAAGGAAAACTACGGGCAAACAATATTACTCAATATGTCCTGAATTAGGAAATATTAGGCAAATAATGCATCAACATTTTTTCAGCTTTTCAACAATCCAGCCCAATTTCTAGATTAACATTCTGAGAAATGGAGCAAAACAAACATATGCTCACTTGTATGATGGAGGGACAAGGACAACAGTAATGGTACTGACATTTCGTGTGTCATGTACAAAACATATCCACAACAAATAGTACCCACTTTTGAGTGTGTGTGCTATGCATAACAAAAGTGTTTGATTCTTCAATATTTATACGTTGTAGTATTGAGTCTTGATTGCCCATTGATCAAATAAGCTAGTGATTCAGTACTAGAAGATATGACACAAATTGTTGCACTTCAATCTAGCAATACAAAGAATACTAACATTAATAAAAACCTAATACAAGCAATGCCAATATAATTAGAATTAGAGACAACTCAGACAAGTACGAATCCAGGTAGTGCAATAAGTTTCCTTCACCAAAAATACCTCAGCTTTTCCTTGCAAAGATGCCAGCAGCTCTCTTAATGAAGGGTCATTTGTGTCAACTCCAGGAAGCTGAGAGTATCATTACATTCAACAGAGTGATAAGAAAGGAGAGGAAGCAGTAAATAATAACTGTGTTACTCCATAGTTTCATAAGTTTGGACTAATACCGAATTAAGGATGGATGAAACAAACGACCCATCCTCCAGCACCTTTGTCATGTCAGGGCTAGAGGTATATGGACCCTTCTTCTTCTTACTATCCTGCATAGACGGACCCTTCTTACTATCCTCCACAGACATTTGAAGTGCTGCATAGCAGGTTCAACTATATCAGCATGCTGAACATTGTACAAAATAAGTGCAAATGCCTTTCGAAGAAGGAAAGCAGTGAGTCCAGATGATATTAACATATGTATATTTTGCCCATGCTATATATAACTTAATAAAGGAGCATGTAATAAGAAATTACATAAAGGAACTAACGCTCATGAAGATGAGAACAATGTGAGTATTTGGGTCATCTGGTTAACAAATTAGAAAGCAATGAATACAAGAGGAACAAGCTAACAAAGAAGTCTATACCGATACTATTTGGTTCAGCTACATGAATCCTTGTCTTCCATTCAGCTCTGTTGTCATCTTATTGTGCTACATTAGCAACAGGACAACAAAAAGCTATAGAAATGTTAAGGCTTCTTCAGAGCTTCAGAGGTTGAATAGAAGAGAAACAAGCCAACAAAGAGTCTGTGGTGATACTATTTGGTACCTACATGAAGCCTTTTTATTCCACTCAGCTCTCGTGTCCTCTCCTCTGCATAGTTCGCACTATTGGCTGATACCGATATCTACCAGTCGTATCCTATCGGTTTTGGCATGCACCAATACTGGCCAACACCGACCTTGGAACTCTTTTCCAATCAATTCAGTAAAGAAAATAAAACATAAAAGAAGTACGAAAAAAAATAGTGTCAGTCAAATGATTCAGTTGTGTCAAATATTAACATGTTGCATTTTATCGATAAGGTTCCTTATATACAACAGATAACCATTAACATATCTCGAAGTTGTATATTCAAAACTATCTCGTGTGGTTGTACTTTGTCTAAAAGCAACTAAATAAACAACTTGAGGTTGAAGAATTAAACCATGTTGAATATTATTCCATTGAAAAGTTAACAAGAAATAGTAAATAATGTATAAAACTATGTCTATAGGTACCAAGGTACTTTTCTAATTTTAAAAATATTTTTTATATGATGCATTGATCTGAAACCGCAAAATCTGTTGATAGCCATAAGAAGGGTCTGACACGGATCCCGATACCAATAGTGAGAACCTTGCTTCTGCGTTACATTAGCAACATGACAACAAAAGCTATATAAATGTTGAGGTTTCTTTAGACCTTCACATGTGGTTCAGCTACAACTCATTTCTCCCATGTAATATGGAAGAACGTGTCGAAGGAAAGTAATAGAGCTGATTAATTGGGATAGATATAGAAGAACCACTATACTGCTGTAAGTCAAAAGTTAGATAGTGCTACAAAAAATCTATCCCCCATATCAATATAGATGGAGTATGCAGGTCTGCAGCACCAACCTTTTCAGACATACACAGATATATGAGAGATGTTTCTTATCGTTTCAGCCGAAGGTGATCTAAAATTATAGAGATCTATTCTTGCATTATTCCATTTACTCCGCATAATGAAGTTACAAGGGTTGGCTAAGGGAAGTAGGGGAGAATAGAGAGAGAGAGAGAGGAAATAGGAGTTTCATTCAAATCTTTAGAATTGAATCATAATTTTGATTTAAGTTGTGTAGGGATTTTATTTTGCATATGATCTCTTAATTAGAGGTATATAAAGGCACTAAAGTCTAAACCTCCTTAACGGGGATGATATTGTTACTGAAGTTACTGAATTAAAAAAGAAAAAGTTAAGGGCTTTATCTTAGGATGCGAAGTCCTTTTCAAATATTAGTGTGATTTTGAGTTTTATTTATCTTCAGTGTCGTTATTTTGCTACATGCAATGAAATACCGCTTTTTGTCATTGAGTGATTCTATAAAGAGAATCGATTAGATATTGGTTGAATGCTAAGGCACACTTTGGGCCTAGCTTTTAAACTTCTGAAGCTCAATCAAAAGGATCTCCAAAAACCTACATTTGTATCTTTCAGTTAGAGCAGAAACCTCAATCTCCAATCACTTAAAGTTGGGTTGATTTATGGAGATCTAGAATCACAAATTATCACAGCCACTCTTTGGCTTAATGTGCCAAAAAGTACTCTTTTCTAGTCTAGGAAGTTGGAGGGTGCTCCTTGGTGGTTGCATTAACTTTAAAATAGAGTACCAAAAAGTAGGTTAGCTTACCTGCCAACTAGCCATATAGGTTCTGTGACAAGGCCCTCTCTTGCTCATAGCTACATGGATAGGGATCTGGCACTAGAATAGATGGTTGATGTCATGTTCACATCCATTCACCAAACCCTGCAACTTTTATGGAGCACTCATACTCCATAGCCAGGCCCATTTATGACTCAAGAAAAGTAAATAGAACGTAAGATTCAAAGGAAAGTTGTGATACTTTCTAAATGTCGAATACTAAGAATGGCTTAATTATCTCTTAATCTTTTTATAACATAAGGGAAAGGCTTCCATGCATTTAATGGGAAAAGGAGCAAGCAGTTTAAGGTCATATCCATATTTATAAGAGGATTTATGAATGCAACAAGGATTTACTACCACATAATACATCCTAACCCCACGAATCCACCACCGATATCATTTGTTTTTTACTTTAACATTGGCTACCAAAAACAGGAAAATATCTAAATGAAATCATGAACGATCTTCAAACAGACTATTACGCAAATCGTGCATCTGTAGGTTGTCCCTTTCTAAAAGCATGTTATACAAAAAGAAGACAGTTTGAAAAGCCAACTTTGCAGGAATTAATAAAAACTAACCAAGAGCTAAGTCTGAGTCTACTGCAGTAGCATCCGACATGTCAGTGTCTGTAATAGCAACTCCAGATTTAGCATCATCCATTGACATTGCAAGAGCTTGCTCTAGCAACGCAGTCTCATCATCCTGTAACCATTTGAAACATACGTCAGCACAAATAAATGTTTCATTATATACAGATGTTTTCAGACCAAAAAAGTAAAATATATAACAGTATCAATATGGATAAAGATTCAAAATCATAGTTTCAATGGAGCAAATTGCACAATTAAGTGACAACTAAAAGTTGTTCAATTAAGAGAGAGAAGAGATTTAATCTTCATGAGTGTATCTGTTAAAAGACTCTTTTAGCCACTAGCTAATGCTTCTACCATCTCATCCTAGGTAAGTTCAATAAACCTCTTCAACCCAAACAATCTGCACGAGTGCACACTTGAGACATGGACACTGTAAAAGAATAATCAGATGAGGGGGCGTAGGCATGGAGGATATTATAATCCCCTTTCTAGGAGTTGACCTTTATTCCTTATTGCATTACCAAATATTACTAGAAGCATCAACTGAAAAAAAGGAATATGTATTTGTAATACCTTGAATTTTGGATGAATTATTTCAGACATTATGCTCCATTTACTGAAATCTTATTTGCACAGACACAAATATGACAGGATAGGATACTAACATGGAACAGAAGCAACTGATGTTGGCTTGGCTAGTATATTCAGGATGCGTATAGTCTGTCCAGTACATGTCAGACATAGATACAACACAGACACGACCATCATTTTGGTGTCTGCTTTCTACATGAGAAGTTAAACATGTTTACACAAATTTGGGGACTAAGACTAGTGGAACAGGCAACATTCAGAATGATTGGGACAATTTCATTAGGGATTTAGGCCAAGCATTACATAGGAAATATGGAAGTTCTAAAGACAAAATAGACAACTAGCAAAAACCTAGTCTACTTGACGTCACCAATGACATAACTATAACTATCTAGAGAAGGCAAAAATACACATCCTTCTACACCCCTAGCAAGGAGTTTGATGACAATAAAGCCCAACTTGCAGAGAAATTATAGAAACTGATAGAAAGAGAGTTTGTGGACCATCTTGGGCAGAGAGCTATGTTGTCATAGGCGACGCCTAGGCAGCCTAGGCGTGCAGGTAGGAGAGGAGTAGCATCGACCTAGGAAAAAAAAATCCCCTGGGTGTGAAGACAGTCACCAAGGCGCGCCTAGGCGTCCACCTAGGATCACCCAAGGGGGAAAAAATACGGTTTCTAGGCGAAGTTTTTCTGATAGGTATAAATATAAATTTCATAATGAATCTTTTGATTAGGCTTTAGGTTTCTGGTCTACAGAGACTGCTTTGCAAAAAGAAAGGGGAAAAAAGAACAAAGGAAACATATGCTACTGCTAAAAATAAAAAGAAGCAAGAACAACTCCAAATCTCCAATCCAAGTATGTTCTTCTTCTTAAATCATATGTTTTTTGGTTTCTGTTGCTTCTTCTACTTCTTCAGTTTTTTTTTTTCTGTTATAAACTTGTCTTTTGTTTTCTGTTCTTCTTCAATTCTATGTTTTTTTTATTTCTACTTCCTCTTCTTCAGTTTTTTTAAGCTTCTTTTCTTCTTCTTTGGTTGTTCTTCGGTTTCTTTTACAACATAGTGATTTTTTGCCTCGATTTCTTCTTCTTCCTATTCTTGGTATACATAATTGCAGGATATCAAGAGCAGCAGGGAACTAGGAAGCAGCAGGAAACTAGAGCAGGGAACTAGGGAAGCATGCAGGAATCTTGGATGGCGCCTAGTCGAGGCAGGTGGTCTGTCGTCTAGGCTCGCCTAGCGCCCAGTACAACATAGCAAGAGGGTAGTGGTCTTATTTGGCGACAAAAGAGTGAGTTGAGTTGTCGGCTCTAAAGAGTGAATTGTCATATTCTCAACAACGAGATGTGGAATACAAAGGGTGAGTTGTCTTCTTGTCAATGAGAGTGCAAATTTCCTGCAAGTCTAAGTTGACGACCAGAGAATGAGTTCCAGAGAGACAGTGATGCCGCCAAGAGAGTGGGTTGTAGCCAATTTTGTATAAGGGAATAGCTAGTTAGATCAGGGGTAAACCATCACCTCCGATATTAGGTGTCGGAACTAGGTGTTGGAACTTGAGACTACGGCAAGAGCACCACCAAGTGGCTCAAGGTTGTGAAGGCCAATCAAGTGGTTGAAGGTCTTGCCGAGGCACTAGTGGCCGAGTCGGAGTACATGACCAGCATGGGTGATGATAGTATGAGTAAGCCGACAGTAGTCGGCTAGGATGAAGTCGTCAGAGTGTTGGGATGAGGTCGCCTCAGTTCAACTGATGTTTCTCGAGCACTGCATGAGCCA
The DNA here is from genome assembly GCA_029216955.1 of Iris pallida. Taxonomy (NCBI): domain Eukaryota; kingdom Viridiplantae; phylum Streptophyta; class Magnoliopsida; order Asparagales; family Iridaceae; genus Iris; species Iris pallida. The sequence continues at coordinate 5,017,376 of JANAVB010011200.1, read as the reverse complement.
GGTAGAGACGCGGCCGAGGACGGTGCGGCGGGAGGAGGCGAACTGGTCGAGGAGGAAGGAGAGGATGAGGATGTCGGAGGGGGAGTCAAGGTCAGGGTTGGAGGGCTCGTCGGAGGAGAGGATGTTGTTGTTTTGGGGGAGAAAAAAATAACTCAGAAAACAACTTTTTTCTGTTTTCCAAAACCATGTTTAAACATTGGTTTTTGGAAAAAAAAATTGGAAGAAAATGAGTTGGGAGAATGAAACACTCTTTACGTGCGTTTTTGAGTTTAAACTCAAAACATGGGGGAAAAGGATATCCAAACAGACCCTTAGCCTTCATATATGTTTGGCATTCAGATCATCTTGCTGGTTGTCATTTCTTAATTGCTAAATGTTGAAATCCGTACTGATTCTAGGCATTAGTGGTTGAGATTTGTTTCCTAGAATAAAGGGGATTTGGTTTTTCAGATTAACCGATTCTCTATATTACTTAGTTTCTATGTTTTATATGAATCCCTTATTTAGCTCCTAGAATTGAGGAAGTTGTTATCATCTTCTTCCTTATTTAGCTGTGTATGGGTTATTCAGAACAGATAAGTGAAAATAAAACAAAGTATTTCCATTTTTCCACATGGTATCAGAGGACTCTCTCTCTCTCTCTCTCTCTCTCTCTCTCTCTCTCTCTCTGAACCACTCCAATAATTCCTCTCAAAATACGGCATGGCCACCAACGAGCAGAGAACCTCCTCATCTGAGGTTACTTCTGGTTCTGATATCCAAACCATCAGAACTCATGGCATAGCGGAGAGCATTCCTCTTCTCATTACAGGACATAAACTGAATGGAAACAATTATCTTCAATGGTCACAGTCAGTTATGATGTATATTAGCGGAAAGGGGAAGGATGAATACCTTACAGGTGAGATTGTTCCTCCGAAGACAAAAGATTCCAAATTCAAACTCTGGAAAACAGAGAATAATATGATCATGTTATGGCTAATAAATTCTATGACCAATGAAATTGGCGAGAATTTTTTGCTCTATGACACGGCTTATGAGATGTGGGATGCTGCAAAGGAGTTTTATTCGAGCAAAGAAAATACCTCAGCAATTTTCGAAATTGAAACAACACTTCATGATCTGCGACAAGGAGAACTCTCAGTCACCCAATTCTACAATAGTCTCACTAGTCAGTGGCAGCAACTGGACGTGTTCGAGGATCATAGGTGGACATGCCCAGAAGATGCAAAGAAGTTCAGAGAGATCGTGGAGAAGAATTTTTAAATTCTTGATGGGACTCAACAAGAACTTAGATGAAGTAAGGGGAAGAATACTTGGAGCAAAACCTTTATCAAGTATCAGGAAAGTTTTCTCTGAAGTGCGTAGGGAAGAAAGCAGAAAGAAAGTAATGCTAGAAGAGTCATCTACTTCTTCTAACATGGAAAACCAATCTGCCCTAGCCGCTCGAGGAGTACAGAACCTGAGTAACAACAGTTACTTAAAGAAAGGAAGGCCGTGGTGTCATTATTGTCGAAAACCAGGTCATACACGGCAAACCTGTTGATTGGAAGCCTTCGAGACCCGCTTCAGAGAGTCGTAGCAATCACGCTACAACTGAAGAAGAAAGTTCTACCACTCCTCAATCCAGCTCTTTCAACAAAGAACAGCTTGAAGCACTCCAGAAGATTTTCTCACAAATGTTATCACAGAATAACACCAAAGTTGGATATGTGGCACATAAAGGTAATCTCTCAAGTGCTTTTATTGCTAAAACAAGAAACAAGGGCACCTGGATTGTTGACTCAGGTGCATCGGATCATATGACGGGAGATATATCACTTTTCAAGCATTACAGTTTATGTCAAGAAGGTCTCACGGTAAAAATTGCTGATGGGTCTTTATAAAGTGACTGGTACTGGTTTAATAACTCTTTCAAAGAACATAGAGTTAAAGGCAGTACTGCATGTTCCTAATCTGGATTGCAATTTGTTATCTGTTAGTAAGCTCTTCCGAGATCTTAATTGCACTGCTAAATTTTTCTCAAATCTGTGTAAATTTCAGGCTTTGGATTCGGGGAGGACGATTGGCAGTGCTAGGATGTGCTCAGGTCTCTACCTTCTTCATACAGGTGAACACCCTAGAAGACAAACTCACAATGCAGAATGTGTTGATTCCGAGAGTCGGTCAAATAAAAATTATGTTTCAGTTTCCAATAAAGATAGTGCAATCATGTTATGGCACAATCGTTTAGGTCATCCAAATTTTGTTTATCTCCAAAAGTTGTTATCATCCTTGTTCATGAATAAAAATCCAATTTTTTTCCAGTGTGAAGTATGTCAATTCTCAAAACATGTTCGTAATTCTTATCCTATTCAGCCATATAAGGCATCTCATCCTTTTTCAATGATTCATAGTGATGTATGGAGGCCATCCAGAGTAAAAAAAAAAATCACTGGAACTAGGTGGTTTGTGTTATTTGTGGATGATCACACTAGAATCACATGGTTGTTCCTTATGAAAGAAAAATCTGAAATTGGTCAAATCTTTCGAAAATTCAACACTATGGTTCAAACTCAATTTCAAACAAAAATTCAAGTGTTGAAAACTGACAATGCAAGGGAATATTTTGAGACCATTCTTGGAGATTACCTTGGGAGTCAGGGTATCATCCATCAAAGTTCTTGTGTTGACACCCCACAACAAAATGGGGTGTCATAAAGAAAAAAAACAGACACATTCTGGAAGTTGCTCGGTCACTTATGTTTACCACACATGTTCCAAAAAATTTCTGGGGTGAGGCAGTCTTAACAGCTACCTACTTGATAAATAGGATGCCTTCTCGAGTTCTGAATTTCAATACACTCTATCATGTTCTTTCTCATTCTTTTCCAAATACATGTGTATTGTCCACGCTTCCACTCAAAGTTTTTGGTTGTTTTGTGTTTGTTCATATACATGATGACATCGTAGTAAACTTGATCCCAAGTCTCTCAAATGCATATTTGTAGGATATTCCTCTAATCAAAAAGGGTATAAATGCTATTCTCCGGTCACTCGGCGATTCTATAACTCTATGGATGTAACATTCTTTGAAAATCAACCATTTTATCCCAAAACTGATATTCAGAGGGGAGAACTTTTCTCAAGAATACCAGCTTTGGGATATTAATGTTTTGGAGTCATCCTATGGTAATGAGTCACCAAAAACGCAAACGCACACCGATCAAAGTCCTAGTGTTATCTGTGATGTCCAGCCCGTGCCAGATCCTCAAACTCCTATTCCCGTGTCATATTCTCAAACTCCTACTCAGCCTTCTATCTCAACTCTCAAACGTTCCATTCCAATGCAGCCTGCTGAAAATAGTGAGTTTCGTGTCTATACTAGGAGAAACAAGATATATAAGGGAAAGAACTGCAACCATCCGATCACCACCATGAGGCCAACCCGATTTCAGAAGCTCAAAATTCACCAGGTATTGACTCCTCTAGCCTTGCTCCTGGTAATCGACCTGATGAAGAGATTGATGATAGACCCATTGCCTTAAGAAAAGGCCAAAGGTCATGTACCAATCATCCCATTTACAATTTTATCTCATATGGGAAGTTATCTCCCAATTATCGTGCTTTTGTTAGCAGTCTTGACAGATTTCATATTCCCAATTCAATACATGAAGCCCTCAATAAACCAGAATGGAAGGAGGCTATTTTAGAAGAAATTCGAGCACTTGAAAAGAATGGGACATGGGAGATATCTGAGTTACCAACAGGAAAGCATCCAGTAGGTTGCAAGTGGATTTTCACTATCAAACACAACTTAGATGATAGTATTAACAGGTTTAAAGCACGTCTAGTGGCTAAAGGATTTACACAATCCTATGGAATCGACTACCAGGAGACATTTGCACCTGTAGCAAAGCTTAATACAGTTCGGGTTCTACTCTCACTGGCTTCAAATCTTGATTGGCCTCTTTATCAACTAGATGTGAAAAAATGCATTTCTTAATGGTGATCTTGAAGATGAAGTTTACATGGTATCCCTCCTGGTTTTGATACTCCTACTAACATTAACAAAGTTTGCAAGCTCAAGAAATCCTTGCATGGGCTAAAACAATCACCTAGAGCTTGGTTCGATTGATTTACAAAGGCAATGAAGAAGTATGGGTATGATCAATGCCAGACAGACCATACCATGTTTGTCAAGCACTCGTCCTTTGGGAAAAAAGCTATCCTTATTGTATATGTTGATGATATTATTTTGACTGGGGATCATGATGAAGAAATTGAAAAACTCAAAAGCTATCTAGCTAAAGAGTTTGAAATCAAAGATTTGGGAACCTCAAATATTTTCTTGGTACGGAGGTAGCTCGGTCCAAGAAAGGAATATCAGTTTCCCAACGTAAATATGTGTTGGATCTCTTGAAAGAAACAGGAATGCTTCGATGTAAGCCAGCCGACACCCCTATGGATGCTACTGTAAAGTTGGGTAATAAAGAAGTTGGTACACCTGTTGACAAAGGAAGATACCAAAGACTAGTTGGGAAGCTCATTTATCTGTCCCATACTAGACCAGATATCAGCTTTGTTGTTAGCGTGGTAAGTCAGTTCATGAATAATCCAACAGAAGATCATATGGAAGCAGTGTACAGGATCCTGAGATATTTGAAGATGACACCACGACAAGGATTATTTTTTCAGAAAACGACAAACAGAGAAGTTGGAACATTCACTGATGCCGATTGGGCAGGGTTTGTAACTGACAGAAGATCAACCTTGGATTATTGCACTTATGTCTGGGGAAATTTGGTTACTTGGCGGAGCAAAAAGCAATCAGTCGTGCCACGCAGCTCAGCAGAAGCAGAATTTCGAGCTCTTTCTCATGGTATTTGTGAGGGTATTTGGCTGAAAAGGTTACTCTGTGAGATTGGAATGCCTACTTCAGGACCTATAAAGGTGTTATGCGACAATCAGTCAGCAATTAACATAGCTAAAAATCCGGTACATCATGACAGAACAAAATATGTGGAGATTGATCGACACTTTATCAAAGAGAAGATAGATAATGGCACCATATTACTTCAGTATATTCCGACTAGTCAGCAGACAGCAGATATTCTGACTAAAGCATTGCCTAGGAAAACATTTGAAAGTCTTACTTCCAAGCTAGGCTTGCTCAACATATACAACCTAGCTTGAGGGAGAGTGTTGAAATCTGTACTGATTCTAGGCATTAGTGGTTGAGATTTGTTTCCTAGAATAAAGGGGATTCGGTTTTTCAGATTAACGGATTATCTATATTACTTAGTTTCTATGTTTTATCTGAATCCCTTATTTAGCTCCTAGAATTGAGGAAATTGTTTTCGTCTTCTTCCTTATTTAGCTGTGTATGGGTTATTCAGAACAGATAAGTGAAAATAAAACAAAGTATTTCCATTTTTCCACACTAAATAAATCTATTTGACATATATTTGATCTTGTAATTATAGGCTAACTTTTCTATTTTTGTTGGATTTATTATCATTAATGTGGGGATAAAATAACTGCATAATATGAGTAATCAGCAAGTAATCTGTTTACTCGCTCCAAATTCCTGAATCAAGAACCATGCAAATTAACCTTCGATATATATAGCAGAGTAGGGAAGCAGCATAGATCATTTATACTATTAGGTGCATCTAAATCAACCATTTCCTTCTTGTATCAACATAAATAATCAACTAATGGTTAATTTCTAAATATAACTATGGAGAGAAGCATACGAATCTAGAGTATTTAGGAGTACAAGGACAAAAAAGATAAATGATATGTAACTCTAGCAAAAGTACAATACTTGACAGATTAATTCACGCTGATAATTAAGAGATGATTCGAAGCAATCATTTACATGTAACAGTGAGCTCAAGCAGGTTCATAGATTAAGATCAAGATAATAGAAGTAGAGAAATAACTCTACAGTTCTATGTGACTATAGTATACCCTTGAAACACACACACACACACACACACACACACAAAAACTGATTATATAGGACAAACCAAGCTTTGTACTTCAAGATGTATGGCAATCAAGAAACATATCCAGAGAATGAGTGTAGCGGAAATGATAATATTGAGATAGATGCACAAGTACAATTAAATTGTTGAGAAATTAGTTCATTTGTGTGAAGAATAAGTAAATTCAATGAGGAAATATAAGGGAAGAATATGTAACTTCAAAGGGAGTATGGTAGATGCACTGCTCAGGAGTGAGAGAGCCACAGTTGAAGACTGTTAAAACAGGCATAAACCAAAATAAACATGGATTATAAGGAAGCTGCTAATTTTTCCGAAGAGACAACCATTAATAGGGCTTAATAGAATAATAGGATTCATGTAGCCAATACAAAAAAGGGGGATTAAGGCTTTTGTTGGTGTAGGTGTTTTAGGAAGAGGTGGGCATATAACAGTATCAACTATCAAGAGTTCAAGGGAGAGCTTTCCTGATCAAATTAAATTCTCTGTCAGCATTGAAGTTTTGGGGGAGGGGAGGTGGGTCCCTTCTTATAAACATAGATTTAAGTTGCTTATATGTAAAAAAAGAAAAAAAGGATAATACTCGAAACAATCACATTGGATTTTCTTACACTGAAAAGAAATGTAGAATGACTTAATGTGAGACAACTCCACAATAATTGACCAAATTTTTATACTAACCTACTATTGATATAATTCTCAATCCTTGATGAGTCATAGTCAAGATAGTACCTAGCAAAGGAATAAGTGAGGACCTTCTCACAAAACCTTTTCGAATGTTATTTGGCGGGTAGGTAGACCTATATCATCGTCCAAGCCTCCTCCCATCAACATGGGGTGACAATGGAGCATAAGAGAGCTCCATAAAATAATTCAGTTTCATGACAACCCTATATGATGGTGGCGTGGTGCATAGTTACTGGCAATGGTAGTCACGAGCATGGAGAGGTATCATAAAACCCAAATGGCACGGCCATTCGGTGCGTAGACCTACCTTTTGGTTATGTAGTTTAAGGTCATGCATCCATTGAGCACCTTCCAGGTTCCCATAGACAATAAAGAGTCTAGAGGAAGAGGTAAGATGTACAGGGAACTGCACTTAATCTCTATGCAGTGAAAAGATTCTCCTAGGGTAAGTAGACCAATCTTAGCTTATCCAAAACTCATGAAAACCAAGGAGCCACCAACAATGTCGCCTAGACTAAAATCTAAGGGTTAAAGATAAGATAATGAGAATTTCTATAATGTATTCTCTTTCTTTACTGCAGTAAGCAAAAGAACCAAATTGACTTTAAACCTTTTTTCATCACTCACACACCCACCTATACTCTAAACGGTCTCAAGGCTCGAAACCCCACCCCACCCCCCCACCCCTCCCCCGACCAGGCCGGAAGCCTGCTGCGCTCCCACTGGACTGCATTGGCAAATTGAATCTGAACTTGTTATCCAATACTAGCCTATGCCACCATCATAGTGCATGATGATCAACTATTGTGCATGATTAACTATTGTCTATTTTTCAGTAGTAATATATGATGATCATGCTTAAATAACTTTCTGTTTAAATAAACTGGTAAGATTATATGAGGTTCCAAGTATTACCTGAAGGATCTAAACTTGAAAATGCTTATTAATCATTATACTCAGTATTAACCTGAAGAACTTGAGAAGAAATTTCTAATCATTCTCAGTAATCAGTATTCAAACTTAATACTACTTACTGCAATAGTCAAATAACATTTAGTTTAACAATATCTCTGTATATGATTCTGAAAAGTAGCTCACAAACATTCATATTAGTGTCATAACGGACGAGTTGCTCGATTGATGAATTGAGAAAGGAAAACGCTATTTTGCCCGCCCGTGCCCACGTGGCGGGCAACCATTGCCCTCCCCCCCCTGCTAACTTGGGCCCACCCAGGCGGGGGAGCCAATGGGCGCCTGCCACGTGGGGGCGGGCCAGCCCCCCGGGCGGTCAAATTAGCAGTGTTGATTGAGAAGATAGTTAAGGAAACCTACCGTCAAATCATGTCTTTTATCATCAGCAGCAATAGCTGAACTGCTGACTGGTTCAGCCATAATTTCATCATGAGAACTTGAAATTTCCCCTCCTTTTTCCTGTTTTGCCGCATCCTCTGCAGCTCTTTTTGCAGCAGCTTCTTGCCTTGCCCTCTCCTCTTCCATTGAAACTCTAAGTGCAAGAGCTAGCTCAGGATCTATATTAGGATCCACACCAAAATCAAATCCAGACATGCCACCAGCTGCAGCTGCAGCAGCTGCGGCAGCAAAACCACTTCCTCCATCCCCGTCACCTGTAAAGATGGGTGTGCTGAACATGAAACATGGATCCGTTAATGTGCAAAATCATGTCCCCGAAGTGACTATGGTAACATTGAATAGCATATTTAATATTATTTATTATGGGGGCTCACCTTATAAGAACATCTGAAAGAGCACTTGGGCCAGGAGGAACATGAACTATGTGGCTGCTGCCATTATTATTTACAGCAGCAACAAGAGCCTCCAGTTTTTCAAATTTTTCGCTATCATCTTCTCCAAAATCTACAACATCGAGAGAGACGCTGTTTTTCTTTAACTTCCTTCCAATTGCCTCCAGTGTCTTCTTGTCATATTTAACTGGACTGCCACATGGAGAAACATGAAAATAAACAACAATATAATAGCATAAGAAACACCACAACTATAATCAACCTTCCAGCAAAAACTATGATCCTCTGTTGCTGGTTCTTGTTCTGACGATGTTTAAGAGCCAATTGTGCAATCTGGATACCAGAGGTTAGGTTCATCTCACCACCAATCTGAAGACCTGGGTGTAAAAATTGATAAATAGTGATAAGAGATATGTCAAGAAATTTAAGTATTGGTAAAGAACTTTACATCTAAGCAAATGCATGAAAAAACTGTATTTCTGCCACCATTAGATATTACCATTACATAGTGATGTGGAGCAAGACAATAACGGATCCTAGTTGGTGCAACTCGTCACAGGCAATCAAAGATTAGCAACAAATTAAACTAATAAGAAACAATTATCAAGATCTAACACTAGCAGATCTCAGAATAATCAGTTAATAACAAGATAAAAGATCAAATTTACCAAAGAGTACAAATCCACTCCACTCTTCGTGATAATCCCAAGTTGATCCACTTATCGATGGCCCTTCAAAACAAAGGTTCATTCCAAGGAACTCAAAGATCAAGCTTCGTCCCTCAAGGGGACTCAACATGCTGAGCTCGATGAAAGCTGACGAGGTAATAATCATGGCCTATATCCACCGCTTCGAATTCCCCTTGCAAATTCCACCTTCATTCGCTGGTAGAGGACTCTGTAGCCCGCCGATGGACCTGTCCGAAGGCGGGTCGGGAAGAGACTGGATAGAGAACTCCGCATGTACGCAGTTGGTTGGGCATGGGTCTGGACAAAATCAAAACCCAAGAGGCTACTGGATTTTCAGTGGCTCTCGATAAAAGTGATATGATTGAATTATATATTCCTACATGTAATGAACATGTTCATTATTAGTAATATACATTTCATACGTCTTTCTATTTGTTTTACTTAGAACTCCTTGTAATAACATGATATAGTCCATAGAAAGAAGCAATGATTTGGACTGTCTTGAGATACATACATGAGATCCAAATCCTTAAAAGCTCCGTCCTTAAACGTTCCCAGTCGTAGGTTTACTAAGGACATTAGATGAACCCAAAAATGGTTCGAATCCATGCGAACTCATATGATAAGTATGAAAGACCTCATAAGTTATTGGTGTAGTCGACACTATAGCAAGAGTGTAGGTGCCCATTAGTAGAAAGAGTTTCTTGAACGACCCAAATAAAGAATCCCCAATAAAGTTGTATGCAATGTGTCAATGGGGAGTTCTTTCATGTTAGTAGTGCAAGCGATCTCCTAACCCGAATCATCTTGGCACCTTGTGGGCATACAACTACACTTTGATACTACTCCACTAGCCCTAACCACGGGATTGCCAAAGGGTAGTCAGTGAGTGTAGTGAATTATTCATGGTGGTGGTGAATGATCAACATGGGATGTGTCTCACATAAATAGAGAACTTTAAATGTGATACGACATTACACTCAAAAACTCCTTATGCAGGTGAGATGAGAAAAGGAAGGTGTTCATATTTGTCATCAAAGTAAACAAATGATGGAGAAACATAGTTACTATATGTATATGCAGATATGCTATTAATTTCATATCTAATGGCTGGTCGGGGCAATGTATGACATAAAGACCAAACTGCATGGTAAGTTACCGAACACATACCGTTTTTTAGTGGATGCAGTTACATCCTCACACCACATAGGTAGCCATTAACAATGTTAGGTGTCGTCTTGGCTTGCAAGTTAGAATCCAAAAATTATTCTAGATTGGTTATTCAGTCGGTTATCAGACTTACTCGAATCAAATTTGAACTTGCTACCATTTTGGTGTTGAACCTAACAGATCATATACGGTCAGCAGATCAAATAACTGATAGGAGGGCTCAGTTTGCAAAATTCAAGTATGCCTTGAAACTATAAGCAATTGACTAATTAATCCTAATTAGAATTGTACAAGCACATCGACAATTAGGATTGACTTGGTCAAGTCCTTGTGCTCTCGTATCCATCCTAATAAGATCAAATTTGATACGATATCAATAACATAATTTATAGAGATCAAAACATATGATTAGGAATCCAAATATGATTATGTTTCCTAATATAGCAAGCATTTTATATGATCAGTTCCTACTAAAAGGAGGCCAACCCTTGCCCAAGTAACCCTAATCCTTTGGTATAGGAGGGTCAAGGGCGCAATGAAACTTATACAAGTTTTCATGCAAGATCAAATGCCACAAATCTTCAAGACCCTCTCCTCTCTCATTTTCCGCCTACCCGTGCAAGCCGCAAGACTAGACAACCGATCAGTTGTCCAGTTATCCGATCAGCTTGGTGACTTGGTCTGACAGAGACACCAACCTTTGTGGTGTTCGTTCATAAACAGATTTTGGGGCTTCACGCTGGAAATGATATGATAACAATAACATAATTGATATGGATCAATTACATAGGATTAGGAATTTTAATATGTTTAAGTTTCCTAATATTGCAAGGATTCGATACGATCAGATCCTACTAAAAGGAGGGCAATTTCTTGCCTACGTAACCCTAATTCTTTAGTATACAAAGCCAAGAACACTATGAAATTATCCAAGCTTTCCTGCAAAACCCCTACCCCAAATCTCCAAGCCGTCCAGTCCGCCAGTTATCTGAGATCCAAGGTTCGCAGTATCGGTATTGGACCATTCCTATGAGTATCGAGATCGACGGTATCGGCAGTATCAATGGTTTCGGATCGAAATATCGAAATTTCTTGTAGAAAAATAAATAATTATTAATAAATCTAGAAAAAATATTTTAGACATTTAGGCATAATTGTAAGTATTTTTTGTTTTGTTTCATAGTAGTTTTGAAATTGAATGAAATAATACAATCTTACTATGCTTTTACATCCTTGTTGGTTAGTCTTTTGTTCAATTTTTTTGCCGAAATGATTTGGAAAAAGACCCCGATGTCAATATCGGTCACTATCGGTATCGGATCGGGACATGCCAAATTGTATCGGTGTCGACTGTATCGGATCGGTATCGGCTGATACTGCAAACTATGATATGATCACAGCAACCTTTGTTGTCTGATTAGCCTGGTCTGATAGAGACAGCAGCCTCGTGAAGAGATTTTGGGCTTCAAATTGGTATTTCGGTTAGTTTGATGCATGGTTCGAAACTAATGTTGTTGGCTGGTCTAGTACTTCATAGGGATGAAGAGTTCGCCGTTCGATGCACTATTTGATGATTGAGACGGCTAGTGTGGATATTGTTAGAGGTTGGATGCGTGCGTGTGGCTTTTGTGTTCAATGAGGTATACTTGAACCTAATGGTATAGAATATGACCCAATACTATTGCATCTATACGTTAGACTAGATTAGAATGTATAATCTATAGTTGCTAAGGTGAACGAATTAGATTACAAATCTATTGATGCATCTGCATCAAGAATTTAATTTGTTCCAAGTCTACCACACCTAGGGCAATCCTAGAATCATCTAGTAAATACCGCCATGTTAGATGCATGAAGTGTTTGCTGAAAAAAAGTTTTGAACTCCCACGTTACGCCTTCACTAACACTCTTAAGTCTTGAAGACCTGGGCAGATATTGACATTGTCACAGGATTCGAAATAATCACATCTGGTTGTCATAACCTGCAGACTATCCAGGCAGCATGGTGCTTGATTGGTTTTGGTGCATACCGAGCAGCCGCAGCAGTCCATGTGGGTTCGACCAGTGAAAAACAAAGCACAAAGTAGTATAGGAATGATTGAAGTTTGGAAGATTTATGCTTTAGATGATTTAACGAAGAACAACTCCCTTTAGACCGGTCTCACACCTTTTGCAGCCAAAATAAGTTCTATCCATTCAATCAATCTATAGCAACAATTGGGAGATAAATGTTTTTATAGACATATTGGCTTCAGGTGCCTTATATATGGGTAACTCCTATGAAAAAACTTGACTGAAAATTTTCATGCAAAAGTTATTACATCCTTTTTTCTTCCTCCTACCCATAGATGCCAGATGCAAAATGCACTCTCATGTGCCAAAGTCGTCCGGAGCAGAGGTGATGGAGGACCATACCCATTCAAATTTTTGTTAAAACTTTTTTTATTAGATTAGGCATTTTCAATAATAGTTATCGAGTTGTTATTTTGGGCTTATCCCATAAAATGGTTATAGAAATGTAACTTTTATTTGGTACATCTTTAGAATTGACTCAAGGTATTTAGTTTTATCTTGCGGTTAGCTTTATCATGTCTATATAAGGTTCAAAGTATCGGTACCGGACATTCTATATGAATATCAGTAGTATCGGCGGTATCGGATCGGAGTATCCGATTTTTTGGTATTGGCAGTATCGGCAATAGTGCGTGTATATATATATAAGAAAATAGAAAAATGATTTCTGGAGCGGGCGATAGCGTACGCGAGCTAGGGCATCCTCGCGGGTTGCCTCCACGGCCGCCGGACCCCTTGGCCGGCGGCGGGCGGGCCTCGGCCTTGAAGGGCGGCCCCCCTCCCGGCGGTTGGGGGGGGGGGGGGGGGGGGGGGGGGGGGGGGGTCGGGAGCCAGATCTGGGGGTCGGGCGGACCCCCCCCATGTGAGCGCGCGCGTCAGCTCCCCCCAAGGCGGCCGGGAGCACAGGAGGGGGGTCAGAGGGACCCCCCTGTGGTGGCGAGGACCCTCCCAGGTGGCCGGGGGAGGGGTCGGGCTCTACGGGGAGGGGGTTGGGTGTCCACCACTCCGAGACTCCCTTGGATCCGAACTTTGAATTCGGAGCAGGGTCTGGATCTCTGGGGAGTCAAACGGAGGGAGGTGGATGGACGACGGTTACGCGCCGTCGTGTGGCGAAGACCGAGAGGAAGACGGGAGGCGAACAGGGTCAGGTTAGGGATCGTCATCCCGATAATCGTCAGAACGGGACAGGGTCTCGGCCTAGCCGGGGTCCGGGGGTGTCTGCTGGGCGATCGGTGGGTTGGCGGCCCAAGGCGACCGCGGCGGCCAAGGAGAAGAGTAAGGTAGTGGATCTGGATGTTCAGGGACCTGGGACTTGTCGTCCGGTGATTGCCCCGAGGCCTATTGGGACGTCCCCACGGCCTGCTGGACGGTCCTGGGCCGAGATCTGCAAACCGGTGGGGCCGAAATCTCCCACATCGATGGAGTACGTCCCGCCGCTCAAGGTAGGGAGGGATTTCCGGGCTGTGTTTCCTGCGGAGGAGATCCAGCAGGTGACAGCTTACTGGGAGAATACCCCGTCCTGTATGTCTTGGGCAACAAGCCTTTCTACGGACAGATCTGGGGCTATGCAGCGCGTGCCTGGAAGCCTAAGGGGAGTATCGAGTTCTATGCTCGTGAGAACGGCTTCTATTATGTGAAGTTCGGGCTGGCGGAGGATGTCGCTAGGATCCTCCAAGGCGGCCCCTGGACGTTCGACGGCAGACTGATCATTCTCAAGGAGTGGACTCCGGAGCTACGATGCGAGAGGAAAGTTCTGAATGCCATCCAAGTATGGATTCGATTCCCCGAGTTCCCGGTTGGATTTTGGAGCATTCCCTTGTTGATGCAGCTTGCAAGTTTGGTGGGCACCCCGATCAAGGCAGGTGAAGCTACTACCTTTCGGACGCGGTTGATGTACGCGAGAATTTTTGTGGAGATTCGGGCAGGGGGGTAGCTCCCGAAGATGGTAGAGTATGAGCTCCCTTCTGGGGAGGTGCTTACCCAGAAGATGGAGTACGAATGGGTTCTACCTACCTGTTCGCGCTGTTCCTGTTTCGGGCATCTGGCCAGTGCTTGCTTAGAGGCTGGCCCTCCGGTGGAGCCTTGTATTCCTCCTCGTGAGGTCCCCGAAGCCCCCTGTGATATGGATTTCAGAGATGACAGCGGAGTGGAGGTCGTGGAGGGGGAGGTTACTAATCAGGTGAGTGATGGCGGTTTGAGCCTCGTTGTATCTACTCAGCTTGCTTCAACGGGTAGGGGTGGTGTCCACTAGCCAGGGGCCGAGTAGTATAGTTACCAGAAGCATGGTTGCGACGGAGACTGAGGCACGAGGGGAGGGCGGTTCGTCTGGAGGGCAGGTTTACTGTAGGAAGAGACGTGATGTCGGCCTGCTACGTGATGGCCCCTCCATGGTGGAGGGACGTACCACAAACAGAGAGGAGACGGTGTGTGTTGACAATCCTGCCTGGACGTTGGTGCTATCTCAGGTCGTTCCCCAACAGACGGTTCCGACTGGGATGGATGAGGATCCTTTAGCGACGGATGCGACACCTTCCCCAGGTGTCGTTCCGGGAGTTTCTCAGGGGGCCCCCACCTCTAATTAATTAATGGCCATTATCGCCTGGAATGTGAGGGGGACGTGTTCGCTAGGGAGGTGGAAAGAGATTTGTGGGGTGCTCCACAGCGAGAGATGTGACATTTCTGTTATATTAGAGTCCAAGATCAAAGGTGAGAAGACTCTTACTCGTCGGACCCCTGCTCATTGGGCCCAATTGCACAACCTGGCTCTTTGTGACATGGCAAGGATTTGGGTTCGCTGGAACCTGAAGAGTTGGGATGGTGACTTGCTCCTGCTGACGGAGCAGCTGATTGCGATCTCCTTCGTGAACAAGGGTGGCTTCCGGTTCTTGCTGGAGGCTGTCTACGGCCACAATGACAGAAGGAGACGGGAGTCCTTATGGAGCGACATCTCCCGTATTTCATCTGTTGCTGACTCGTCGTGCCTTCCTCTTCTCTTGATCGGGGACTTCAATGCCCTTCTGCACCAAGGGAAAAAGCTGGGTGGCCATCCGGTCCCAGATTCTATCCTCTATGATTTCCAGAGATGCCTCCTACTTGCGGGGCTTCGGGGATTGTCTCGCTCAGGCTGGATCTGGACTTGGCACAACAAAGCAACTCATAATAGGGTTGCTTGTCAGCTTGATCGAGCCCTGGATAATGGGGAGTCGTTCCGTCACTTCCCCACCACTCCAGCTGAGAGTCTAGCAGCTGGGACGAGCGATCATTCCCCCATCAGGGTTGGCTTTTCTGCTCGGTCTCTTGGGAAGTCCCGCCCGTTCAGGTACAACAACAGTTGGTATCTCTCAGAGGGCTACCTAGAGGTTGTCGCTGAGGGGCTCACTAGTGGTCAGGAGGGGACGGCTCAATTCCGTTTGGTTCGTCGTCTCAAGGCCACGAAGAGAGCCCTTAGGAGTTGGGTGAAGTTGCGGACCTTACAGCAGGATATGCAAGCTGACATGCTGAATGGGGACCTGGCGGCCAGAGAGAAGGAGCTGATTGGAGAAGTCAACATCCTGAGGCTGCAGAAGGAGATTAGCTCGGCCCAGCGAGCCAAATGCTCCTGGCTGAAGGATGGCGACCGGTGCTCCAAGTTCTTCTATGATGTTATCCGGACAAGACAGAATAGGAATCACATCTCGCAGCTACTTGATGCAGATGGCACTCTGGTGGGGACGCCGGCTGAGATCCAGGACGAGGCTGTCAGGTACTACTCTGAGTTATATTTCCAGACTGACTACCTATCCGTGTTCCCAGAGGTTGTGACGAAGAGATTGGTGACTCCATTTGGAAATAGCATTCTGCTTGCACCTATTACATTAGAGGAGGTGGAGTCTATTGTCAAGGGGACGGACCCCAACAAGGCTCCTGGTCCGGATGGCTTCAGCAGTGGTTTCTTCAAACGCCATTGGGACATTCTAAAGCATCAGGTAGTGGAGGTGGTTCAGGAATTCTTCACCAAAGGGAAGCTCTTGAAGGAACTGAATCACACTTTCCTGACCTTGGTGCCGAAGAAGGAGGGAGCGACTGCATTGGCGGATTTTCGTCCTATTGCGTATTGTAATTATCTTTATAAGATAATTACGCACCTTATGTGCCGGCGGATGGAGGGGATCATGCATGACTTGGTATCTCCGAATCAAGCTGCATTCATCAAGGGGAGGTCGATCGCTGAGCACAGCCTCCTGGCTCATGAGATGGTGAGGGAATTTAGCAAACTCGGAGGGAAGAAGGCTTGTGTTAAACTGGATTTGAGAAAGGCGTATGACATGGTCAATCGGGACTTCCTCTGTCATCTGATGTCCGCCATGGGATTCGCGGAGCACTGGGTCGCGTTAATTCGGGAGTGCATTACGTCCCCTACTTTTTCTGTTCTCATCCAGGGTGTTCCTTATGGGTACTTCCAGAGCAACCGTAGGCTTAGGCAAGGTGACCTACTGTCCCCTTACCTGTTCACGCTTGTTATGGAATACTTTACTTGCTTGATGGATCTAGCAGTGCACCGTGGACGGTTGGTTCCTCTGTTTCGAAGGATGGACCCCCCAGTTACTCATCTTATATATGCGGATGATCTGCTAGTTTTCATCCAGCCTTCGACGGAGGGGTTGCTGACGCTTGCGACTATCATGGAAGATTTGAAGTCCGTTTCGGGTCTCCAGATGAACAGGGATAAGAGTAGGGTCTACTTCAGCTCCCTGTGTACCCGGAAGGAGGAGCGGGCTGATGTGTTGGGTATCACGAGGAGTGATCTTCCGGTGCGCTACTTAGGAGTGCCTCTCACTGTCAACTATGCGCGGGATCAGGACTGCCATAGTCTGGTAGAGTATGTCCAGTGGAGAGTTGAAGGGTGGCAAGCAGCAGGTCTGTCATTTGGCGGTCGCATTGAGCTGGTCAGATCGGTGATATCGGATGTGGCCCATTTTTGGCTGCAATCCATCCTCCTACCTGTGGCCACTATCCGACGGGTGGAGCGGCTATGTGCCGATTTCATTTGGAGGGGAGGTATGCATGCGATCTCCTGGGACCAGCTCTGTCGTCCCAGGAATGAGGGAAGAGTGGGACTTAGACCGTTGCTGGAGGTTAGAGAGGCTTCTGCGCTTAAGCTGGTCTGGAGATTCACCAGCGGGGGAACTCTCTGGGCGGACTGGATGCACAGCATATACATGAATCAGGGCAGTTTTTGGACGTGTCCTACTGACAACAACCATTCAGTCACGTTCAAGACTATCTGGAGACACAGGGGGGTGCTCAAGTCTGCCATTCGGAGGGTCATGAAGGACGGGTCGGGTACGGACCTCTGGCGGGATCCTTGGATTGATCGGCGTTCGTTGCTGGACATCAGAGGAGCCCCGACTCATCAGGAGGACAGGCGTGGTATGACGTGCAGTCGCATCATACGTAATGGGGAGTGGAGGCCGGACTCTTATCGGTTCACTGAGGAGCTGGGTGGGAGCATTATGTCTACTGTCATTGATCCGACTTTGCCTGCGGATCGGTGGATTTGGGAGCCGGCTGAAGCATCTTCGGGGACTGGGGAGTTCCAATTCCGTAGCTGCTACAACCTTATCCGGCGTACTTTCCCGTTGAGTTCTGATTAAGAGTTCGTTTGGTGCAAGGGTCTGGCCAGGAAGATGCAGTTGTGTGTATACAAGCTTCTACTGGGCCGCCTATTGACTAGAGATCGCCTGAGTTCGTTTGGAGTGCCGGTTCCGGATCACAAGTGTGTGCTTTGCGGTTTGGAGCCTGAATCTATAAAACATATCTTCTTCGAGTGCACAAGTGTCATTGATCCGTCTTTGCCTGCGGATCGGTGGATTTGGGAGCCGACTGGAGCTTCTACAGGGACTGGGGAGTTCCAATTCCGTAGCTGCTACAACCTCATCCGGCGAGCCTTCCCGCTGAGTCCTGATTACGAGTTCGTTCGGTTCAAGGGTCTGGCCAGGAAGATGCAGTTGTGTTTACAAGCTTCTACTGGACGAGAGATCGCCCGAGTTCGTTTGGTGTGCTGGTTCCGGATCCCAAATGTGTGCTTTGCGGTTTGGAGCCTGAATCTATAAAGCATATCTTCTTCTAGTGCACTCTGGCATGGCAGATCTGGACGGAGCAGAGTCATGTATTGGGTGTGTGCGCCTCCGGAAAAAGTGTTGGGGACATCATCACGGTGATTCGAGATAGCAGGGGTAGAGGGCAGGACTGGTTCCGAACAGCCAGAGTTCGCCTGGCTGCTGCGGTTTGGCACGTATGGCGGGAGCGAAACCGTCGGATCTTTGAGGAGCTGGTCACCCCTCCAGTTGGCATTCTCCATAACATCGAGTTTGATGTAAATGCTATGGAGAATTGATGAGTGATGAGTGGGAGTCCCACTCTGGTTGTATGTTGTATGATTATGGCTTTTCATTTGGAATAAAATTCACCTTTTTCCAATATATATATATATATATATATAATCATACAACATACAAACAGAGTGGGACTCCCACTCATCACTCATCTATTCTCCATAGCCTTTACATCATACTCAATGTTGTGGAGAATACCAACTGGGGGGGTGACCAGCCCCTCAAAGATCCGACGGTTTCGCTCCCGCCATACGTGCCAAACCGCAGCAGCCAGACGAACTCTGGCTGTTCGGAACCAGTCCTGCCCCCTACCCCTGCTATCTCGGATCTCCGTGATGATGTCCCCCACACATTTCCCGGAGGCGCTCACTCCCAATACCCGAATCTGCTCCGACCATATCTGCCAAGCCAGCGTGCACTCGAAGAATATATGCTTAATAGATTCAGGCTCCAACCCGCACAGCACACAAGTGGGGTCAGGGACCGGCACCCCAAACGATCTCAGGCGATCTCTAGTCAAGAGGCGGCCCAGTAGAAGCTTGTAGACACAAAACTGCATCTTCCTGGCCAGACCCTTGCACCAGACGAACTCGTAATCAGAGCACAACGGGAAAGCTCGTCGGATAAGGTTGAAGCAGCTACGGAATAGGAACTCCCCCGTCCCGGCAGGCGCTCCTGTCGGCTCCCAAATCCACCGATCCGCAGGCAGCGACGGATCAATGGCAATAGATGAAATGCTCCCGCCCAGCTCCTCAGTGAACCGATACGAATCAGGTCTCCACTCCCCATCACGAATAATGCGCCTGCATGTCAGACCCCGTCTGTCCTCCTGATGAGTCGGGGCTCCTCTGATGTCTAACAGCGACCGCCGATCTATCCAAGGGTCTAGCCAGAGGTCCGTGCCCGACCCGTCCTTCATGACCCTCCGGATGGCAGACTTGAGCACCCCCCTGTGTCGCAAGATATTCTTGAACGTGACTGAGTGGTTGTTGTCAATAGAACACGTCCAAAAACTACCCTGCTTCACGTATCTACTGTGCATCCAGTCCGCCCGGAGAGATCCTCTGCTGATAAATCTCCAGGCAAGCTTAAGCGAAGAGGCCTCCCTGATCTCCATCAGCGGGCGGAGCCCCACTCCACCCTCCTTCCTGGGACGACAAAGCTGGTCCCAGGAGATCGCATGCATCCCCCCTCCAGATGAAGTCGGCACATAATCGCTCTACACGCCGGATAGTGGCCACAGGTAAGAGGATAGACTGCAGCCAAAAGTGAGCCGCAGCCGAGATCACCGATCTGACCAACTCGATGCGCCCGCCAAATGACAAACCTGCTGCTTGCCAACCCTCAACTCGCCTCTGGACATACTCCACCAGACTCGTGCAATCCTGATCCCGAGCATAATTAAGTGTGAGAGGCACCCCTAGGTACCGCACCGGAAGATCACTCCTTGCGATACCCAGCACCTCAGCCCTCTCCTCCTTCCGGGTGCAGAGGGAGCTGAAGTAGACCCTACTTTTATCCCTGTTCAACTGGAGACCCGAAAAAGCCTACAAGTCTTCCATAATAGCCGCAAGCGTCTGAAGCCCCTCCGGCGAAGGCTGGATGAAGACTAGCAGGTCATCAGCATAAATAAGGTGAGTAACTGGGGGAACCATCCTCCGAAACAAAGGCACCAGCTGACCACGGTGCACTGCCCGATCCATCAAACAAGTAAAGTACTCCATAACTAACGTGAACAGGTAAGGGGACAATGGGTCACCTTGCCTGATACCACGATTGCTCTGGAAGTACCCATAAGGAATACCATGGATGAGAACGGAGAAAGTAGGAAACGTAATGCACTCCCTGATCATCTCAACCCAGTGATCCGCGAATCCCATGGCAGACATCAGATGACAGAGGAAGTCACGATTGACCATGTCATATGCCTTCCTCAAGTCCAGTTTAACACAGGCTTTCTCCCCTCCCGGTCTGCTGAATCCCCTCACCATCTCATGGGCCAGGAGGCTGTGCTCAGCGATCGACCTCCCCTTGATGAACGCAGCCTGATTCGGGGAAACCAAGTCCTGCATGATCCTCTCCATCCGCCGGCACATAAGGTGCGTAATTATCTTATAAAGATAATTACAGCACGCAATGGGTCTGAAATCCGCCAAAGCAGTCGCTCCCTCCTTCTTCGACACTAAGGTCAGGAAAGTGTGATTAAGCTCTTTCAGAAGCTTCCTTTTGGTGAAGAATTCCTGGACCACCTCAACGACCTGATACTTCAGAGTATCCCAATGGCGTTTAAAGAAACCACTGCTGAAGCCATCCGGACCAAGAGCTTTGTTGGGGTCCGCCGCCTTGACAATAGATTCCACCTCCTCCAATGTGACAGGAGCCAGAAGAATGCTATTCCCAAATGGGGTCACCAACCTCTTCGTAACAACCTCTGGGAACACGGAAAGGTAGTCAGTCTGGAAATATAACGCAGAGTAGTACCTGACAGCCTCGCCTTGGATCTCCGCCGGCGTCCCCACCAGAGTGCCATCAGCATCAAGGAGCTGGGAGATGTGATTCCTATTCTGCCGGGTCCGGATAACATCGTAAAAGAACTTGGAGCAACGGTCGCCATCCTTCAGCCAGGAACATTTGGCTCGCTGAGCCGAGCTAATCTCCTTCTGCAGCCTCAGGATGTTGACTTCACCGACCAGCTCCTTCTCTCTAGCAGCCAGGTCCCCATTCAGCATGTCAGCTTGCATATCTTGCTGCAGGGTCCGCAACTCCACCTCCTTGTCGTCTAAGGTGGACTTGGGCAACCCCTTCACCCAGCTCCTAAGGGCTCTCTTCGTGGCCTTAAGACGACGAACCAATCGGAATTGAGCCGTCCCCTCTTGGCTGCTAGTAAGCCCCTCCGTAACAGCCTCCATGTAGCCCTCCGAAAGATACCAACTGTTGTTATATCTGAACGGGCGAGACTTCCCAGGAGGCCGAGCAGAGAATCCAACCCGGATAGGAGAGTGATCGCTAGTCCCAGCTGCCAGACCCTCAGCCGAAGTGTTGGGGAAGTGCCGGAACCACTCCCCGTTTCCCAGAGCGCGATCAAGCTGACAAGCAACCCTGTTGAGAGTTGCTTTGTTGTGCCAAGTCCAGATGAATCCTGATCGAGACAGCTCCCGCAACCCCGCAATCAGGAGGCATCTCTGAAAATCATGAAGGATAGAATCTGGAACCGGACGACCACCCAGCTTCTCCCCGTGATGTATAAGAGCGTTGAAGTCCCCGAGCAAGAGCAGAGGGAGACTCGACGACTCAGCAACAACGGAAACACGAGTGATGTCCCTCCAGAGAGACTCCCTTCTCCTTCTGTCATTGTGGCCGTAGACCGCCCCCAATAGGAACCGGAAGCCACCCTTGTTCACGAAGGAGATTGCAATCAACTGCTCTGTCATCAATATCAAGTCTCCATCCCAACTCTTCGAGTTCCAGCGAACCCAAATCATGGCCATGTCACAAAGGGCCAGGTTGTGCAGCTGGGCCCAATGAGAAGGGGTCCGCCGAGTAAGGGTCTTCTCCCCTTTGATCTTGGATTCTAAAATAACAGAAATGTCACACTTCTCTCTATTGAGCACCCCACATATCTCTCTCCACCTCCCTAGCGAACACGCCCCCCTCACATTCCAGGCGATAATGGCCATTAATTAATGAGAGGTAGGGGCCCCCTGAGAAACTCCCGGAACGACACCTGGGGAAGATGCCGCATCCGTCGCTAAAGGATCCTCATCCATGCCAGTCGGAACCGTCTGATGGGGAACGTCCTGAGATAACACCAACGCCCAGGCAGGATTGGCGACACACACCACCTCCTCCCTGTCTGTGGGACGGTCCCCCATCATGGAGGGCCCATCACGTAGCAGGCCGACCGCACGCCTCTTCCTACAGTAAACCTGCCCTCCAGACGAACCGCCCTCTCCACGTGCCTCAGTCTCCGTCTCCACCATGCGTCTGGTAACTATACTACTCGGCCCCTGGCCAGTGGATACCATCTCACCCGTAGGAACAAGTTGGGTAGATACAACTAAGCTCAAACCGGCATCACTCCCCTGGTTAGTAGCCTCCTCCTCCACAACCACCGCTCCGCTATCATCTCTGAAATCCATATCACATGGGGCATCGGGTACCTCACGAGGAGGGATACAAGGCTCCACCGGAGTGCCAGCCTCTAAGCAAGCACTGGCCAGATGTCCGAAACAGGAACAGCGAGAACATGTAGGCGGGACCCATTCATACTCCACCTTCTGGGTAAGCACCTCCCCAGAAGGGAGTTCATACTCCACCATCTTCGGGAGCTCCCCCCCTGCCCGAATCTCCACAAAGATCCTCGCGTACATCAACCTCGTCCGAAAGGTAGTAGCCTCATCCGCCTTGATCGGGGTGCCCACCAGACTAGCAAGACGCATCAACAGTGGAATGCTCCAAAACCCAACCGGGAACTCAGGAAATCGGATCCAAACTGGGATGGCATTCAAAACCTCCCTCTCGCATCGCAGCTCTGGAGTCCACTCCTTGAGAATGATCAGACGGCCGTCAAACGTCCAGGGGCCACCTTGGAGGATCCTCGCGACATCCTCCGCCAGCCCGAACTTCACATAATAGAAGCCGTTCTCACGAGCATAGAACTCCATACTCCCCTTCGGCTTCCAGACTCTCGCTGCTTAGCCCCGGATCTGCCCGTAGAAAGGCTTATTACCCAAGACATACAGGACGAGAGTATTTTTCCAGTAAGCTGTCACCTGCTGGATCTCCTCCGCAGGAAACACCGCCCGATAACCCCTCCCAACCTTGATCGGCGGGACGTACTCCATCGATGAGGGAGATTTCGGTCCCACCGGTTTGCAGATCTCGGCCCAGGACCGTCCAGCAGGCCGAGGGGTAGCCCCAATAGGCCTTTGGACAATCACCGGACGGGAAGTCCCCGGTCCCGGAACATCCAGATCCACTACCTTACTCTTCCCCTTAGCCGCCAACCCATCGATCGCCCAGCCGACACCCCAGAACCCCGGCTGGGCCGAGACTCTGTCCCGTTCTGACGAGTTTCGGGATGGCGATCCCGAGCCTGACCCTGTCCGCCGCTCGTCTTTCCCCCGGTTTTCGCCACCCGCCGGCGCGTAACCGTCGTCCACCCTCCTCCCTCCGACTGACTCCCCAGGGACCCGGACCCCGCTCCGAAAACGAAGTTCGGATCCAAATCCCTCAACCCCTTCCCCGGGGGATCCGACCCCTTCCCCGACGAGCCCGGCCCCCCCCCCTCCGCCTGGGGGGGTCGTCGACACCACCGGGGGGTCCACCCGACCCCCCTCCTGTGCTCCCGCACCCCCCACCAGCCGCCGGGGGGAGCCCAACCGAACGCGCGCGCGTGGGGGGGTCCGCCTGACCCCCCCGATCTGGCTCCCGCCCCCCCCCCCCCCCAGCGCCGGAGGGGGGGCCGCTCGCCTTGCTCGCCGTCGTGGAACCGCCGGCCAGGGGGTCCGGCGGCCGCGGGGGCGGCCCACCAGAAACCCTAGCCCGATCGCTCGGATGAACACGCGCAGGAGCCCGATCGGTCATCTCTTTTTTGTGTATATTATATATATATATATATATATATATATATATATATGACCTCTAGCCTAGTGGTTAAGAGAGATGCATGCGGCCCAAGTGGTCAGGAGTTCGAGCCCCAGTGGAGGCGAGTTCGCCACATTTACCCAATGTTTCAAAATATATATATATATATATATATATATATATATATATATATATATATATATATATATATATAATCAAAAAAAAAAGATGGAGAGCTCTGCTAGGGTTTCCCTTTTGGCGGCCACCACGCCTCCCCCTCGTCCCCCCGATCCGCTCACGGGTGGGGCTCGGAGGGGTGGAGGAAAGGGAGGCGGCGGCGGCAAGGGGATCCCCCCGATCGGGGGGGTGGGGGGGGGGGATCGGGTGGGGGGGGGGGGGCGACAAGGTGACCCCCCCCCGATCGGGGGGGGGGGGGGTTCGGGCGGCAGCGGCACCAATGGGACCCCCCGTTCGGCGGCGACAAGGTGACCCCCCCGTTCGACGGGGGGTCGGGCGGCGGCGGCGGCCACAGGGGGTCCCCCCCGACTGGGTGGGGGGGGGGGGGGGGGTCGGGCGGCGACGGCAAGAGGGGGTCCACCCCGATCGGGGGGGGCGGGTGGTGGCGGCGGGACATCTCCAGGCGGGGAGGGGTCGGGCGGAGGCGGCGGCGGGACCCCCTACAGGCGGGGGGGGTCGGGGAGCGGGCGGATGCAGGGGAACCCCCACAGGCGGGGGGGTCGGGCGGCACGGGAGGGTCCTCTTCGGGCGGAGCGGCTTCGGTGTTCGAGTTCGGGTCCGGGGGGGACAACACAGGTGACGCAGGCTGGCAGATGGTGACGAGACGACGGGCTGGAGGACGGCGAGGGGCCCAGACCCAAGTTTCGGGTCGGGCGGGGCCACGATCTTCGATTGGCACAGTGGATTCCCGCCGTCGTGGGAGAGGTACGGTGCGCTCTGCTTCGGCTTGGAGGCCAAAGGCGACGGCGGCCGAGAAGGCTAAGGGTATTGCTACTGATACCGGCAGGACAGGCCCGGGTCCTGTGAATTCTCCGATCAGGACGACCGTTGAGGAGCAGAGACCTCGGTCATGGAAGGAGGTCTGCACGCCAGTGACTACGAAAAGTCCGATGTCGATGGAGTTTGTCCCACCGATGTCGGTTGGAGGAGGTCTTAGGGCGTATTTTCCTGCCGAAGAAATAGCGGTGGTTTCAAAATTCTGGAAGAACACCCTGGTGCTGTATGTGTTAGGGAACAAGCCGTTCTATGGCCAAATTCGGGGTTATGCGGAGCGTGTCTGGAGACCCAAAGTAGCATGAAATTCTTCTCTCGGGAGAACGGGTTCTATTATGTCAAATTTGGATTAGCGGAGGATCTGTCCAGGATCCTGCAGGGAGGACCTTGGTCATTTGATGGGAGACTCATTACATTGAAGGAGTAGACGCCGGAGCTGAGGTGTGAGAAGGAGGTGCTGAACGCTATTCCCATCTGGGTCAGATTCCCTGAGTTCCCAGTAAAGTATTGGAGCATCCCGCTTCTCATGAGACTTGCCAGCCTTGTGGGGAAGCCGATCAAAGCAGACGAGGCCACTACTTTTCGCACCAGACTGATGTATGTCAGGATCTTCGTGGAGATCAAGGCGTGTGCGGAGCTGCCGAGTATGCTTGGGTATCAGGTACCGTCTGGGGAGATTCTGACTCAGGCGGTGGAGTATGACTGGGTCCCTCCCATGTGTTCTTACTGCGAGTGCTTTGGGCACACTACGAGTGCGTGCAAATACAAGGGGAAGGAGACTGCCAGGCCACAGGCGGGTCAGACGGAGGCACCGGGGAAGGAGACGGCCCCCAGTCACTTGCCTGGGGAGATGGAGCCAGACAGACATATGGAGGAGGATACAGGGATGGAGGTCGATAGGAGGCTGGAGTCAGGATCACCGCAGAGACAGGAGAGCACGCAGGGTGCACTGGTCCCGTTCAGACCTCAGAGGACCATCGTGACCAGGGGTATGAGCGCGGCTGGTAGTGGTCAGATGGTGATGGAGGCCTCCCCGGCGATCATGGTATACAGCAGCAGAAAAAGGCACGCTCCGGCCACACGGGAGGATATCCCTCAGACGAGGGATATGGATGACCAGACTAAAGACAATCCTGACTGGGCACTTACTCTTAGCAGGATTCAGGCCCATCTTGCTCCTTCCTCCATGATAGATGCAGTCATTGATCAGGCGAATGAGACACTTCCCTCGAGTGTCGATCCAGGCGAGTTCCAGGGGGACCCCTCATCTATTATTTAGATGTCGGTCCTAGCATGGAACATTAGGGGGGGTGTTCCATTGGACGATGGAGGGAGATTGGAGGGGTTCTGAGGAGAGAGTCTTGTGACATTGCTATCCTGCTGGAGACCAAGATTAGAGGGACCGCTATGCTCTCGCGTAGGACTCCGGCAACCTGGGATCACATTCACAACTTAGATCTTTGCGGAATGACAAGGATCTGGGTTAGGTGGAACAAAGGTAGCTGGGAGGGGGTGCAGATCCATAAATCAGAACAACTCATCGGCGTCACTTTCGAGAACAAAGGTGGGTTCCGGTTCATCCTGGGTGCTGTATATGGACATAATGACCGGAGACTCCGGGAGGCTCTGTGGGAGGACATTGTGCATTTGGGTCTTATGGCGGACAACATGCACCTCCCTCTGCTCATCATGGGGGACTTCAATGCTATGCTGCTTCGTCAAGAGAAGGTGGGAGGACGCCATGTTCCGGACTCGATCTTATATGACTTCCAGAGGTGTCTGCTTATGTCTGGGATGCGAGGGATGGAGCGAGCTGGACATATCTGGACCTGGCACAACAAGGCTACTCATAATCGGATTGATTGTCAGTTGGATCGGGCCTTGGGCAATAGTGACTGGTTCAGATGCTTTCCGAACTCGGTAGCGGAAGTTCTTGCGGCGGGTACTAGCGACCATTCTCCTATCCGGGTTGGCTTATGTGAGAGACCCACTCTGAGGGCGAGGCCGTTTCGGTATAACAACAGCTGGTACCTGTCGGCTGGATATGAGGAGGTGGTTACGGGAGAGATGCAGCACTTCCGTGAAGGCACGGCTCAGTTCCGCATGGTTTACAAACTCAAACAGCTCAAGCGGACCATCAGGGGGTGGGTGAAGACGAGACCGAGGACTTCTCTGGCGGATAAGGAAGCCGAGCTTCGGGACACTCAGGTGGCCCTCCAAGCTGACATTCTGAACAGGGAGCTAGCGGCTAAGGAGAAGATCCTGATTGAGGAGGTCAGCACCATGAGACTGCAGGAGGAGATTAGTGCGGCACAGAGGGCCAAATGTACCTGGCTCAAAGATGGAGACCGCTGCACCAAATTCTTCTACGATGTGATCCGCACCCGTCAGCACCGGAACAGCATCCCCAGACTTCTGAATGCTGAGGGACGTCTTGTGGGGGACCCAGTGGAGATCCAGGAGGAGGCCGTCAGATTTTACACTGACTTATATCAGCAGACGGACTACACTAGCACGTTTCCAGCCCTTGTCACGAAGAGACTGGTGTCCTGCCATGGGAACAGTCTGCTTCTGGCACCAGTGAGGATGGAGGAGGTGGAAGACATTGTGATGAAGGCTAATCCCAACAAAGCTCCCGGGCCTGATGGCTTCTCTTCAGGGTTCTTTAAGCGACACTGGGGTGTGCTTAAGGCCCCGGTTCTGGCGGCGGTCCAGGAGTTCTTTGTGGAGGGCAGGCTTCTGAAGGAGATGAACCACACATTCTTGACGCTGGTTCCTAAGAAGGAGGAAGCGACCTCACTTGTAGATTTTCGGTCCATTGCTTGCTGTAATTTTCTTTACAAGATTATCACTCATCTTATGTGCAGGCGTATGGAGGGGATTATGCAGGGATTGGTGTCCCAGAATCAAGCAGCGTTCATCAAGGGCCGGTCGATAGCGGAGCACAGCCTGCTAGCCCATGAGATGGTGAGGGAGTTCAGCAAACCTGGGGGGATGAAGGCTTGTGTGAAGCTTGACCTCCGAAAAGCTTATGATACGGTCAACCGAGACTTCCTGTGCCACTTGATGCTTGCCATGGGTTCGACGAGAGGTGGGTTGCGAGGGTGAGGGAGTGCATTTGCTCCCCTACTTTCTCAGTCCTCATCCAGGGCACGCCGCATGGTTACTTCAGGAGCAACAGGGGATTGAGGCAGGGTGACCTCTCCCCGTATCTTTTTACCTTGGTGATGGAGTACTTTACATGCATGATGGATACGGCAGTGCATAGCAAGAGGATCGTCCCCCTCTTCCGGTTGGTGAGTCCGATTGTATCCCATCTGATCTATGCTGACGACTTATTGGTGCTACTCCAGCCTTCCATGCGGGAAATGAGAGCGCTCTCTGATATTATGGAGGAGTTCGGGAGGCTATCTGGACTCCAGTTAAACAGGGAGAAAAGCAGAGTCTACTTCAGCTCCCGGTGTACGCAGCAGGAGGAGAGAGCCTTCGCCTTGGGAGTGGACAGAGGCGAGCTTCCAGTGAAATACCTAGGGGTCCCGCTGACGGTCAATTATGCCCGAGAGCAGAATTGTCACAGCTTGGTGGATTTTGCTCAGAGAAGAGTGGAAGGCTGGCAAGCTGCGGGTCTATCATTTGGCGGACGGATTGAGTTGGTGCGTTCGGTTATTGCGGGCATCACGATGTTCTGGCTCCAGTCTATCCAGATCCCTACGGCTACTATTCGGAAAGTGGAGGCCATATGTGCTGACTTCATCTGGAGGGGAGGGATGCATGCGATCTCCTGGGACCAGCTATGTCGGCCTCGGGAAGGAGTAGTGGGGTTGAGGCCTCTCTATGCGGTCAAGAAGGCAGCTTGTGTGAAGATGGCCTGGAGATTCATCAAGGGGGGTCGCTCTGGGCGGAATGGATGGCGAACAGATACCTAAGGAGGACTAACTTCTGGGCCTGCAGGATAGACAACAATTTCCCGGTCACGTTTAAGGGCATTCTGAGGTGTCGACCAGTGCTTCAGACCGCTATCTGCAGGAACATGAAGGATGGGACGACTACCGACCTCTGGCTAGACCCTTGGTTGGGTTCCAGATCCTTGCTCGAGCTATTGGGAGGTCAGCTGGACAGAGAAGCAGGCAGGGGGCTCACATGCAGTCGGATCATCAGTGATGGAGTTTGGAGGCCAGAAGGATATCCATATACTGCTCCGCTTGCCGAGGAGATTCGTCTTATTACTATTGACGCTAGCCAGCATGAGGATTCCTGGAACTGGGCCGGCCCAGGTACGGGGGGCGGGGCAGGCCTTTTCTGCTTTCGTAGCTGCTACGACTTGGTTCGGACCAACCACGACCGGGATGAGGAGGTGGACTTCATTTGGGGCAAGGGGGTTGCCCGAAAAATGCAACTCTGTGCATATCGTCTTCTACGGGGTAGACTAATGACGAGAGACAGACTCCTCGGGTTTGGGATGCAGATCCCGGATGCCAAATGTGTGCTATGTAATGAGGAGGATGAATCTATGGGACATCTCTTCTTTGTATGCCCGGTGACCTAGCACATTTGGACTGAGCAGTACGCGCAGCTGAGAGGTGGAGTTGGGGTGGATAGAGACATCCGGAGCATTCTCAGCTGGATCCGAGATCACAGCGGCCGGGATCCGGGGTGGGCCAGAAGAGCCAGAGTTCGTCTCGCCGCGTCCGTTTGGCACATCTGGAAGGAGCGAAACAGACGTATTTTTGAGGGCTTGACTAACCCCCCTTTTGGACTTCTACATAATATAGAATTCGATGTATCAGTAATGGCCCCATAATATTATAATGTGGGGCATGGGAAGTTGTGATATTATGTATTGTAATACCTTTTCCGCTACATGCGAGGAATAAATTCACCCTTATTCCAAATATATATATATATATATATATATATATAT
Organism: Iris pallida; assembly: GCA_029216955.1. Taxonomy (NCBI): domain Eukaryota; kingdom Viridiplantae; phylum Streptophyta; class Magnoliopsida; order Asparagales; family Iridaceae; genus Iris; species Iris pallida. Next base: position 4,987,112 of record JANAVB010011200.1, on the reverse strand, counting down.
ATATATATATATAGGAAAATGACTCTACCGAGCGGCGACCGAGACAGCGTTCGAGCGACGGCAAAGGTTCCTCCCCCGCAGCCGCCCGAGCCCCTCGCCGGCGGGGGGAGGAAACCAGTGAAGAAGGTCGGCGGTGCGCCCCCAATCGGAGGGGGGCGGGATCGAATAGGGTGGGTCGGGCGGACCCCCCCCCCGACTCGTCGACAACAGCAGCGCCCCCAGGCGTTGGGGAGGGGGGGCGGGATCATATGGGGGGTCGGGCGGACCCCCCGGTCCGGTGGTCGGCGGTGGTGCTTCCCCGGCGGTGGGGGGGGTTGGGATCTTCGGCGGGGGGGTCGGGCGGACCCCCCAGATCAGGTCCACGTGGCGGTGCACTCCCCGACGGTGATGGGGGGGCAGAATCGGTTGCGGGAGGCGGTTCACCCTCCGGCGACGGGGGAGGGACACGATCGACGGGATCGGATAGGGTTCGGAGTCCACGGGGTGACTACAACGGGCCGAACTTCGAATTTGGAGCAGGCTCAGGTTCTTAGGGAGGCCAGCTGGAGGGAGGAGGATGGACGATGGTTACGCGTCGTCGCGTGGTGAAGACTGGTGCTAAGATAGGAGGAGGACAGGGACATATTAGAGATCGCCACCCTGCGGATAGACGTCAGGGAGGATCAGGGGCGAGGCCTTCGGCTCGGGGCCCTGTGGCGCCTGCGGGGCGATCGGTAGGCTGGCGGCCCAAGGCAACCGCGGCGGACAAGGACAAGAGCAAGGTTGTGGATGTCGGCGGCCAGGGGTCGAGGTCTCCCCCCCCCCCCCCCCCCGGAAGGTGTCCTCAAGCCACAGGGGGCGAGTCCTCGACCGGCTGGCCGGTCCTGGGCAGATATCTGTAATCCTGTGGGACCGAAGAGTCCCACATCGATGGAGTACGTCCCGCCGATCAAGACAGGGAGGGGTTTCCGGGCCTCGTTCCCTGCGGAGGAGATAGAGAAAGTGATTGCCTACTGGGAGAATACACTGGTCATATACGTCCTGGGCAACAAGCCTTTCTACGGACAGATTCGGGGATATGCAGCACGGGTCTGGCAGCCTAAGGGCAGTATGGAATTCTTTGCTCGCGAGAACGGCTTCTATTATGTGAAGTTTGGACTTGCGGAGGATGTAGCAAGGATCCTGCAAGGCGGCCCCTGGACGTTCGACGGTAGGCTTATCATTCTGAAGGAATGGACACCGAAACTTCGATGTGAGAGGAAAGTCCTGAATGCCATCCCTGTATGGATTCGCTTCCCTGAGTTCCCTGTCCGGTTATGGAGTATCCCTTTGCTGATGCGCCCCCAATCGGAGGGGGGCGGGATCGAATGGGGTGGGTCGGGCGGAACCCCCCCCCGACTCGTCGACAACAGCAGCGCCCCCAGGCGTTGGGGAGGGGGGGCAGGATCATATAGGGGGTCGGGCGGACCCCCCGGTCCGGTGGTCGGCGGTGGTGCTTCCCCGGCGGCGGCGGGGGGGGGGGGGGGGGGGGGGGGGGGGGGGGGGGGGGGGGGTGGGGATCTTCGGCGGGGGGATCGGGCGGACCCCCCAGATCAGGTCCACATGGCGGTGCACTCCCCGACGGTGATGGGGGGGGCAGAATCGGTTGCGGGAGCGGTTCACCCTCCGGCGACGGGGGAGGGACACGATCGACGGGATCGGATAGGGTTCGGAGTCCACGGGGTGACTACAACGGGCCGAACTTCGAATTTGGAGCAGGCTCAGGTTCTTAGGGAGGCCAGCTGGAGGGAGGAGGATGGACGATGGTTACGCGTCGTCGCGTGGTAAAGACTGGTGCTAAGATAGGAGGAGGACAGGGACATATTAGAGATCGCCACCCTGCGGATAGACGTCAGGGAGGATCAGGGGCGAGGCCTTCGGCTCGGGGCCCTGTGGCGCCTGCGGAGCGATCGGTAGGCTGGCGGCCCAATGCAACCGCGGCGGACAAGGGCAAGAGCAAGGTTGTGGATGTCGGCGGCCAGGGGTCGAGGTCTCCCCCCCCCCGGAAGGTGTCCTCAGGCCACAGGGGGCGAGTCCTCGACCGGCTGGCTGGTCCTGGACAGATATTTGTAAACCTGTGGGACCGAAGAGTCCCACATCGATGGAGTACGTCCCGCCGATCAAGACAGGGAGGGGTTTCCGGGCCTCGTTCCCTGCGGAGGAGATAGAGAAAGTGATTGCCTACTGGGAGAATACACTGGTCATATACGTCCTGGGCAACAAGCCTTTCTACGGACAGATTTGGGGATATGCAGCACGGGTCTGGCAGCCTAAGGGCAGTATGGAATTCTTTGCTCGCGAGAACGGCTTCTATTATGTGAAGTTTGGACTTGCGGAGGATGTAGCAAGGATCCTGCAAGGCGGCCCCTGGACGTTCGACGGTAGGCTTATCATTCTGAAGGAATGGACACCGGAACTTCGATGTGAGAGGAAAGTCCTGAATGCCATCCATGTATGGATTCGCTTCCCTGAGTTCCCTGTCCGGTTATGGAGTATCCCTTTGCTGATGCGTGTGGCGAGCTTGGTGGGCACCCCGATCAAGGCGGATGAAGCTACTGCGTTTCGGTCGAGGTTGATGTACGCCAGGATTTTTGTGGAGATTCGGGCTGGGGGAGAGTTACCGAAGATGGTGGAATATGAGATCCCTTCTGGAGAGGTGCTAACCCAGAGGGTGGAATACGAATGGGTGTCACTCCCCGCTCCCGTAGGAGCGATCGTCCTCGCTAAGGCGTGATGCCGCATAAGCCTAGATTGCGCTCGTGCAAGGCAGTTTCATAACGGCCGATTACATCGGCGGCGACGGGGTCGTCGCCCAAAAGTCCCAAGCAGAAGTATTGAAACATGCAGCGGAATTTAAGAACAAGTACACATGAACACAAGTCATTCAAAAGAAGCTCTTTATTGATATTGAATACAAGACTACATTTGTGGACGCAAGGCCAAATTACAAGTCTCGCATGCTCACTTTTCTCTCGATTACAAGTCACTCTGCTCTCTCTCATCTCTCGATTACAATGCTTGAGCCAGCGGAAGCTTCGGAAGGCGATGTCCATACATTATGTCCTATATAAGTCTTTAGTCCACGCGGCCGCACGCTTCGAATCGCCAAGGAACTCCGTGCATCGACGCATCCAAGCGAGCTCCACGCCACGAGCTTCTACATGTGCCTGCACATGAAACACTGTGTGGGTGTCAGTACTCAACTGTACTGGTGGAGTGAGCTCCTCGCACACCATACAAAACCAACACGTTTCATTTACTTTGTGCAACATAAACCCTTTTTACGATTGTCTTTCTATTCTTGCCTTAGGAACAGTTTTAGGACCGACGCCTTTGCATACTTGTGTCTAAGGACCATCCCGTGCTTGCACAACGACGTTAACTCATACTTTTGCCTTACCCTTGTCGTGCCAATAACGTTAACCTATCAAGTCGTGTTTGCCTTACGGCCATAATCAGAGACGCAACTTTCCATGCCTCTAGACCTTTCTCGTGCTTGCATTGTCGACGCACCGACTTATACTTGTCTTTTGTGCCAAACTCTGGGACGTAACGACTCGGACGTGCCATAACTCGATTCGTGCATCAATAACTCTGAGGCAGCGCCTCCTCGCTTAGTCTTGCCTATACTTGTGTTGTGACAACGCGGCCGTGCCTCATATTTCGAGGTCGTGCCCAGCAACACAATGTAACTTCACACAACTTGCCCTACGGCCCTTCTCGACTTAACTCGCAACAGCTCAAGCCTAAAACATGCAACTCTATGCCAACACGACTTAACACTCGATGCCACATCTCGTGCCGAAGCACGCCGCCTTCGTTGTAGCCAAATCTTAGGCCCAGACCTTGTGTTCTCTAACTTCATACATATCCAACTCAACTCAATCCAAAGGCACACACGCAGATTGCCGCCCGTGCCGACACATCTATATGAAAGGTCACTGGCATTAACTAGCCATCGTGGACATAGCCTGGCATTCGGGACCCTTGCACCGCCGGTTGCGATCCTCGATGCAAGTCCCCGACCTACCGATTGTCTATTACCCAGCTCGGCTATAACCTGTTCTTCCTAGGCCGAGTCGGTGCCCATGGCCCAGGGCTGCCGCTCGAAGAACCATCGCCCTTGTCGACAAGTTGTCCATGACTACGCGCCTACGCTAACTTCTAGACTTAACGTAATGCATGGTCTCATCATCATCATTTAGCTACTTTGCTTACTCTTTTCATACTTCCTTTGCAGAACCCAAACCAGGGTTGCCTCGGCGACTGAACCACAGTCCCGACATATTTCCTCTCGGCGACTAACCATCGCTTAGACTTAACATTCTTTGAACTCAGGGAACGACTACTGCATAGCCTTCCAACTTAACTTGAACATAACGTGTTTCCTTAAGTATCGACCGACCGTGGCTAACTTTCCATTGAACCAACACTGGCTCGTGCCATAAACCGACTCGTGTTCTACGCAACGCTATCACCCAAGTCATACCCCGTATGACGGGCCTTGGAATCGTGGGACTATTTAACTTGACAACCGCAGAATGAGCGGGACAGCATTTGGAATGACTTAGGTCGACCGGCATAACTTTGCCTAACTTACTCAAGCCTACAACTTAACCCGAGGGACGAGCAAAGGCTATGCCAAGCCTTGCGTAGTAGAACCGTGCACGCTTTAACAAGCGTTTATGCGGGCGACGCCTACGACTTAGGCAAGTTCATAGTTTGTGTCAAAGACCAACTTTCCTTCTCCCAAGCCACGGGACGAAGGACCGAGTGTCATTTTCAAAGCACGTCGTGCACCAACTCTAGGCCGACCGTGGGACGTTTTCCATGTTCTAACTCATTTCGACCGGTCGGGATTATTCCCTTAGCTATGTGGATTCGTCTCTTTTATTATTAAGCCTACTTGTGCAAGTTGAAAACACGATTTATTATGTGAAGGCAAAGATGAGACAAGTTCACCGAAACTACCCCACCTGAGCGAGCGGTCGTCTTGACCGAGCGAGCCTTCGAGCAGCCGTTGCAGGGCTAAGGCCGACCACCGTCGGCGTTTCGATTCCTCCGATTGACTTTGCGGGACGGGGTACTACAATGGGTTCCACCTACCTGTTCTCGGTGTTCCTGCTTTGGCCATCTGGCCAGTGCTTGTACGGAGGTGGGATCTCAGGTAGAGCCTACTGCCCCCCTGAGTGAGGCTCCAGACGTTCCCTGTGACATGGATTTCAGAGTTGACAGTGGAGAGGAGGCCTTGGTGGGAGAGGATACCCATCCGGTGAGTGAGGGTGGGACGAGCCTCATTGTCTCTACCCAGCTTGCTCCCTCAAGTGGGGCGTTGTCTACTTCCCAGGGACAGACTAGTATTGTTACTAGAGACATGGCGGCGTCGGGGATCGAGGCGCGAGGGGGTGGAGCCTCGGCTGAGGGGCAGGTGTACAGTAGGAAGAGACGTGTTGTCGGGCCGCTGAGCGACGACACTTCCAGGGAGGGGAGACATCATACTGACAGAGAGGAGGCGGTGTGTGTTGACAATCCTTCATGGGCGTTGGTTCTCTCTCAGGTCATCCCCCAGCAGACCATTCCGACTGGGATGGAGGAGGATCTTTTAGCGACGGGTGTGGCGCATTCCCCAGGTGCCGATCCGGGTGTTTCCTCAGGGGACCCATCCTCTCATTAATTAATGGCTATTATCGCCTGGAATGTGAGGGGGGGGCGTGTTCGCTAGGGAGGTGGAGAGAGATTTCTAGGGTTGCTGCTCAGAGAGAAATGTGACATCTCTGTTCTATTAGAAACCAAGATCAAAGGTGAAAAGACTCTTGCTCGGAGGACTCCATCCCATTGGGCCCAACTGCACAACCTGGCTCAGTGTGACATGGCCAGGATCTGGGTTCGATGGAACTCGAAGAGCTGGGATGGAGATTTGCTCTTGATGACGGAGCAGTTGATTGACATCTCCTTCTCAAACAAGGGTGGCTTTCGGTTCTTATTGGGGGCGGTCTACGGTCACAACGACAAACGGAGGAGGGAGTCTCTGTGGAGTGACATTTTACGGGTCGCAGCTGCAGCAGATTCGTCGTCCCTTCCTCTTCTTATGATCGGGGACTTCAATGCCCTTCTGCACCGAGGGAAGAAGGTGGGAGGTCGGCCAGTTCCAGACACTATACTATATGATTTTCAGAGATGCCTCCTCCAGGCGGGCCTCCAGGGATTGTCTCGCTCTGGTTTCATCTGGACTTGGCACAACAAAGCAATCCGGAACAGGATTGCGTGTCAGCTGGATCGAGCTCTGGGTAATGGGGAATGGTTTCGTCATTTTCCCAACACTATGGCGGAGGACCTGGCTGCGGGGACGAGCGATCATTCTCCCATCCGGGTTGGCTTCACTCCTCGATCCCCTGGGAAGTCCCGTCCTTTTAGGTACAACAACAGTTGGTATCTTTCGGAGGGATACCTGGAGGCTGTCTCAGAGGGGCTTACTAGCGGACAGGAGGGGACGGCTCAGTTCCGTTTGGTTCGTCGTCTCAAGGCCACGAAGCAGGTTCTTCGGAGATGGGTGAAGAAGTTGTCTAAGTCTTCCTTAGAAGATAAGGAGGTGGAGTTACGGGCTATCCAGGAAGACATACAAGCTGACATGCTCAATGGGGACTTGGCGGCAAGAGAGAAGGAGCTGATCGAAGAAGTCAACATCTTACGGTTGCAGAAGGAGATTAGCACGGCTCAGCATGCCAAATGCTCTTGGCTTAAGGACGGAGACCGGTGCACCAAGTTCTTCTATGATGTCATCCGGACCAGACAGCATAGAAATCACATCTCCAAGCTTCTGGATGTGGATGGCAATCTTGTGGGGGAGCCGGCTGCGATCCAGGACGAGACGGTCAGGTACTACTCTGAGTTATATTTTCAGACTGACTACTTGTCCGTATTTCCAGAGATAGTTACGAAAAGACTGGTGACTCCGTATGGAAATAGCATTCTTCTTGCCCCTATTACATTGGAGGAGGTGGAAGCTATTGTCAAGCTGGCGGACCCCAACAAGGCTCCAAGACCGGATGGTTTTAGCAGTGGGTTCTACAAACGCCATTGGGACACTCTGAAGCATCAGGTCTTGGAGGTGGTACAGGAATTCTTCACCACAGGGAAGCTGTTGAAAGAGCTGAACTACACCTTCCTGACCTTGGTGCCTAAGAAGGAGGGAACGACAGCGCTGGCGGACTTCAGACCTATTGCGTGCTGTAATTATCTTTATAAGATAATTACGCACCTTATGTGCCGGTGGATGGAGGGGATTATGCAGGACTTGGTATCTCCGAACCAGGCTGCGTTTATCAAGGGGAGGTCGATTGCTGAGCACAGCCTCCTGGCTCATGAGATGGTGAGGGGCTTTAGCAAACCCGGAGGGGAGAAAGCTTGCGTGAGACTGGATCTGAGGAAGGCGTATGACATGGTCAACCGAGACTCCCTCTGCCATCTGATGTCCGCCATGGAATTTGAGGACCATTGGGTTGCTCTGATCAGGGAGTGCATCATGTCCCCAACTTTCTATGTTCTTATCCAGGGCATCCCCTATGGGTACTTCCAGAGCAACCGTGGGCTTAGGCAAGGCGACCCCCTGTCTCCTTACCTGTTCACGCTTGTTATGAAATACTTCACATGCCTGATGGATTTAGCATTGCACCGTGGGAGGTTGGTCCCACTGTTCCGGAGGGTGGATCCCCCAGTCACCCATCTCATATATACTGATGATCTCTTGGTGTTTATCCAGCCTTCGACGGCAGGTATGCAGACGCTTGCAGATATTATGGGAGAGTTACATTCCCTTTCGGGCCTCCAGCTGAACAGGGAGAAGTGCCGGGTGTATTTCAGCTCCCTATGTCCTCGGAAGGAGGAGCGGGCTGACGTTCTGGGTATCGAGAGGAGTGACCTTCCGGTGCGCTACTTAGGAGTACCTCTCACGGTCAACTATGTGCGGGATCAGGACTGCCATAGTTTGGTGGAGTACGTCCAGAGGAGAGTGGAAGGTTAGCAAGCATCGGGATTGTCATTTGGCGGACGCATCGAGCTGGTTCGATCGGTGATTACGGTTGTAGCTCATTTCTGGCTGCAATCCATCCTCCTTCTTATTGCCACTGTTAGGAAAGTGGATCGGATCTGTGCTGATTTCATTTGGCGGGGATATGCATGCGATCTCTTGGGAACAGCTCTGTCGACCCAAGAAGGAGGGATGAGTGGGGCTTAGGTCGTTGCTGGAGATTAGGGAGACCTCCACGGTTAAGTTGGCTTGGAAATTCATCAATGGGGGGTCTCTCTGGGCGGCCTGGATGCATAGCAGATACGTGAAGCAAGACAACTTTTGGACGTGTGCTACTGACAACAATCACTCCGTCACGTTCAAGACTGTCCTGCGACACAGGGGGATTCTTAAATCTGCAATCAGGAAGGTCATGAAGGATGGGTCTGACACGGACCTCTGACGGGATCATTGGATAGATCGGCGCTCGTTATTGGACATTAGGGGTGCTCAGACACACCAGGAGGACAGGCGGGGCCTGACGTGTAGTCGGATCATTCGCGACGGGGAGTGGAGGCCGGAGTCTTACCGATTCACTGTGGAGCTGGGTGGGATCATTGGTACTATTGTCATCGATCCGGACTTGCCTGCTGATCGGTGGATTTGGGAGCCGACTGGAGCGTCTCCGGGAACTGGAGAGTTCCAATTCCGGAATTGCTACAATCTCATCCGGCACGCTTTTCAGGAGAGTCCTGACTACGAGTTCGTATGGTGCAAGGGTCTGGCCAGGAAGATGCAGCTCTGTATCTACAAGCTCCTACTGGGTCACCTTCTGACTAGGGATCGGTTGAGTTTTTTTGGAGTGCCGGTCCCAAATCCCAAGTGTGTGTTGTGCAGTCTGGAGCATGAATCTATTAGACATATCTTCTTCGAGTGTGACCTGGCTTGGCAGATCTGGAAGAAACAGAGTAGAGTGTTAGGAGGCTGCAACTCCGGGAAGGGTATTGGGGATATCATCACGGTGATCCGCGATAGTAGAGGTCGAGGGGAGGACTGGTTCCGGACCGCCAGGATCCGCCTGGCTGCTTCTGTTTGGCACGTCTGGCGGAAACGAAATCGTCGAATATTTGAGGGACTGGTCACACCTCTGGTGGGCATGCTTCATAACATCGAATTTGATGTAAATGTTATGGAGATTTGATGAGTAGGAGTCCCACTTTGATTGTATGTTGTACGATTACTGCATTACTTTGGAATAAAATTTACCCTTTTTCCAAAAATATATAGATATATATGTGTGTGTGTGTAAGGTTCAAAGTATTGGCCGATACATATCGGTACCGGCCGTATCGGATCGGATTTGCATGTCCCCGATCCGATACTCGAGAAAAAATTGGTATTAGCCAATACGGCCTGATATGATCCAATTTGGACTGATACAGACACCTTAAATAAGTTTTCGACAAAAATAAATTATTCTTCGAATCATGTCAAATCCGCATAAAATCCAGCAAAAAGGAAGAAAAAATAATTAAAGGACACAAGAAATATCAATAATTTACACACAAAAATATATAAATAAGATCAAAATGTTGTAGTAGAGAAATTACCTCTTCTCTGTAAAAAAAAATTCCTCTCCAAACTCCAGTTTCATATTTGTTCGAAGATCCGAAAAATGCGCATAGGGAAAAGACAAGATTAGGATCGAAGGAGTGGAGGCGCTAGCGATTCTCTCTCCCCAGTTTTATATTTGTTCGATTAGGGTTTAGGTTTGGGAGATGCGGTTGTTTTCTCTCCTCTCCAAACTCCAAATATTTATTAGGGCTTCGTGACTTAGGCCCAGTGGATTAGTGGGGTTTGGTTTTTAATAAAAAAAATAAAGTAAAATTAGATGCACGATTGCACGAAAGGTTTGGCGACTTCAGTTTGTGAGTTGGTCTCTATTGGTTTGGTTTTTAATATAAATAAACTAAAAAAGAAAAGAAAAAAACAGATGCACGAAAAGAAAAGAAAAAAGAGGCTTCATTTGGTCCCAGTCGATGGGTTTGGTCCCATTTCTTGAATAGATAAAAAGGTGAACACGGTCACCTTGTCTAGTCTTCTCTCTTTTCATATCTAGAATTTTCTTTAAAATAATAACAAGAAAACAGTCGCATCAGCCTTTAAAATTGCCTTTTACTTTGCCCAAAAAGTTGAAGAGGCTTCACTCTGCACAACAAAAGCAGAAACTATATATATATATATATATATATATATATATATATATATATATATATATATATATATATATATAATAACCATATATATATATATATGGTTATTATATATATATGGTTATTATATATATGGTTATAATATATATATATATATATATATATATATATATAATAACCATATATATATAATAACCATATATATATATATATATATGGTTATTATATATATATATATATATATATATATATATATATATATATATAGTAATGGCAAGCGAACAGGCGATTCGGGCGAACCCTAGGGTTCTCCCAACGCCTCCCCGACCGCCGGACACACTCGTGGAGGGGAGGAGGCCGGGGAGGAAGGAAGGGGGCGGGCGGCCCCCTCTGGCAGGCGGCGGAGGAGGCCCCCCGGGCGCGGGGGGCCCTGGCGGCGGAAGCCGGGGGTCGAGCGGACCCCCCTATATGCAGGCGGCGACTCGGGAGGTTCAGGCGACGGCCGGGGGGGGGGCGGCCGACCCCTCCCAGGCGGGTGGCGGCAGGGCAGGGCGGCCGGGGGGCTACGGCTACTCCGGCGGTGGCGGCGGGGCAGGGCGGCCGGGGGGCTACGGCTACTCCGGCGGGTGGCGGCGGGCCCCGGGTCGAATGTTCCTATATTCGAATTCGGATCGGAATCCGGGGCTAGGGATGGCCGGATTAATGATGATGGTTGGACGACGGTGGTGAGACGACGTCCGGGAGGGGGGAGAGGGGCTCAAAATCAAGGTATGAGTCGGACGAGCCCTGGGAGGAGCGGGAGTAGGTCTACCATCGGCCTTGGTAGCACACGACTACAGAGAGGAGGTGCGGGGCGTACTGCGGCTGGATGGCGACCAAAGGCGACGACGGCGGAGAAAGGAAAGAGTATTACTGGAGATGTTGGGAGTCAGAGGCCTCCGTCTGCCACTCCCCGGACGGGCACAGACGGGCCTCGTCCCAAATCCTGGAAGGATGTGTGTATGCCGGGTGGGAACAAAAGCCCGGTGTCGATGGAGTATGTGCCACCGATGCAGGTAGAAGGAGGCCTTCGAAAATATTTCCCGGCAGAAGAGATAGCGGAGGTCACGAACTTCTGGAAGAACACGCTGGTGATGTATGTGTTGGGAAGTAAACCGTTCTATGGACAGATACGAAAATATGCAGAGAGGGTATGGCGGCCCAAAGGGAGTATGGAGTTCTTCTTCCGTGAGAATGGATTTTACTTTGTGAAATTCGGCTTGGAGGAGGATGTGTCCAGGATTATTCAAGGAGGGCCCTGGTCCTTTGACGGACGGCTCATTATCTTGAAGGAGTGGACACCGGAGTTGAGATGTGAGAAGGAGGTGCTGAATGCGATTCCCGTCTGGATTCGCTTTCCTGGTGAAATACTGGAGCATCCCTCTGCTTATGAGATTAGCTAGCTTGGTCGGTAAGCCGATCAAGACGGATGAGGCTACGGCTTTCCGTACCAGACTGATGTACGCCAGGGTATTTGTGGAGATAAAGGTTGGGACGGAGCTTCCGAGTATTCTCGAGTATCATGTAACGTCCGGGAAGGTTCTGACTCAGGCCGTAGAGTATGATTGGGTCCCCCCAATGTGTTCTCTGTAAGTGCTTCGGTCACTTATCTAGTGCTTGCCTGACTAGAGGGACGGAGACAGCTAGGTCCTCGGTAGCGTAGATGGAGGTAGTTGAGCCAGAGGTGACGTCCAGTCCCATTACAGGAGTGGCGGCGACAGTCAGGACGACAGAGGACTCCCTAATGGAGGGGGCCAGGAGGTCAGAGACTGACACTCCGCAGAGACAAAAGGGTTCTCAGGACGCGATTGTCCCGTTCAGGCCCCAGAGGAGTATGGTGACCATGGGTATGAGTTCCCTGGATAGCAGACAGGATGGGATGGAGACTTCTATGGTGGAAAAGGTCTATAGCAGGAAAAGGCATGCCCCGTCCCCACGGGAAGATGTGCTCCAGCCAGGAGGGCTCGATGATCAGACCGTGGCCAACCCAGATTGGACCTTGACTCTTTCCAGGATTCAAGCCCATCTTGCAACCTCCTCGGGGACGGGGATGGGGGAGGATATAGATCTGACGGACGGGATATTTCCCTCGGGTGTCAATCCAGATGGAGTACAGGGGGACCCCACATTAATTAATTAATGTCGGTCCTTGACTGGAACATTCGGGGTGGGTGTTCCATTGGGAGATAGAGAGAGATTAGTGGAGTTCTGAAGAGGGAGAAGTGTGACATTTCTATTCTTCTTGAGACGAAGATTAGAGGGACGACTATGCTATCTCGCAGGACACCTGCAAACTGGGCTCATACTCACAACCTGGATCTTTGCGATATGGCTAGAAACTGGGTTCGGTGGAACAGAGATAATTGGGAGGGAAAACAGGTTCTGATGACAGAGCAGCTTATTGGCATTTCCTTTGTAAACAAGGGAGGATTCCACTTCATTCTTGGAGCAGTATGATAGGCGGTTTCGGGAGACCTTGTAGGAGGAGGTCGTATTGCGGAACACCTGCATCTCCCCCTACTACTTATGGGAGACTTCAATGCCATGCTACATCGACAAGAGAAAATGGGAGGTCGTCATGTGCCGGATCCGATCTTATATGACTTCCAGAGGTGTCTCCTCTTGTCTGGGCTGAGGGAACTGGAGAGAGCTGGACACATCTGGACCTGGCACAATAAGGCGGTTCACAACAGGATCGCCTGTCAGCTGGATCGGGCTTTGGAAAATAGCGAATGGTTTCGCTACTTCCCGAATTCCATGGCGGAAGGGCTAGCGGCAGGGACCAGCGATCACTCTCCTATCCGGGTTGGTCTCTCTGTGTAATTCCACCTCTCAAAAATTTTTAATAATATGTTAAATAATTCTTTAAATCATTTTTCCTTAAATTTAATTCTCAATTTAAAATGTTCTTTCTTTTCTCATTTTTCTCAAACTTTCTGGTGTGGGCTTTTTCAGCCAGTTATTTTAATTGCTAAGTAACTTAGCTTTAAGCCAAAGCTCATTCCTTTAACTTTCAGCCCAAAACCAATTCTTTAGAACCATTTCAATAAGCCCAATTCAATTAACCCATTTAAGTTGGCCTATTTCAGGTTAGCCATTCTAGTTAATTTATTTTAGGTTAGCCATTTAACAACCCATAGCCGTTGGGTTGTTCAGCCTTGGCTTGGAGAGGAGAACAACTTCCTTCTCCATTTCAGTGACAGCAAAGCCATGTGCCTGGCTAACTGAATTGAAATCCCTTGATTTTTTTCCTCCCTTTTCCTTTCTCTTTTCAAAACTCAGTCACCTATTTAAATGGCCGAGCCATTCCTGATGAACATCATCTTCTTCTTCAAATCCAAATTCTCAAAGCTTGTCATCAATGGCGCTCTGTTAAGCTCTGAGGAAGGAAGACGATGCCAAGATCTACTCCTCCTCTCCTTCAATTTGACATCTAGAGTAGGTAAGCTTTGATCGGCTCATTTAGATCTAGAATTTGAGATCGTATAATTAAGTTTCCTTTCTTAATGTGAAGTTAAACCTGTTCTTCCTCTTGTGGAATCGATGGACCATGGAGAATCTTCGCAGCCTTCATTGATTCATTTATTTTAGGTAAATGATCAATTACTTTGTAATTACTGTAATTTGAGAAATCGACATTCGAAATATCAACTCAGTTCTTTGCAGATTCTCAAATCGATTTTATTGACCAACATCTATTTGGTCGATTTCCTGTCTCCTCGTTTCAACAAATTGAGGTGAGGTTTTTGTTCCAATTGTTAAAATTCAATATTAGATTATTGTTGATTTCTTTTTGGATCAGATCTAGAAATCTAGATCTGGGTTTTCCTGATCACTCAAGTTCGATTGAACAAGTCAGAGGTAAACTCCCTGACTAGATCAATCTACTCTTGTGATTGACAAATCATGATAATTTTCAGTTGAACCTGTTCTAAATTTGTGTCCTCTTATTTTATTTCCTGTGTTAGATTTTTGGGTGGTTTCGAGCTAGTATCTGCTTCTACAGTGTCAGATACAACTGGTTCAGGTAAACTTCTTGATCTCCTGAGTATCAGTGTTCCTAAGTTAGTTTAGCTATTCATAGGAAATTATGATTACACTTGGATTTCTGGAAGCTAAGTTCAATTGAACTTTAGGAGTAGATTGTAAATCAATTTTCATAGATTAGGATGTTGAAGGGGTAGTATCAGACTTAGCCTAACTGATATACGAGAGTTCTAGTAAAAATCGATATATGGATTTTAAGAGGGACTGAAGTAAATCAGCTCGATTTGGACAGCACTGTATCAGTCCTGTTGAGACTGATTTTCATATGACTTAACTTACTGATTAGTTTTACCATCATGATAAATCCAGACCCTGTGAATTTGACATCTAGAATGCTATTAACTAGGATAATGCAGGACAGTGAACTTTAAGATTGACTGAAGGGTGCAGGACTGATTACCTATGCAAATAGTTGAGAACAATGGTTAGCTGAGTACCTGGCTGATAGTGTAGCTCGAGCGTCAGGATTTTGGGTAAAAGAACTATCCTGTAACAGGACCCACAGTGAGGAACATAGGAAAACCCCCATGGATTTTATTGGTATCATTAGTTAATATTTTGCTCTTATATCTTCACCTTGGATGAATTCAGTTGCATTATATTTCATTACAGCCAATATTGGTTCAGTTTCCTTGTTCAATCTAGAAATAGGACTGTGCTTTATACATGTCCCTTGCAGTGAGTGCTTGATTCAATTTGATGAATCTGTTTACATGTATCAGTAGTGGAAACCGAGACTGCATGTATTACCTTTGGTTTAGTTATGAGAATTCATATCAGGGTATTACCTGAACCTGATGCTCATATGCTACTTGTTTCATTTTATTGAATCTGGGATGGCATGTACAACTGATTCAGTTAGTGAAGTTGGAACTGCATATGCAGTATTGGGTTTTTAGCTGAAAAACCAGTTAGGAATAGGATAGGTCTGTATCAGCTATCTGGTTTAGACTAATATGCATCATTGTATTTGGACTGATGTATCAGTCTGAAACTTGGCTTGATTTTTTTAATCGAGTGTTTGATGATGAGAATTTAGACTTAGGATGTATTGGGTTTTTAGCTGAAAAACCAGTTAGGAATAGGATAGGTCTGTATCAGCTATCTGGTTTAGACTAATATGCATTATTGTATTTGGACTGATGTATCAGTCTGAAACTTGGCTTGATTTTTTTAATCGAGTGCTTGATGATGAGAATTTAGACTTAGGATGTAACTTGGGGTTCAGAACAATAGCTTATTATGTCCTCTGACTGTAGGAAAATGCAGAACCTATGGTTTAACCTGAAATGGATTTTCGATTTTTCCTATTTTAGTTCAATAGCCTTGATACCATGTCCTGTTAAGGACTGGTTGCATCAGCCAACTATTGGACTGATATCTGAATACTATTGGACTGAAATCAGTGTAAATGAGAGATTCAGGACAGTGTTTAGGATGTCATGTTAACTGAATTTAAGTATTAGTCTCTTAGTGAACTGAACTGTAGTAACAGCTCTATAAACTGAAACATCGTTCAGTCACCTGAAGATCGTACTAACCATTAAACTGGTGATGGGGAGGACTGATTTATGCCCTGATATGGGGCTGAGATAGGACAGGTTACCTTGAATCTTAGAAGTTCACCATAGTTCAGTCGAATGGAATAGGAAATAGCTATCTTAGAGTACAGGACTGAACCTTTATGTGCTGAAATTCCTGTTTTCTTAACTAAACATCTTAGTATGAACCAACACCTATAGCAGATTATTCACCTTAAGCTACATTGATTGGGTACTGTCCTGAAGTTGGACTGAAATGGATCAGTCATAGTTAAGACTGAAGGGTATCAGTCTTAATGGTGACTGGACTATGGAGATCAGTCCCACATGTGGACAGGGCTAAATTGTTCAGTCCTTTCCAAAACTGAATTACCCTTTTAACCTGAGATTTAGACCTGACTGTTTAGGATACCAAGTAGGCCACTGTCCTCGTTTTGTTCTAAACCATTTTGACTAATAAGATGTTGAGAATACTCTATCATTAGTAAAATAAGAACTGTGTATCTGTCAAGTCAAATATTAGAAATCCTTATTAAAGCTTGGACTATTGGAAGGTTAGAGACTAATTCCTCGTGACTAAACTCTAAGTGACTAGGATGATATTATGAATCCTAGTATAATCCTTTTAACCAAATATAGATTTTAGGAATAAGTTCACTAGGAGAGTTTATTTTCAATTCAACTTTATTTGTAATAAGCTAGTTAGAATAGAATGCTTATTTATATTACAAATCATTTGACAGGAGGATATCCAGCTTTATTGCCTACACTCGATCACCCTGAACAAGACAAGTATACTCCTCGAACTTGTTCATTTCTCATGTCTTGTATATTCATTCCTGTATCTCCTTGTTGACACGATGTATCACGGGAGTGCCTGGTTTCATGTTTCATGAGTTACTTGTGTCTGGGAAGGAAAATAGTACAATTGTGTGATCAAACCCTGTTACTATTCATGTGAATAGCTTAGGTCCCGCATCGTGCACGCGGGACCAAAGCCGTACCATTTCATGTTCATTGAATCTACCCAAGCCGATCACACTCTTGATGTATTTCAATATTGCACATGTCAAGATTCAGGTTGTATTTCATGTTCATGTTGTATTTCAGGATTCAGGATGTATTTCATGTTCAGGACTCATATCATGTTCCATGTATTTACTTTCAGTATTTCCTGTTCAGTTTCATGTCTTGTTCTCATTTCTCGTACTTTATATATATTTCTTGTTTCTTGTTCATACTATGATGTTCATGTTCATTTCCTTGGATATACTTAGCTCCGCTCCTGACTAGAATATGTTGCAGGTGAGCTGGAGGCTATCTGTAATACTTACTATGGACAGGAGCCTGGAGGCACCTATGAGCCAGTGGATGTGGCCCAGGACCTAGAGGCTGAGGAAGCCTAGACTTTTACTTTTAGCTTATCTGGACTTGTACTAGAGACATCTTTATAGTTTACATTGCTGGAATGTAATAACATTTAGATTGTATTTAAGATTCTGGGATTGATATATTAGATGCTCTGATTACTTTCATTCTTATCCTGATTCATAGTTCTCCCTAGATTTTGGTACAGCTTACTTCATTGTGTCTAACAATGAAGGTTGGGCGTGTCCGACTCGTGTCCGATTATTCGGGAGCGGGTCGTGACACTCTGAGAGGCCCACTTGGAAGACTCGGTCATTCCGGTACAACAATGGCTAGTACCTATCTGCTGGATATGAGGAGGTTGTTATGGAAGTTCTGCGGTATACTCGGGAGGGCACGGCTCAGTTTCGCATGGTTCACAAACTCAAGCAGGTCAAGAGAGCTATTCGGGATTGGGTGAAGAAGATGCCGCGGTCTTCCCTGGAGGATAAGGAGGCCGAGCTTCGTGAGGTACAGGAAGCTTTGCAGACTGACATGCTGAGCGGGGAGTTGGCGGCTAGGGAGCGTAACCTGATTACGGAGGTCAACATCATGAGACTTCAGCAGAAAATTAGCGCGGCCCAGAGGACCAAGTGTTCATGGCTCAAGGATGGGAATCGTTGCACCAAGTTCTTCTATGATGTGATCCGTGCCAAACAGTACTGGAACAGCATCCCCAGGCTGCTTAACGGCGAGGGCAGGCTTGTTGGCGACCCAGTGGAGATTCAAGAGGAGGCAGTCAGGTTATATTCTGAATTATATCAGCAAACTGATTATCCCATAACGTTCCCAGGCCTTGTCACGAAGAGGCTGGTGACGCACCATGGAAATAGCTTGCTGTTGGCCCATGTGAGATTGGAGGAGGTGGAGGCTATTGTGATGCAGGCAGATCCAAATAAGGCTCCGGGGCCTGACTTCTCGAGTGGGTTCTTTAGACGTCATTGGGGTGAGCTAAAGTTATCAATTCTGGAGGCGGTGCAGGAGTTTTTCTTGGAAGGGAAGTTGTTGAAGGAGCTGAATCACACATTCTTGACCTTGATTCCGAAGAAGAAGGGCGCGACATCTCTCGCCGACTTCAGGCCTATTGCGTGTTGTAATTATCTATACAAGATAATTACTCACCTCATGTGTCGTCGTATGGAGGGAATTATGCAGGGTTTGGTGTCTCGGAATCAAGCAGCTTTCATCAATGGGCGCTCGATTGCTGAGCAGTCTTCTTGCACATGAGATGGTGAGAGATTTCAACAAGCCGGGGGGATGAAAGCCTGTGTGAAACTGGATTTGCGGAAAGCGTATGACACGGTCAACAGGGACTTCCTTTGCCACCTTATACTTGCTATGGGGTTTGATGAGAGATGGGTGGCGAGGGTGAGGGAGTGCATATGCTCCCCCACATTCTCGGTCCTCATACAGGGTACTCCATATGGATGCTTCAAGAGCAACAGGGGACTACGACAGGGGGATCCTCTTTCCCCGTACCTGTTCACTCTGGTGATGGAGTACTTCACTTGTATGATGGACCTGGCTGTGCATATTAGGAAGATAGTCCCTCTCTTCAAGTTGGTCAAGCCGGTGGTGTCACACTTGATATATGCTGATGACCTCTTTGGTATTCTTACATCCATCTATGAGGGGGATGAGGGCACTTTCAGATATTATGGAGTAATTTGGGAGGTTGTCCGGTCTTCAGCTGAATAGGGAGAAGAGCCGGATTTATTTCAGCTCTCAGTGCACCCTCAAGGAGGAAAGGGCCCTTGCTCTGGGAGTGGAAAAAGGAGAGTTACCGGTGAAGTATCTGGGGGTTCCGTTGACGATCAATTATGCTAGGGATCAGGATTGTCACAGCCTGGTGGATTTTGTCCAACGGAAAGTGGAAGGCTGGCACGCAGCTAGACTGTCTTTTGGTGGACGTATTGAGCTGGTGACATTTGTTATTTATGGCATCGCTATGTTCTGGTTGCAGTCGATCCAGATTCTGGTAGCTACCATAAAGAAGATGGAGGCCATTTGTGCTAATTTCATCTGGAAAGGAGGTATGCATGCGATTGTTTGGGAACAACTCTGCCGGACCCGGGAGGAAGGAGGAGTAGGGTTGCGACCTCTTCGGACGGTTAGGGAGGCATCTAGGGTGAGGATGGCGTGGCAGTTCATCATGGGAGGTTCGCTTTGGGCAGAGTGGCTGGCTAGCAGATATTTGCGGCGGACGAACTTCTGGACATGCAGGATTGATAACATTTTCTCGGTATCCTTTAAAGTTATCCTTAGGTGTAGACCGGTTCTTCAGTCCGCTATTTGCAGGATTATGAAAGATGGGACGAACACTGATCTCTGGCTCGACCCGTGGATGGGTAATGGTTCCCTTCTGGAGATCTTGGGTGCACAGATGGACAGAGAGGCAAGCAGGAGGGTGAAATGTAGTCGGATCATCAGGGATGGGATCTGGAGGCATGAGGAGTATCCATACACTGCTCAGTTTAGAGAGGTGATTCGTCATGTCACTATTGACACTAGCCAGCCTGCTGACTCCTGGAGATGGGTTGACCCTGATTCGGATGGAGGGTCGGGGATATTCAATTTTAAAAGTTGCTACAATTTGGTGCGGTCTCCACATGACAGGATTGCGAAATATGACTTTATTTGGGCAAAGGGGATTGCTCGCAAAATGCAAGTTTGCTTATACAGACTCCTTCTCGGCAGATTGATGACGAAGGACAGACTTCTCAGGTTTGGGTTGCAGATTCCAGACCCGCAGTACGTACTCTGTTCAGATGAGGCCGAATCTTTGGGCCACCTATTTTTTGAGTGTCCGATGACTTGGCACATCTGGTCTGAGCAGTGCATGCGATCGATGGACGGAATTGGCAATACTAGAGATATACGGGGGATCCTCAGCTGGATCAGAGATCGCCGAGACATGGACTCTGGTTGGGCCAAAATTGCTAGAGTTCGTCTTGCAGCATCAGTTTGGCATGTCTGGAGGGAACGTAACAGGCGAATCTTTGAGGGGCTGACCACCCCGCATGTAGGAATTCTTCGTAATATAGAATTCGATATATATGTAATCTATGCAGTTAATAACGGTTTTTTTTATAACGGTCCAGTAGTGTTATTGATATATCGGTGATATATCGGTTTTATAACGGTAAATATCGGTTTACATTTTTAACAATTTATATATATATAAAAACATGAAACAACACATTAATAGTTAGCTATCATAAAATATGCAATAACAATAAGGGCCCAATTCATACCAAAAGGTCCAAAACCAACATTACAATATAAAAGTACCCACTTCAAGAGTTCAAGTAATATGAAAACCAAAAAGAGCCCAATTCAAGTTTCAAGTTTTCAACATCTAGACTAATAATCTTCATTAGCTTCAACTTCAACTTCATTTTCCTCGTTCTCACAATCACCATCTTCATCACTTTCTTCCCTAGTTTCATCTTCATCTTCTTCATCCTCATCATCGTGAACAAGTGAGAGTGGATCAACACCTCGTGACCTTGTGCTTCTTGTGCTTGGTCCTTCAATGTCATCGGCACCCATTGAAGCACGAACTTGCTCCCAAGTTAAATCATCACCTACCCTCACAAACTCAGCAAGCTCTTTTTCGGTTGGAGTAATCCAATCATCATTCTCTTCAACATCTCTCAAAATAATAGGATCAAAAGTTTTGGCTTTGTTCTTTCCCTCCGAGAATCGTCTCTCCAACTTCATGTTATATTGAATGTAAACAAGATCATTCAATTTTGCTTGCAAAAGGCAATTCCTCTTCTTCGTATGCAACTGAAATTATCAAATTAGCATACGTATTATTTGTAACTAGCTAGCTTGAATTAAAAAAAAAAAAAAGCAAATTAAGAAAGAAAGTTGCATACGTTGTCAAATGCACTCCAATTTCGCTCACAAGGCGAAGCATTACAGGTTTGGCTTAAGACCCTCGCAAAGCTTTGTAGTTCCGGGGTACCATTGCCATGACTTATCCACCATTCATCTATATCGAGTATTCTCCTCACATCAATAAGAATTAAGAGAGATGTAATGTAAAATACAAATGGAATGGTTAATTGGTAAGGAAAGAAACTTACATGGTGATATTCTTTCTCTTGTTCTTATAGCTAGAGTAGTTCCAAAATCTCCCAATGCCTCTCTATATTCCGACAATTGCGATAAGATTTTAGTACTCTCAACCAAATCTGGCACAAGCCTCATCAAAGCTTCATTAAGCATTCTCCTAGTGTGATTAAGCTCTGATGTTGAATGCTTATAAAATATGGCTGGGTTAAGATAATAACCAGCTGCATTTAAAAATATAATCCAATGTTGGCATATAAATATGAATATAGTAACATTCATGTGCATATAAATATCGAAAAAACATATATTAAAATATACTTGCATGCAAAGGGTGTCTAGTTGTTCAACCCATCTCCTTTTAACAATCGCCATGGCCTTGATTAGCACTGCAGGCTCATCAGCAAGGTTCTTATCAAGCTGGAGTTGTGCTCTATATATAGCATCATATATATGTCCCTTGCAAGGTTGTTCTTCCCTGTCCACCAATCTCAAGACATCTACTAAGGGAGCCAACACTTTACAAGCCAACTCCACATTTTTCCAAAATGATTCTTTTGCAATAATCCTTGCAATCTTCTTTCCATCCTCTCTTTGAAAATGAACTGCGAACCCATCTAGAAGAAACGAATAATTGTTGCAAGTACTGCCGGTTCTTCCATATGCTCTCCAATGTATAGAAGGAGGTTGCAAACCTAGTTACACAAGGCCTATGCAACTCGCTACCGCTCAACTTTCGCATCATGTTTAAAACCATCAAATGGTTATAAATATAAACCACCACCTTCCTGGCTTGAGACAACACATTCTTAACCTTGTCGATATCACTTCCAATATCTTGCAAAATTAAATTGATACAATGTGCAGCACAAGGGGTCCAATACATCTTTGGATGTTGTAGCTCCAATTTTCTTCCCGCGGCCTTAAAGTTAGAACCATTGTCCGTGATAAACTACATACACAAAAAGAAAATTGATTACAAATTAGGAAAACATAATGTACATAAATAACTAATAAGACACGTATTTATTACATTAACATGTTTACCTAGACAATGTTTTCCTCTCCCACATCCGCGATCATCTCATTAATCAATCCAACAATGTAGTCTGCATCATGAATTTGGTCTGAAGCATCAACAGATTTTAAGAAAATCGATCATTGTGGACAATTAACTAAAAAGTTAATCAAAGAACGACCCTTTGTATCTGTCAAAAAATCTGACATGATGGAGCATCCATGCTCCTTCCATTTGGGCCTAAAAGAATCAACAAAAGCCTTTGTCTCCTTCAGAACATCTTGAAGCAGAGTAACCCGCACATTATGATAGGACGGCGCAGGCATAGCTCTTCCATACTCTCCAACGCAATATATAAAGCATTGAAATCTAGGATTACGCACAACATTAAAGGGTATACCGCACTCGTATGAAAATTTAGCCCACTCCATCCAAGCCTCCATCTTCAACTTCTTCTTGATCGGATTGCTAGCATCCAATGTCGTTTGTTGCACTTTCCCGACATTAGATTTGTAGATTACATCCATTGGACCTCTTATATTACTACTTTCCTTCCTCTTTTTGCTTGATGATGTAGCAACACTAGCATGTGTTGGTTAAAATCGTCATCGGCATCCTCTTCTTCCTCGTCCTCATTTAAGCTTGGTCGGCTTAAAATATAGTTGACTCTATTTTCCTAGTCTTTTCTTCACCGCTTCATCCATTGCCTTTTGTACTTCCTTTTGCACAAGCATAGGAGCCTTATCACATCCCCTTTTTGTCCCCTTTGATTAACAATGTGTTGTTTGAATCTTGATATCCCACCCGGTATTACTCTTTGGCAAAAACTGCACGTAATTTGACCTTTTTTTGTGGGATCCATAACCGTTCCATAGCGATACCCAATATCAGTCGAATTGATTTTAACCGGAGCTACCTCATTCGAAGCACCACCAGTTCCATCTTCATTTGATGCTCTTAAAGACATTTCTGAAATAAAGAATTAAAAAATTAACCCATCCTTTTTTTTTAATGAACAGGAACAGCAACAGCAACAAAAAAACAGCATCAGCTTATAAAAAAAAAGGCTGTGGAAGAAGAACAGCAGCAGCTTACAAAAAAAACCAGCAGCAGCTTATAAAAAATAACAGCAGCTTACAAAAAAAAGCAGCTTATAAAAAAATAAGGGGGGCAGCAAAATAAAAACAAGCAGCATGCCCAAAAAGAAGCATGCTTCGAATCGAAGTTTGAAAAAAAAACAAGCAGGTTGCGGAAGTAGAAGAAGAACAGCAGCGGAAGGAGAAGAAGAAGAAGCATGCCCAAAAAGAACAGCAGCGGAAGAAAAAAAACAGCAGCATGCCCAAAAAAAAAAAGCTTCGAACAAAGAAAAAAAAAGCATGCGGAAGAAGAAGAAGAACACCAGCTTCGAACAAAAACTTTCTTGAAGAAGAAGAAGCACCAGCAGCAGCGGCTTTCAAGAAGCAGCAGCGAAGAAGAAGAATTCAAGAAGAAGAAGAACACCAGCTTCGAACAAAAACTTACTTGAAGAAGAAGAAGAAGAAGAAGAAGCACTAGCAGCAGCGGCTTTCAAGAAGAAGCAGCGAAGAAGAAGAACAAGTTAGTTCGTTTCCTTTCCTCTTTCCTTTCCTTTCCTTTCCTTTCCTTTCCTTTCCCAGCTGTCTTTTGCTTCTTCTTTTTTTCTCTCTTCAGACCTACATACAAAGGAACAGTGAGTTTTTTCAAAAAAAAAGGACTGTGAGAAATCGGTTATATTGTAAATCGATATATCGGAAAATATCGGTTGTATCGGCCGATTTTATCGGAACCGATTTTTTACCCTTTTTTTCAAAAAAAAAAAAAATAAATAATCGGTCAACAACCGATACCGATATAAATCGGTTTTATAACCGATATAAATCGGTTTTTGACTGCATAGTCTGTAATGGCCCCTTAACTGGGGAGGGAGAGATGTGAGAATAGTGTATTGTAATACCTTTACTGAGATTTGCGTGGAATAAAATTTACCCTTATTCAAAATATATATATATATATATATATATATATATATATATATATATATTATATTTTGAATAAGGGTAAATTTTACAGCGTGGAATAAAATTTACCCTTATTCAAAATATTATATATATATATATATATATATATATATATATATTTTTTTTTTTTTTTTGCGTGGAATAAAATTTACCCTTATTCAAAATATAATATATATATATATATAAAATATATATATATATATATATATATATATATATATATATATATATATATAATAGAGTCAAAGCTACAATTTAATTCAAGTCAAAGCTACAATTTAGTTCAATTGAACTAAAAAAAATTGAACTAAATTACTAAAATTCATATACTATTTATTATTGTATATATATGATATATATATATGTATATATATATATAAAATTCATATATTCGTTTGGGGTGCCGGTTCCGGATCCCACATGTGTGCTGTGCGGGTTGGAGCCTGAATCTATAAAGCATATCTTCTTCGAGTGCACTCTGGCTTGGCAGATATGGTCGGAACAGATTCGGTTATTGGGAATGTGCGCCTACGGGAAATGTGTGGGAGACATCATCACGGAGATCCGAGATAGCAGGGGTAGGGGGCAGGACTGGTTCCGAACAGCCAGAGTTCGTTTGGCTGCTGCGGTATGGCATGTATGGCGGGAGCGAAACCGTCGGATCTTTGAAGGGCTGGTCACCCCCTCAGTTGGTCTTCTCCATAACATTGAGTATGATGTAAAGGCTATGGAGAATTGATGAGAGTTGAGTGGGAGTCCCACTCTGTTTGTATGTTGTAAGATTATGGTTTTTCCTTTGGAATAAAATTCACCTTATTTCCAAAAAAATATATATATATATATATATAAGATTCAAAGTATCGGTATCGGACATTTTGTACGAGTATCGGCCGTATCGAATCGAAGTATCAGATTTTTTTGATATCGAAATTCTCGGCAATATATATATATATATATATATATATATATATATATATATATATAAGTGGAATAAGGGTGAATTTATTCCTCGCATATAGCGGAAAAGGTATTACATACATAAATATCACAACTTCCCATGCCCCAAATTAAAATATTATGGGGCCATTACTGATACATCGAATTCTATGTTATGTAGAATTCCAATAGGAGAGTAGTCAAGCCCTCAAAAATACGTCTGTTCCGCTCCTTCCAGATGTGCCAAACGGACGCGGCGAGACGAACCCTGGCTCTTTTGGACCACCCCAGATCCCGGCCTCTGTAATCTCGGATCCAGCTGATAATGCTCTGGATGTCTCTATCCACCCCCAACTCCTTCTCTCAGCTGCGCGCACTGCTCAGTCCAAATGTACCAGATCACTGGGCATACAAAGAAGAGATGTCCCATAAATTCGTCATCCCCATTACATAGCACACATTTGGCATCCGGGATCTGCATCCCAAACCTGAGGAGTCTGTCTCTCGTCATCAGTCTACCATGTAGAAGTCGGTATGCACATAGTTGCATTTTTCGGGCAACCCTCTTGCCCCAAATGAAGTCCACCTTCTCAGCCCGATCGTAGTGGGTCCGAACCAAGTCGTAGCAGCTACGAAAGCAGAATAGACATGACCCGCCCCCCGTACCTGGGCCGGCCCAGCTCCAGGAATCCCCATGCTGGCTAGCGTCAATAGTAATAAGGCGAATCTCCTCGGCAAGCTGAGCAGTATATGGATATCCCAATATATATATATATATATATATATATATATATATATATATATATTGTTGAAATACCCACTTTCGGGGTGGGTGTTTATGAAAAACCCACCCGCAGGGTGGGTTTTATGAAATACCCAAAATTATGTATTTTCACGTTAAATATTCCAAAATTTCCTTTAGATGCTTTGTATTTACAAAATTGCCATTTTGATAATACCATAACTACCCCTTCGTGCAAATTTGGTAATATATATGTATTTGATTTCAAAAACTCAAATTTGGATTGCGATTTTCGTCTTCTTCTTCACGAGAGATCTGAATTCCATTGCTCTCATCTTCAGCAGAGATCGCAAAAATCGTTCGTAGTTCACTGTGCTTTTCTTCAGTCGAACTCCGATAATCACTCATCATCATCATCTTCGTGGAGAGATTTGAAGTTTTCCGGCGGTTTAGGTCATTGTGCTCGGTTGTTTACACTGATATAAAACAAACAATAATGAAAAGTATGATATCAATCAATATATATTTTTTTTTTAAAGGAGGAAAAAAGAGCATTCTCCGTGATCTTAACACGAGGAATGGCCATATAACGGAGAATGGTCATTCTCCGTGATTTTAACATGGGGAATAGTCATTCTCCTTCATTCTAACACGGGAAATGGCCATTCTACGTGAGTCTCCGTGATTTTAACACGGAGAATGACTATTCTCCTGCATGTTAACACGGGAATGGCCATTCTCCGTGATTTTTACACGGGAATGGTCATTCTCTGTGATCTTACAATGGGGGGTGGCCATTTCCCGTAATTTTAACACGGAGAATGGTCATTCTCCTGCAATGGTCATTCTCCTGCAATGGTCATTCTCCAGCATTCTAATACGAGGAATAGCCATTCTACGTGATTTTACAACAGAGAATGGCCATTCTCCGTGATTTTAACACGGAGAATGACTATTCTCCGTGATTTTACATTCTTCGTGATTTTACAACGGAGAATGGCCATTCCCCGTGATTTTACAACAGTGAATGGCCATTCTCCTGTATTTTAGCACGGGAAATGGCCAACACGGGGGAATGGCCATTCTCCATGATTTTAACACAGAATGACAATTTTTCGTGATTTTAACACGGAGAATGACCATTCTCCTGCATTTTAACACGGGGAATGGCCATTCTCCGTCATTTTAACACGGAGAATGGCAATTCTCCATCAATTTAACAAGGAGAATGGCAATTCTCCGTAATTTTAACAAGAATAATGACTATTCGCCTGCATTTTAATACGGATTCTCCGTCATTTAACACGGAGAATGACTATTCTCCATAATTTTAACACGGGAAAGGCCATTCTCCTTCATTTTAATACGGAGAATGGCAATTCTCCGTGATTTTACAACGGATGTGAAGATTGCGAATGGAGAATCAATGACGAGTTTTTGAAGTAAGGTTTGAAGATTTTGGAGGAGAAAACCTAGATTCGAAAGTGAGCAGCGTATAGAAGAAGAGGAAGAATCGAAACGTTTTTTTTAAGAGTAGGTTTCGTAGGTATTTTCAATAAATTAGAAGGGCAAAAAGGTCACTCCGTACCCTTTTATATATTTTTCGCTAATTCTAGGCACGCGATATAATGTTATTTTGCGGTGGATTTTTCATAAAACTTTGGCAGTTTTTGGACATTTGATAAATTTTCCATATATATATAAAAGTTAGATACAATATAAAAGTTATAAATATACAATAATAAATAGTATATAAAATTTAGTAATTTAGTTCAATTTTTTTAGTTCAATTGAACTAAACTGCAGCTTTGACTTGAACTAAACTATAGCTTTGACTCTAATATATATATAGCTTTGACTGGAACGGACCTCTGGCGGGATCCCTGGATAGATCGGTGCTCGTTATTGGACATTAGGGGGTCTCAGACACAGCAGGAGGACAGGCAGGACCTGACATGTGGTCGGATCATTCGCGATGGGGAGTGGAGGCCGAAGTCCTATCGATTTACCGGGGAGCTGGGGGAGATCATTAGCACTATTCCCATAGATCTGGCATTGCCTGCAGATCGGTGGATTTGGGAGCCGACTGGTACGTCCCCGGGGACGGGGGAGTTTCAATTTCGGAGTTGCTTCAATCTCATCCGTCGCGCTTTTCCTCAGAGTCCTGAGTACGAGTTCGTATGGTGCAAGGACCTGGCCAGGAAGATGCAGCTCTGCATTTACAAGCTCCTACTGGGTCGACTTCTTACTAGAGATCGGTTGAGTTCTTTCGGAGTGCCGGTCCCAGATCCTAAGTGTGTGTTGTGCTGCCTGGAGCAAGAATCTATAAGACACATCTTCTTTGAGTGTGACCTGACTTGGCAAGTTTGGAAGGAGCAGAGTAGAATATTAGGAGGATGCGATTCCGGGAAGAGTATTGGGGACATCATTACGGTGATCCGAGATAGTAGAGGTCGAGGGGAGGACTGGTTTCGGACCGCCAGGGTTCGTCTGGCTGGTTCGGTTTGGCATGTCTGGCGGGAACGAAACCGTCGAATATTCGAGAGACTGGTTACACCTCTGGTGGGCATGCTTCATAACATCGAATTTGATGTAAATGTTATGAGGTCTTGATGAGTGGGAGTCCCACTTCTGAATGTATGTTGTACGATTACTGTGTTGCTTTGGAATAAAATTTACCTTTTTCCAAATATATATTTTTTTTTTTGGAATAAGGGTGAATTTATTCCTCGCATATAGCGAAAAAGGTATTAAAGTACAACATCACAACTTTCCATGTCCCAATAATACTATTATGGGACCATTACAGATACATCGAATTCTATATTGTGAAGAATTCCAATAGGGGGGGTAGTCAAGCCCTCAAAGATACGTCTGTTCCGCTCCTTCCAGATGTGCCAAACAGACGCAGCGAGACGAACTCTGGCTCTTCTAGCCCACCCCGGATCCCGTCCTCTGTGATCTCGGATCCAGCTGAGAATGCTCCGAATGTCCCGGTCCATCCCCACTCCTCCTCTCAGCTGTGCACACTGCTCAGTCCAAATGTGCCAGGCCACCGGGCAACCAAAGAAGAGATGCCCCATAGATTCATCTTCATCATTACATAGCACACATTTGGCATCCGGGATCTGCATCCCAAACCGGAGGAGTCTGTCTCTCGTCATCAATCTACCCCGGAGAAGGCGATAAGCACATAGTTGCATTTTTCGTGCAACGCCCTTGCCCCAAATGAAGTCCACCTCCTCAGCCTGGTCGTGGTGGGTCCGAACCAAATCATAGCAGCTACGAAAGCAGAATAGACCTGACCCGCCCCCCGTACCTGGGCCGGCCCAGCTCCATGTATCATCCGTCTGGCTAGCGTCAATGGTAATAAGGTGTATCTCTGCTGCAAGCTGGGCAGTAAATGGGTATCCCTCTGGCCTCCAAACTCCGTCTCTAATGATCCGGCTGCATGTGAGCCCCCTTCCCGCTTCCCTGTCCAGCTGCCCTCCCAATATCTCGAGCAGGGATCTGGAACCCAACCAAGGATCTAGCCAAAGGTCGGTAGTCGTCCCATCCTTCATGCGCCTGCAGATAGCGGTCTGGAGCACCGGTCTACACCTCAGGATGGCCTTAAACGTGACCGAGAAATTGCTGTCTATCCTGCAGGACCAGAAGTTGGTCCTCCGTAAGTATCTGCTGGCCATCCAGTCCGCCCAGAGCGACCCCCCTTGATGAATTTCCAGGCCATCTTCACACAAGCTGCCTTCCTAACCGCATGAAGAGGCCTCAACCCAACTCCTCCTTCCTCCCGAGGCCGACATAACTGATCCCAGGAAATCGCATGTATCCCTCCCCTCCAGATGAAGTTAGCGCAAATAGCCTCCACCTTCCGAATAGTAGCTGTGGGATCTGGATAGACTGGAACCAGAACATAGTGATGCCAGCAATGACCGACCGCACCAACTCAATCCGTCCCCCAAATGAAAGCACCGCCGCTTGCCAGCCCTCCACTCTCCTCTGAGCAAAGTCCACCAAGCTGTGACAATCCTGCTCTCGGGCATAGTTGACCGTCAGCGGGACCCCCAGGTATTTCACTGGAAGCTCGTCTCTGTCCACACCTAAAGCGAAGGCTCTCTCCTCCTGAAGTGTACACCGGAAACTGAAGTAGACTCTGCTCTTCTCCCGGTTTAACTGGAGCCCAGAAAGCCGCCCAAACTCCTCCATAATGTCAGAGAGCGCTCTCATTCCCGTCATAGAAGGCTGGAGAAGCACCAATAAATCATCAGCATAAATCAAATGAGATACAGCATGACTCACCAAGCAGAAAAGGGGAACAATCCTCCCGCTATGCACTGCTATATCCATCATACACGTGAAGTACTCCATCACCAAGGTAAAGAGATACGGGGAGAGGGGGTCGCCCTGCCTCAACCCCCTGTTGCGACTGAAGTAGGGGAGCAGATGCACTCCCTCACCCTCGCAACCCACCTCTCGTCAAACCCCATGGCTAGCATCAAGTGGCACAGGAAGTCCCGATTGACCGTGTCATACGCTTTCCGCAGGTCAAGCTTCACACAAGCCTTCATCCCCCCCGGTCTGCTGAACTCCCGCATCATCTCGTGAGCTAGTAGACTGTGCTCCGCTATCGACCGGCCCTTGATGAACGCTGCTTGGTTCTGGGACACTAAACCTTGCATAATCCCCTCCATACGCCTGCACATAAGATGAGTGATAATCTTGTAAAGGAAGTTACAGCACGCAATGGGTCTAAAGTCTGCAAGTGAGGTCGCTCCTTCCTTCTTGGGAACCAGAGTCAAGAATGTATGGTTCATCTCCTTCAGGAGCCGGCCCTCCACAAAGAACTCCTGTACCGCTGCCAGAACAGGTGCCTTAAGCACACCCCAGTGTCGCTTAAAGAACCCAGAAGAGAAGCCATCAGGCCCAGGAACTTTGTTGGGATTAGCCTTCATCACAATATCCTCCACCTCCTCCATCCTCACCGGAGCCAAAAGTATACTGTTCCCATGTCGGGACACCAGTCTCTTCGTAATCAGGGCCGGAAACGTGACGGAGTAGTCCGTCTGCTGATACAAGTCAGTGTAGAATCTGACGGCCTCCTCCTGAATCTCCACCGGGTCTCCAACAAGACGACCCTCAGCATTCAGAAGTCTGGGGATGCTGTTCCGGTGCTGACGGGTGCGGATCACATCATAAAAGAATTTGGTGCAGCGGTCTCCATCTTTGAGCCAGGTGCATTTAGCCCTCTGAGCCGCACTGATCTCCTCCTGCAGTCTCATGATGCTAACCTCCTCAATCAGGGTCTTCTCCTTAGCCGCCAGATCCCCATTCATAATGTCAGATTGGAGGGCCACCTGAGTGTCCCGAAGCTCTACTTCCTTCTCTGTCAGGGAAGTCCGCGGTCTCGTCTTCACCCACCCCCGATAGCCCTCTTGATCTGCTTGAGTTTGTGAACCATGCGGAATTGGGCCGTACCATCCCGGAAGTGCGGCATCTCTCTCATAACTACCTCCTCGTAACCTGGTTAAAGGTACCAGCTGTTGTTATACCGAAACGGCCTCGCCCGCAAAGTGGGTCTCTCACATAGGCCCACCCGGATAGGAGAATGATCGCTAGTACCCGCTGCCAGACCTTCCGCCACCGAGTTCGGGAAACACCTGAACCACTCGCTATTGCCCAAGGCCCGATCCAGCTGACAGGCAATGCGATTCTGAGTAGCCTTGTTGTGCCAGGTCCAAATATGTCCAGCTCGCTCCAGTCCCCGCATACCTGACATAAGAAGACACCTCTGGAAGTCGTATAAAATCGAGTCCGGTACAGGCCGGCCCCCAACCTTCTCTTGACGAAGCAACATAGCATTGAAGTCCCCCATGATGAGTAGGGGGAGATGCATGTTGTCCGCCATACGACCCATAAGCACAATGTCCTCCCACAGAGCCTCCCGGAGTCTCCGGTCGTTGTGCCCATATACAGCACCCAGGATGAATCTGAACCCACCTTTATTCTCAAAAGTAACTCCGATGAGTTGCTCTGACTTATGAATCTGAACTCCCACCCAGCTACCTGTGTTCCACCTAACCCAGATCCTTGCCATACCGCAAAGATCTAAGTTATGAATGTGATCCCAGGCTGCCGGAGTCCGTCGTGAGAGCATAGCGGCCCCTCGAATCTTCGTCTCCAGCAGAATAGCAATATCACATGCCTCTCTCCTCAGCACTCCTCTGATCTCCCTCCATCGGCCAATGGAACACCCCCCTAATGTTCCATGCTAGGACCGACATCTAAATAAAAGATGTTGGGCCCCCCTGTAACTCCTCTGGATCGACACTCGAGGGAAGTGTCTCATCCGTCTGCTCAAGGACTGCATCTACCATGGAGGAAGGGGCAAGATGTGCCTGAATCCTGCTAAGAGTAAGAGTCCAGTCAGGATTGGGGTCGGTCTGGTCATCCATATCCCTCGCCTGGGGGATATCCTCCAATGTGGTCGGAGCATGTCGCTTCCTGCTGTTGTAAACCATAAGTGCCTGGGATGTCTCCACCCCCATCTGACCACAATCCGCCGCACTCATACCCCTGGTCACCATAGTCCTCCGCGGCCTGAACAGAACCAGCGCACCCTGCATGCTCTCCTGCCTCTGTGGCGATCCTGTCTCCAATCTCCTATCAACCTCCATAACTGTATCTACCTCCATATGTCTGTCTGGCGCCGTCTCCTCAGGCAGGTGGCTAGGAGCCGCCTCCTTCTCAGGTGCCTCCATCTGGACCGTCTCCGTCCGATGTGTCTCCGTCTGGGCCGCCTGTGGCCTGGCCGCCTCCTTCCCCTTGTATTTGCACGCACTGGTAATGTGCCCAAAACACTCGCAAAGGGAACACATGGGTGGGACCCAATCATACTCCACAGCCTGCGTCAGGACCTCTCCAGATGGTACCTGATACTCAAGCGCGCTCGGGAGCTTCGAGCCTGCCTTTATCTCCACAAAGACTCTAGCGTACATTATCCTGGAGCGGAAAGCAGTGGCCTCGTCTGCCTTGATCGGCTTCCCCACGAGGCTGGCGAGTCTCATGAGGAGGGGGATGCTCCAGTATTGTACTGGGAACTTGGGGAAGCGGATCCAGACGGGAATGGCATTCAACACTTCCTTCTCGCATCTCAGCTCTGGTGTCCATTCCTTCAATATGATAAGTCTCCCATCGAACGACCATGGCCCCCCCTGCACAATCCTGGTCACATCCTCCGCCAGACCAAACTTGACATAGTAGAATCCATTCTCCCGGGAGAAGAATTCCATGCTGCCTTTGGGCCTCCAGACTCTCTCCGCATAACCCCTGATTTGGCCATAGAACGGCTTGTTCCCTAATACATAGAGCACCAGGGTGTTCTTCCAGAAATCAGAGACCTTCGCTATTTCCTCTGCAGGGAAGTAGGCCCTGAGTCCTCCTCCAACTGCCATCGGGGTAACATACTCCATTGAAGTCGGGCTATTCGACTCCACTGGAGTGCAAACCTCCTTCCATGACCGAGGCCTCTGCTCCCCAGAGGGGGTCCTGGTTGGAGCTGTCGCAGCTGCCGGGCCCTGCCTAACAGTATCAATAGCAACACCATTTCCCTTCTCAGCCGCCGTCGCCTTTGGCCGCCACCCAGACACTGTTCGAACCATATTTCCCCCTCGACAATGAGGACCGACTGTGCCTCTAGGGGGTCGGCTCCCAGAATTCCCTTGGTTCTGAACCCCTTGTCGCCCTCCAGCCCGTCGTCTCACCACCGTCTGCCAGCCTGCCTCTCCCGATCCGTCCGCCCCCGGTGTAGATCCCGACCCAAATTCAAAAGTCGGTGCTGTGGCTCCACCCGCTCCTGAACCCCCGACCATGGGTGGCCCGAAGGGTCCAGCCGACCCCCTCCCGCCTTGGTGCGTACCCCCTCCACCCGGGTGGTCCAGACCCTTGTTAGCAATTCGGCAAACGAAAAAAATTCGGGACGACAAATGTACGAGTATAAATCGGTTCAGTGTAAATAAAATACGTTCAAAATTCGGTCAAATATTCGAAAAATAAAAATATTAAGGTTATAAACTTCAAATTCTTAAATATGTTGTCAAATTTGGTTAATTAAACAGGTTCCTAGCATGTTTTTTGTGCCAAATTTTTCATTAATTTATACATAACACGTTTAAAACTTTGCATGCTTAAAATTTACGTACTGATTTGGATCTGTCAAAAGTACGCAAGTATTATACGTTTATGAAATATACGGAAAAATTCGTGTATAATACAAGTTTTATTCGGGTGATTGCTAACAGGGGTCCAGACCCCCCTGGCTCTGTCGTCCGACCCCCCCCCCCCTCCGCCTGGGGGGGTCACCATGCTGCCGGGGTTGGTCGACCCCCCCTGCCGGATTCGCCCGACCCCCCCCTACCGCCTGGGGGGGTCGCCTGGGTCCCGCCAACCCCTGGAGGGTTCGCCCCCCCCTTCCCATGCCGCCCGACCCCCCCCCCCTCCGCCTGGGGGGGGGGGGGGGGGGGGGTCGCCCCGCCTTTGTCGCCCGCCGCTAAGGGCTGCCCGCCTCCCCCCTTCCCACCTTTCCTCCGGATCCCCCCTCGAGAGGGTATGGGGGGCGGGGGGGGGGGGGGGGGGGGGGGGGGGGGGGGGGGGGGGGGGGAGCCATCGCCGTCGAATCGCAAACCCTAGCAGAGCACGAGGGAGCCGCCATTAGCTATTATATATTTTCCAAATATATATATATATATATATATATATATATATATATATATATATATATATATAAAGTTCCTGCTTTTGTTGGGCGGAGTGAAGCCTCCTCTGCTTTTTGGGCAGAGGAAAAAGCAATTTTAAAGAGTGATGTGACTGTTGTCTTATTATTATTTTAAAGAAAATTATGTGGTCGTTGTCTTGTTATTATTTTAAAGAAAATTCTAGATATGAAGAGAGAGAAGACTAGACAAGGTGACAGTATTCTCCTTTTTATCTATTCAAGAAATGGGACCAAACCCACCGACTGGGACCAAATAGAGCCTCTCTTTTTTCGTGCATCTGTTTTTTTTTTTCTTTTTAGTTTTTTTAATACTAAAAACCAAACCCACCGAGACCAAGTCAATGACTGAAGTCACCAAACCTTTCGTGCATCTGTTTTTACTAAAAAAAAGGAATTTTTTGACTTGCCCTCCACTTTGTTTACCCGATTTCACGGTGCACCCCACAGTTTTGCAAAAATGTACAGTACCCCCCATTTTGGACGGAATCCGTCAAAAAATATTTTTTGACGGATTCCGTCCAAGGTGGGGGTACTATACATTTTTGCAATATTTTTTGACGGATTCCGTCCAAAATGGGGGGTACTGTACATTTTTGCAAAACTGTGGGATGTACCGTAAAATCGGGTAAACAAAGTGGAGGGCAAGTCCAAAAATTCCAAAAAATTATTAAGGACCAAACTCCACCGATGTTACTTTTATTGATGATTATACACGTTATGTTTGGCTGTATTTCATCAAAAACAATGATCAAGTGTTCGAAAAGTTCAAGCAGCGGAAAGCAACCGTGAAGAACAGAATAGGCAGAAAGGTAAAGACGATAAGGTCTGATAATGGTACTGAATATACATATGGACCTTCCAAAGATTTATGTGCTCAAGAAGATATTATTCGACATTGGACTGTCAGAAACACGCCGCAGCAGAATGACTTAACTTTCAGAAACACGTCGCAGCAGAATGGGTTAGCAGAGAGGATGAACCGAACCTTGCTTCAGAAAGCAAGACGCATGCTGTCCCATGCCGGTTTAGGCAAGGAATGGTGGACGGATGTTATACACATGACACGGTTCTTGGTTAATCGATCACCAACTCCGACTATAAACTGTAAAACTCCATATGAAACGACAACCGGCAAACCAGCAGATTAGAGCACTTTGCACGTGTTTGGATGCAAAGCTTATTATCATGTCAATAAGGGTAAGTTGGATCCAAGAGCCAAGAAAGCCATATTCTTGGAATATGCACAAGGAGTGAAGGGATACTGTATGTACTGCTTGGAGGATAAGAAGTTCTTAATCAGCAGGAATGTCACATTCGATGAGTCTTCAGTGTTGACTTCAAGCAAAAAGAGTGAGTCCGATCAGGATGGTGGTATATCTAGCAAATCTCAAACTGTTGAGATTGAGTCGTCTGAGGATGCATCAGATGAGGTAGAGATTTCTGAAGATGTTCATCAAGCCCCACAAGAGCAACAACCAGAGGAAGAGCAGCACCAACAGCAAGATTCCTTGGCTACCACTAGACCAAGGAGATCAGTCAAGCCAGTACACATGTACGGATTTGAGGAACTGGTAAAGCACTATGGACAGTTAAATGTGGTGGCATATGCACTACCAATAGAGGATGATGAGCCTATCACCTTCAGACAAGCTGTCAAAGATACTAGCAGCGAGAACTGAATGGTGGTTATGCAGGAAGAGATTGAGTCTCTCTACAAAAACCGTGCATGGGATCTGCTTCCATTGCCCAAAGGCAAGAAGGCTATAGGATGCAAGTGGGTCTCCAGAGTCAGGTGGCACTCGGTTCAAGGCAAGATTAGTGGCAAAGTCAGGTGGCACTCGGTTCAAGGCAAGATTAGTGGCAAAGGGCTTCGCAGAGAAGGAGGGAGTAGACTACAATGAGATCTTTTCTCTGGTGGTCAAGCACACTTCTATTCGCGTATTGTTGAGCTTGGTAGCTCATCATGATCTCGACTTAGAGCAACTCGATGTGAAGACGACATTCTTGCATGACGATCTTGACGAAGAAATTTATATGCATCAACCGAAGGGCTTCAAGGTGGTTGGCAAAAAAAATCATGTGTGTTTGTTGAAAAATTTGTCGTATCGGTTGAAGCAGTCACCTCGACAGTGCTACAAGCGGTTCGACACCTTCATGACATGACATGCTTTCACCTTCATGACATGACATGATTTCACCTTTATGGCACTTTCATAAACTTCGTGGTGGATGTTATATCTATCTATTGCTTTATGTGGATGATATGCTTATGCCTCAAAAAGCATGGTAGAGATAAACTGAAATCTCAACTTAGCTCGGAGTTTGAGATGAAAGACTTGGGTGGAGCCAAGAAGATTTTGATGATGGAGATTAAAAGGGGAGGGAGAAACGAAAATTGTCCATCTCAGAAGTCGTACATTGAGAAGATCATTGGTCGTTTTGGTATGAAAGATGCAAAGTCTGTTTCTACTCCCTTGGCTGGCTACTTTAGGCTCTCAGCCAAGTTATCTCCTACTACAGATGAGGAGAAGGAGCACATGGCTCGAGTTCCTTATACGAGTGCAAATTGACAGCTTAATGTATGCTATGATGTGTACCCGACCAGACATTGCACAAGTCGTAAGTATGGTTAGTCGCTTTATGGCTAATCCGAGAAAGAAGCACCGGAAGGCTGTGAAGTGGATATGCAGGTACTTGAAGGGCACCATTAATGTAGGATTACACTTTTGTGGAGACTTTAGTCAGGCCAATGGATATGTGGATTTGGACTATGCTGGTGATCTGAATAGGCGCAGGTCAACCACTGGATACGTATTTGTTTTACGTGTGCACCAGTCAGTTGGAGGTCTATGTTGCAGGCTACGGGTGCCCTATCGACTACGGAAGTAGAGTATATAGCAGTGACAGAGGCAGTGAAAGAAGGCCTATGGCTTCGTTGTTTGATTAATGACATGGGGTTGAAGCAAGATGTAGTTGATGTGCATTGTGATAGCATGTGTGCTATCCACTTGGCAAAAAATCAAGTCCAGCATGCGAGGACCAAGCATATTGATGTTCGCTACCACTTCAACATACGGGATGTTGTAAAAGATGTGACATTCAGTGTTCTAAATGGCGTCCGCCTAGGCCGCCTAGGAGGCGCCTAGGCGGTAGGCGGTCCCTCTCCGTACCGCTTTTCGGTAGGCGGTGGAGTAGGCGGCCAACGGAGGTTGGCAGCATAGGCGGAGGTGACGCGGCGTAGGCGGCGCCTAGACGGAGCAATACTTAACAAAATATTTTGGCTAAAAAGGTTTTTTTTAAGTATTATGGGCCTATGGTTCACTTTTACAAAACTAAAACTTTATAAATCTTCGTTCTACAACTTAGTTATGTATGGAACACCCTTAAAATATGCATATTATGCAAAAAAAAAGTGGCAAAATAGTAAAAAGTATTCAAAATGTACTGACCGCTTAGGCGCC
Organism: Iris pallida; assembly: GCA_029216955.1. Taxonomy (NCBI): domain Eukaryota; kingdom Viridiplantae; phylum Streptophyta; class Magnoliopsida; order Asparagales; family Iridaceae; genus Iris; species Iris pallida. Next base: position 4,948,799 of record JANAVB010011200.1, on the reverse strand, counting down.
GCCTAGGCGGTAGGCGGACTATCTCCGCCGCACACCCGCCTACCGCCATTTATAACTTTGGTGACATTGCACTTGAAAAAATGCATACCAAGGACAACCCTGCTGATATGTTGTCCTTATCCTACCTTTTGCTTGAGAACCCTTAGGGGAGAAATTGACAAGTGGTTGATTTGGTAAAGTTGTGCGGTAAAGAAGTGTCGGCTCGATTTTGTAGCAAAAACTTACTGAGGTGGAGATAATAAGGAAAGAATTCAAAAATAGGCCCATGACCTTTTGACGTTGACCATATATAAGTTAATCCTATATAAGATTGGATTTTGAACCTACATAGGATTGGATTGTATGAACGAAATGTAAAACGATATACTCTAGAGGAGGGTGAATAGAGTAGAAAGCAGAATATTAGTTATTAAAACTGTTAGCAGCATGATCACATAAATATATCACAGTTATGAGTAAGTAAAAGTAAAGTGCAAAGAGCAAACCCAAAGACGGTGATGTATACTGGTCTCCCTCTTGTGAGGACTAATCCAGTCGAAAGAACTCTAGCTCCCAGTCGAAATTCACTATGGAAAGATCGCAAGTTTTCATACGGAGTCCTTGCAACTTCTACAAACCCGAGCTTTGATCCGAAGTACTCGACCAACTTCAATTGGTGTCTCACTTCTATCAAGCCTCTTGATTACAATCACTCTAAACTTCTAGACCGTACCGCACTGGCAAATCGACTAGAGGATTGTAACTGGCTTGGAATTTGAAATTGAAAGCTTAGAGGGGCTTTGGAAGATCATAGTAAGCTTAGAGAAAAGACAGATGAAAGTGAAGAAATGGTGGAATATCTTCTCTATTTATAAGATTTCCAAAGGGAGAATTCGGGTCGAATTCTGACAGAATTCTATGAGAGAATCTCGACATATAGTCGTTGCATCCGTAACTGCGGGAAGGCTGAATTTAAAAAGCAACGTTCATGTAGCCGAACTCGGGCGAATTCGGGACGAATTCGCCTAGAATTATGCTGGTCCAAAATGGGTTGATTTTTGGGTTTTGCAACTCAGGGTTTTGGGCTCTCAAATTTTCAAGCAATTAGGAAGTAGTTTGGGCTTTTGTAAGTGGACTTATTTTCGAAATGAAAGGGTATTTTGAAAACGGTTCTTGGGTAGCCCATTTGCTAGTACGACGCGATTTACGTTGTATTTCTAGACTCAATAAAATGCAAAAGTACATTGATAATTGAAATACAGACGCGATAAGCACAGCTCCAAGTCTTAAACGGTAGCAGGCACAGGCTGTTGCAGTTCATCCAAGTAGCCCTTATATCAAGACAGGGTTGGATCAATTATTAAAATCCGGTTCGACCATGACCAATGGGCCAACAATCTCCCCCATTTTGATAATTGACAAACTCAGCATCTAAAAGTCATACATAGAAGTGCATAAAAAGTATCATCTTGAAATGTAGGAACATTTATGAATTATCATCAGCATGAGCAACAGCATCACCATATCCGAAAGGTCCAGCACCAGAAGTACTAGCTCCATGAGATGGATATGGAGTAGCACCAGAACCAAGGTACCAGTCATAGGCGTTACCGGTGTTGAAGTAATGATGAACCGCCTCATTCTCATAGCGGTAACAAGAAGCATTAGGATCTCGTAGAAGAGAACTTGCATGTTGACCAGTCTGAGCGAAACGCAGATCCACAAAAGAGTTTGCAAAGGCCTGAAACCGACTAGCATCTCAGAACTCTTGTTCCCTCAATGTCTCGGTCACATACGCTCACAAAGAGTTATGCTCATCCACTTGAGCACGCCGCAAATCATCCAATTGAGATGGACTTTGGTAGTAAGGTGGAAAAGATGATCCGATGTAACTCATAAAAAAACAAGTTCAAGTTTATGGCTTTGAACTTGCCGGACGGACGGGATTAAGAGTACAAAGTTGATTCTTGAAATTGGTCAAAGTCATGTCGTTAAGAAATTCAAAATTAGTAATATCGACAAGCGGCTCACCTACGTTTGGAATTTGTAGGATCGTCGCTAGATCTTTATCATTGAATTGAATATCAATGCCGGCGACACGGCTTTTCAAAGAAGAACTCATTGAACGCCCCGTCGTCCCTTTGGACGAACAAAAAGAGAGATCCAAGGGTAGGATCAGAAAATGAGGCTCCTTCATTAGCCATCTTTTTTCTCTTGAAAGGATTGTTAACTCTAGCATGATTTCAATGGAAATAGAAAATTTATACGAAATTGAAAAATTGAGAGATGGAGAGATAGAGGAGATTATACCTTCTCAGATTAGAGTACGTGGAAGAGGAGATTCCACGCCCGAATCCAAAATGTCACTTTGTATTTATTAGTCCTTTTCAATTAATTAATTCCAAAATTAGTAGTTTTAAATTTCAATTAATATAATTAAAATTAATTTATTAATTAAAATTTTGTTACGCAACGACTGTCTCAGATTAGCTGTAGGGATACTGTCCCAGCTAACGGAGGTCCACCGGAGGACACTTAAGTACCGCTTCGCTTTAACCGTAGCTGTGGTGACAGACAGACCCTTTGTAGGCTTCTCTAAAAAAGTTTTTGCATTGAAAAAATAATTAATAAGATAAAATTAATTAATATTATTGATATCTAAAATTTCTAATTCTCGACGTAAATAATTGAATCGATCTTCCGCTAAAGGTTTTGTAAAAATGTTAGCCAATTGTTTCTCTGTGTCTACATATTCTAAACTGATATCTCCATTTGCTTGATGGTCTCTAAGAAAGTGATGTTGAATCTCAATGTGCTTAGTGCGAGAGTGACATACAGGATTCTTAGTCATGTTTATAATGCTAGTGTTGTCACAGAAAATGGGTATGTATGTGTAGTGTAAATCAAAGTCTTCTAGGGCTTGTTTCATCCACAAAATTTGTGCACAACAATGTCCTACGGCGATGTACTCAGCCTCAGTAGTCGATAATGTAACAGAATTTTGCTTTTTGCTAAGGTAAGAGACTAGAGTCTTACCTCGAAAATGACACGTGCCACTAGTACTTTTTCTATCCACTTTGCATCTAGTAAAATCAGCATCCGAATAACCATTTATGTCAAAGGACGTGATTTTAGGATATCATAAGCCAACAGAAGAAGTGTTCTTAAGGTATCGGAAGATACGCTTAACTGCGCACAGGTGTGATTCCTTAGGGTTAGCTTGAAATCTTACACACAAGCAAACACTAAACATTATATGAGGGCAACTGGCAGTTAAATAAAGTAAACAACCAATCATACCTCGATACTTACGTATGTCGACAAGTTTGTCTTGTTCATCTACATCAAGCTTAGTTGAAGTTGCCATTGAAGTACCAAGGGGTTTGACAGATTCCAGATCGAACTTCTTTAATAAATTTTTTGTGTACTTGGCTTGGTTGATGAACGTCCCATTGTTAGTTTGTTTGATTTGCAATCCAAAAAAGAATTTGATTTCTCCCATCATACTCATCTCAAACTCATTCTGCATACACTTAGGCCACGTTTGGTTCACGGATTTAAGGAACCAAGAAAGGAAAGTTGTTCCTTTCCTTTGTTTGGTAGCCACAAACTTGGGAATCAATTTCCTGACAAGGGAAAAATAGGTGGGAATATGGTTCCACTCAAGACCCATGGGATTGATTTTCCCTCCTTTCCCAATATTTATTACAAAAGTTATGACAAAAGTAACCATGTGTCATTGCTTATTTTACCATCAATGTTATTTTTTATAATATTATTTTTATTTTAAAAGATAAGAATATTATTGGAACATTGTTATATTTTGCTTTCCTTTCCTAGGTAGTTTCCTTGTTTTACCAAACAACGGAAAGAAAATGTGACAGGAATCCTACTTTTCCGTTCCCATGGAAAATACAAGGGAATTCATTTCCTTTTCGTGAACCAAACGAGGCCTTAGAGAATTCTTGACAATTGACATAGAGATTCATCAGTAGATCCAAAGATAATATCATCAACATAAATTTGAATTAAAAGAAGATTCCCATTAAAAGGTTTTATAAACAGTGCAGTATCAACCTTGCCGTTTGAAAAACTATTATTAAGTAGAAAAAAGCTTAGACGATCGTACCAAGCACGAGGAACTTGTTTCAAACCGTATAAGGCTTTCAACTTGAATACATAATCAGGATTTTTGAAATCAGTAAAACCTGGAGGTTGAGCTACATAAACTTCTTTTATAAAACCATTAAGAAAAGCATTTTTTACATCCATTTGAAAAAGTTTTAAGTTATGAAAACATGCAAATGCACATAACATGCGAATGGATTCTAATCTCGCAACAGGGGCAGAGGTCTCATTGTAGTCGATACCTTCCTCTTGGTTGTATCGTTGAGCTACGAGTCGAGCCTTGTTACAAGTGACTAAACCATTCTCATTTAATTTATTTTGGAATACCCAACGGATGCCAATGACCGAATGATCAATGGGCTTGGGAACAAGCTTCCAAACTTGATTCTGTTCAAATTGGTTTAGTTCCTCTTGCATGACATCTAACCAATAGTTATCTCTACATGCTTCTTCAATAGTTTTAGGTTCTAGCTGTGAAATAAATGCAACACAAGAAGCTATATCTCTGGTAGAGGAACGAATACTTACGCCCCTGGGTGATCTCACCTATTACCAGGTCCTTGGGGTGGTCAGCTATGAATTTCATTCTTTTTGGCAGACATTCAAGATAGCTGGTTCTTGTTTCAGGTTCTGTAAACACCTTGCTAGGTGTAATGATGTCTTTATCATCATTGTCGTTGATCGTCTGTTGGTTTAATTCGTCAAAGGTGACGTTCATTGATTCTTCGATGATCATTGTCTTTTCTCGATACCCTTTGCTTTTGGTCGCATAACCTAAAAAGATACCCCCATCGGCCTTTTCATCAAATTTACCCAAATTATCTTTAGTGTTAAGAATAAAACATTTACAGCCAAATATTTTGAAATAAGAAACAGTGGGTGTTCTATCAAACCATAACTCATAGGAAATCTTCTTTGATTTAGGTCGAATTAGAACCCTATTAAGAACATAACAAGTTGTACTGACAGCTTCTATCCAAAAATATTTGGGTAGACTAAACTGGTTCAACATTACTCTAGCCATTTCAGATAGAGTCCTGTTCTTACGTTCCACAACTCTGTTTTGTTGTGGAGTCTTAGGACAAGAAAACTCATGCAAATATCCGTGTGTATCACAGAATTGCTCAAATTCTGCATTCTCAAATTCGCCGCCATGATCACTTCAAATACGAGTAATCATGAATCCTTCCTCATTTTGAACTTTCTTACAAAATGTGACAAATTCAAATAATGCATCATTCTTGCGTGCGAAAAAATATACCCACGTGTATCTAGAGAAATCATCTATTATTACAAATGCATATAACTTACCACCTAGGCTAACAATTCTACTAGGTCCAAATAAATTCATATGCAGTAATTATAGAGGTCTAGTGGTACTTACAACATTTTTGGACTTAAATGTGGATCGGGTAGCTTTGTTCTTTTCACATTCGCTCCTTCTTGAAGACAATGTGTAAGTCTCGTACCAATTTCTTCGTGGATAATCTTGAAGTTGTGTCCATGTTTGCATGACCGAGTTTCATGTGCTATAGTTGACTCTCATCGTTCTTGGTGAGTAAGCATCTACATGCTTTGTTAGCATCTTCCAACAAATAGAAAACATATATGTTGTCTTCCCTAATACCTTCAAAGATAGTACTATCAGTTGAGCTATCAACTATAGTACATTTGTATTTGACAAAGTTAATATCATAACCGTGGTCAGCTAAATGGCTTATGCTGAGTAGGTTATGTTTTAACTCGGTTACTAGACAGACATTTTAATCACAGGATAGGGAGCCTTACCAATGTTGCTGATACCTACTATATATCATTTTAAGTTGTTACTGAAGGAGACGTATCATTCTTTCTTCTTCGACTGTGTTGCGAATAGAGAAACATCACCGGACATGTGCCATGAGCAACCGCTGTCGAGGATCCACTTGCTCCTAGCATGAGAAGGGTGTTCCACCTACAAAGAAGTTTGCAGATGAAACTTTTGGTATCCATTTCTTGTAGGGTCCGGATATGTTAGTCTTTGGTATCCATGCACATATATTTAAATCAACTAATTTTCTTACTCTACATGCAGGTGAGATGTGACCAATGGTGCCACAACAGTGACATCTAGCATGCTGAGTGTTAGGTGTAGTGTGTTGTGCATGATTGGTAGGTCTTGGTGTTCTAGTTGAATACTTGTAGTAGAATGTATGTCGGTTAGTCTTCTTGGGCAAAGGTTTAGCTATGTTTGGTCTGACAGTATTGGGTTTGTCCGTATTGGTTTTAACCATGCTCCGATGTTTCGGTAATTGACACGTATTAGGGTAGAAAATAGCAACTTCAGGCTGTTTTCCTAACCTAATTTCCAACTTTTTGGAAGTGCATAAAGTGTGTTATAGTCGGTTGTAAGTACACCATTTCTGACTAGTGCACAGTGATGGCTCTTCTTCTCTTTGAGTAAATCTTCCTCAATTGTCTTTTTCTTCGGATAAACGTATAGTCTCGTGTACTTGCAGTTTGACAGAAAAAAAAAAAAAACTCACCAGTCTCACTAGGATTTTCACTATTTCTAACCTCAGCTAGTAAGTCGGTAAGTCTTCTTATTTCACATTTGTACTCTTTGAGTACCTTCTTACAATTTTGTTATTTGCCAAGCAGTTTTATGTGGTAATCTAAGAGGTCACTAAAAGCTCCATCTAACTAGTCAAAGGTAAAATTATCATATGTATCAAACAGGGGGTTTGAGTTTACCTGATCATATGTCATCGAGCATACATTTGCAGCGTCGTCTGATTGTTCATCTTCTGAATCGCTGGCTTCGCTCTCATGCCAAATGCTTGTGTTGGCATATCTTCTGGAAGTAGATTTCTTCAAGTAACTCTTTTCATACTTGTTGCCTTTCCTGATTGATGATAATGTTGTCGGACAGTCCTTTTTGATGTGTCCTTTCTTCTTGCAACTGTAGCAGATTGGATCTTCTTCATTGTTGTTGTTGCTGTTGTGTTCCTTCGTTCTTCGGTTGAACCTCGTGAACTTCTTGAACTTCTTCAGTAGGAGAGCTTGATCCTCAGTATCGGAGTCGTTGTCGTCATAATCTTCTTCGAAGTTCTTCATTGTTGAGCTTTGAAGGCAATTGATTTTTTTTCTTTGGTGCGGCGTCTTCAAAGTCTTGAAGCTCCAGCTCGTGAGTAGCTTTCCCATGAGCGTTTCAAGAGACATGGTAGTGAGGTCGTTTCCTTCAACGATCGTCGTAGCCTTCGGAATCCAATTCTTTGTGAGGGCTCGCAGTACCTTGCGAATCTTCTCATGGTTATTGTATTCCTTGCCTAGTGAGAACAAAGGATTTACAATATCCAGAAATCTTGTGAATATTTGTGTAACGGACTTGTTCGGCTTCGTCTTGAACGTCTCATACTCTTGAGTAAGTCTACTGATCTTGGACTCCTCGACTTGTGACTTCGAAAATTTTCCATACCTCATTAGATGTTGTGCATGTAGACACCCTATTGAATTCAGTACTATCTAAAGCACAAAATAAAGCATTAATAGCACATGCGTCAAGACTGGCTTCTTTCTTTTCAAAATCAGTATACTTGTCATGTGCTTTTTCAACCAAATTTCTATCAATAAGAACACGTGGAGGTTTTTTATAGCCATCAACTACAATTGACCATAAGTCAAAATCTAGAGATTTCAAAAAAAAATTCATACGTGTTTTCCAGTAAGTGTAGTTGGTACCATCAAACAGTGGGGGCCTGTTTGTGGCTTGGCCTTAAGTTGTGAATTTCACACTTGCCGTATGTGATATAGTGATCTATGTAATAGCAGAAAAATAATAACAATGTTACCTCGCTTTACCTTGTATAACCCGATACCAATTGTAGGAACGAAATGTAAAGCAATATACTCTAGAGGAGGGGTGAATAGAGTAGGCAGCAGAATATTAGCTATTAAAAATGTTAGCAGCAAGATCACAGAAATATATCACAGTTATAAGTAAAAATAAAGTGCAAAGAGCAAACTCAAAGACAGCGATGTATACTGGTCTCCCTCTTGTGAGGACTAATCCAGTTGAGAGAACTCTAGCTCCCAGTCGAAATCCACTATCGAAAGATCGCAAGCAGTGTTCTAAAAATCACTAGGCGGACTCGGTGCAGCGGAGGTCCGCCTAGCGCCTAGGCGCCGCCTAGAAAAAAAAAATTGAAATTTTAAACATTTTGAAATTTGAAATTTCAATGTTCTAAAATCCAAATACTATCTTAAAACCCAAACAAATATCCAACATACAACTAAGAATAAACAAAATAAAAAAAAATTCAAAAAATCAAAAAATATGGCCGCCTAGTAAGCTTAAAGAGAAGAGATATGTAAGTGAAGAAAAGGTGGCATTTCTTCTCTATTTATAGAGATTTCCAAAGGAAAATTTCAGACAGAATTAGGACAGAATTCTATGAGAGTCTCGGCATATAGCCGTTGCATCCGTAACTGCGGAAAGACTGAGTTTAAAAAGCAACGTTCATGTAGCTGAATTCGGGACGAATTCGCCCAGAATTCTGCTGGTCCAGAATGGGTTGATTTTTAGGTTTTGCAACTCAGGGTTTTGGGCTCTCGAATTTTCAAGCAGTTAGGAAGTAGTTTGGGCTTTTATGAGTAGGCTTGTTGATAAGTACACATTCTCCTGGAACATTTACAATGATTGATAGGTGAGCAACAGAGCAGCAGTAGTTAAGCAATAGCAGTGAAGTAGCAACATGAGAGAAGGCAATGTAGCAATCAATGAAGCAATGGAAGATGGAAGCAGCAGTCTTCAGTTCGAGTATCAGTCTCTATAGCCTTCAGTTCCAGAGTAGAGTATTCCTGCATCTTCAGTACACTTGCATTTGATGTATTGGCAGAGTATCAAAGCAGATTATTTGTGTGATCAACCATCTTCATTTGGGTATCAGTTTCCACTCCAAATGACTGCTCAGCATTGCCTTGTCATCTGAATAGAGTGCTGAGTCACCATTCCATAACAGAAAGCCAGCTCATCCAAATTAGTTAGCCACCTCACCTGATTGGTTAGGCCAATGTCTGCAGCTTATAAATAGGGGAGGCCAGAGAGATACGAGTGTGAAGAATGTTATGAGTTTTCTTACTGTTAGTTGAGTGTTAAGTCTTCTTTCTTTCCTTCTTTCTTTGTAGAATGTAATATTCTTCTTCTTCCCCAATTCTCAATAAAACCCTAATTTCCCATCGCCATTAATGGTGTTCTTCCCCAATTCTTCCAATTACAATGTCTACACAGTTAGGTCATCACCTATTTCGAGTCAATTCGGAAAAGGACCTAACAATTGGTATCAGAGCTATGATCCAGTTCTTGGAGTTGATCAATGGCAGAGCTACAGCAGCTATGTTGAATCGGGATCGCGACAGGGACTTTCACCGGAACCGCCGCCATGGGAGAGCCGAGCATATGAAGCGAGCTCGACCTACCATGGATCTTGGCAAGGAGCTTCCCTGGAACAGCCAGCACAACCGTTCGATTCTGTTCTTGGAGCGTATGGAGATCCGAGTTCGATCTACTATGGCTCTCGGCAAGAAGTTCCACCGGAACCACCACCTCAGCCACCGATCTCGACGGAGGAGAGGCAATTTCAATCTTGTGAAGGTAAAATTCAACAACTCAATGACAAATTTGATCGATTCTTGGAGCAGTTGGTTAGGTCAAGGGAAGAAAAAGAGTTACAACAGTGTAGGAATGCTTCTCTTTCCAATTCTTGGGTTAACCAAAACCCTAACCAATTTTCTCAGTATATGGATGTTTCTCTTCCCAATTCTTGGTTATACCAAAACCCTAACCCAATAGGCATGGCTAATGTTCTTGATAGTAGTTTTTCACTGTCAAATCCTCACCCACAGTATCCAAACCGTAACCAATCACAGATTCTTGATAATATGATACCCAATGAAGAACAGGTCTATATTAGTATGAGACCTGGCCAAGAGCAAATGTGTCAGTTTGAGCACATAACCTCTCTGAATCAGAACACAGGAGTAATCCAGGGGTACACAACAGCTCCAATGTTCAGCCAGCAACCAAGCCAAATGACCACAGGATATGCACATGTGGGTGTTTCAGCATGTACCAATCCAATAACTACATCCATGGGCCATTTAAACCACTGCAATCATGTACAGTTTGGACAAACAAACCACCCCTATGCCCATGCACCACCAGAATCTGCAGAGTCTGGAGAAGCAGCACAGTTTGGTATGGCACACTACTTCACCTACATGTCCAGTGATCATTCTTTAGCAGTACCTGTGACTAATACCACACCAACTTGGGTTACTACCAGCCAAATGACCACCCCCATGTATCCAGAAATGAATTCACAGGGAATAGCAAATTTTGTGCATCCAGGAATGAATTTCCATGGCAGTCCTGTGTATACTGGGATAGATTGCCAAGGAATACAAAGTCTAAGGCAAAGTCCTTCACAAATTGGACAATATGTGCAAGAATCACCTGTGTCTCCAGTGGCATTGCCTATCCCTGTGCAAAGTACTATTAAACCACCACTAAGCTCTATTCAAAATCATAACTCTTTACCTTCCCTGCCGCAAATTCAGTGTGGTATGCTACTGGACCAACGAACAACCTCCAACACTCAACCTCCACAACAACATTCTTCCAATGGAGTACCATCTACAAGTGATGGACACCAATCAGGTGATTTGATCAGTATAGCTTGTGTTTCTGATCTATGTCAGGATTCTCCAAGTCCAGAGCCAGTTGATCTTTCAATTAGGATGAACCAGTTTGCTTCTGTACTCAAATGTGAAAGGAAAGGATCTCCTTGTGAGAAAGTCACAACAGAAGATTACAACCAGGAACTACCACATGATACTATGCTCATTGGAGAGAACATGATGGAACCACAGACCTCACTATCCCTAGGTTCTGCAGTTACAGAAAATCCTGCAGATGTTTCTCTTACACCTTCCAGATCTCTGGAAGTCATCACTCAAAGTCTGAGCATTATAACAGGCCAGACATTGCCAAGCCTTCAGTCACCTCCTTTGGGAAGCTCCCCTAGCTCCCAGAATTCCGATAGGAAAGGTTTACGGACATCAACATTGATGTCGGCATCACAAAATGGCACTGCTAATTTTTTATCTGACAAAGAAAGCATTGAACAGATGATGGCTAACCTTCCTTCCTTATCCTTGATGGTATGGGATCCAGGAAAAGCCTTGGCAGTATTTGTTTACTGCAATATGGACTTTGGAGAAGAACTGCAGATGGTATGGGATCCAAAAAAACAATGAACAGATGGTATGGGATCCAGGGAAAGCCATGGCAGTAATTGTTTATACTGGGAAGGCATTTGTTGAAAAGAAAAGAACTCATACGAAAGAGGGGAAGGTATGGGATCCTGGGATCCAAATTACTCCTCCCTTGACCTTGGGACAAGGTCAATTTAAGGGGTGGGTATTGATAAGTACCCATTCTCCTGGAACATTTACAATGATTGATAGGTGAGCAACAGAGCAGCAGTAGTTAAGCAATAGCAGTGAAGTAGCAACATGAGAGAAGGCAATGTAGCAATCAATGAAGCAATGGAAGATGGAAGCAGCAGTCTTCAGTTCGAGTATCAGTCTCTATAGCCTTCAGTTCCAGAGTAGAGTATTCCTGCATCTTCAGTACACTTGCATTTGATGTATTGGCAGAGTATCAAAGCAGATTATTTGTGTGATCAACCATCTTCATTTGGGTATCAGTTTCCACTCCAAATGACTGCTCAGCATTGCCTTGTCATCTGAATAGAGTGCTGAGTCACCATTCCATAACAGAAAGCCAGCTCATCCAAATTAGTTAGCCACCTCACCTGATTGGTTAGGCCAATGTCTGCAGCTTATAAATAGGGGAGGCCAGAGAGATACAGGTGTGAAGAATGTTATGAGTTTTCTTACTGTTAGTTGAGTGTTAAGTCTTCTTTCTTTCCTTCTTTCTTTGTAGAATGTAATATTCTTCTTCTTCCCCAATTCTCAATAAAACCCTAATTTCCCATCGTCATTAATGGTGTTCTTCCCCAATTCTTCCAATTACAATGTCTACACAGTTAGGTCATCACCTATTTCGAGTCAATTCGGAAAAGGACCTAACACTTGTTTTCAAAATAAAAGGGTATTTTGAAACGGTTCTTGGGTAGCCTATTTGCCAGTACGACACGATTTACATTGTATTCCTAAACTCAATAAAATACAAAAGTACATTGATAATTAAAATACAGATGCGACAACAAACAAAGCTCCAAGTCTTGAACGGTAGCAGGCACAGGCTGTCGCAGTTCGTGCAAGTAGCCATTATATCGAGACAGGGTTAGATCAATTATTAAAATCCGGTTCGACCATGACCAATGGGCCAACATGGATTTATATATATAGACACATGACATGCTATATAAAGGGGTCTATAGGTTCTCCTTGAGACATCTCATTTGTGCTCAATAAAAGTTGTTGAATAAGTTCAACACAAAAGTTTAAGATATTTTTTTCTTTATCTTTGGGATAGAGAGTTTTTTAGAGCAAGAAGAGAAGTGTTGAGAGAGTCATTGTAATTCATTTTCTTTTTATAGTGGAACTGAATCACCATCGTCCATGGATGTAGGCATCTTGGCTGAACCACGTAAATCATTGTTTTTGTGGTTGTAAATTTTCTCTGAGGTATTCTCTGATTTCTTGGTTTATTTCTGATGTGCCCCAACAAATTTGGTATTATGTATCTTTGATTTCTTGGATTTATTTCCGCTGTGCCCCAACAAAAGTGAATGAATTTAGTACTTGCAAACAAGCCAAAATCCAAACTCGTCATACATGTTGATTCTATACATGTAAAGCATCAATTAGTTGAACCTAGTGAATTTATTGTAATTAGGTCACAAGTCAGGTTTGTGTCTATGTTTAAACCAAGTTTGTGTCTATGTTTAAACCAAGATTACATTTTGACCTTTATCATCTTTAGAAGAACTCAATAGGTAATTTATTGAGTTCTCTAATACCACTAGATCCACTACTCGATACAAATTTAAGAGTTTTGGAAAGGTCTCTACCTTCCAACTTGTGACTGATTGCTATTATATTTTTGTTGCAAACTATTATAACAATTTGCAAGACAACAGTTGATTGTAAGGATCTACATATGGAAAACAGGACAAACTTGCAGTTTTGCATTATGCTGATATTGTATCACCAGGATTGATGTTACCAACTTCACCTCGACTACCACCAGTACCGCCGTGGGATTCCGCCATCTTTCTAGCAGATTTCATGTTAACTAGTATGTCGACGCAGAGGCCCCATGGCCAATTTGGAATGTGTCAGCATGAGCATATCTATCAGACTTCACGCTTACTCGATTCACAAGGAGGTGATTTTTTTTTAAGCCGAGGTGATTTTTTTTTAAGCCGAGGAGATTGATGGAGCACCATACCCGTTCAAAATATAGTTTGGGTTTTTATCTATAAGATTTTATTTGATGAGACATTTTGAATAACAGTAATCAAGTGGTTATGTTGGCCTTATCCTGAAATATGGTTATAGAGAAGCAATTTCTTTGGTATATCTTTTGGATCAACTTAAGTTATTTTGTTTGATCATGTAGTTAGCTTTATCATTCCTTGTATAAAGGCATGAATATTGTATAAAGAGTTCATTGATGAACAAAAAATTGAGTTTGAGATGCTTGGTAGTTGCCATCCCTAATTCAATCTAGTTATCAATCCACTCGTTAAAAATTGTTCCACACAACTGCGTCCTCGCCACACCACATCGATATGTCGTCTCGGTGTCCAAGATGTTAGGATCAAAGTGAAAGATGATTGTGATCACTTTCGCCGCCGCCAACGTTGAAATGGGTTCAGTGCAAAAACCGTCGAGCATCGATGTAAGTGTCCTGACCAGATTTCCAATTTTCTATTTATTTAGTAACTTCTCAATTTTGTATTCCAATTTTTTATTAAAAGGAAAATCAAATTATAATACTTTTCCCAATTAAATAGACTCAATTCTCTTTATAAATAAAAGCAAAAACTTTAAAATAAATAAAAGAAAACAATAATCATTCTTACAATAACAGATTTATATGTGCAAAATATTATGTTGACATAGGCGACATCTAGGTGCGCCTAGGCGTTCAGGTTGGAGAGGAGCCGCCTCGACCTGGAAAAAATTCTCCTAGGTGTGCCGATGCTCGCCTAGGCGACCGCCTAGGGTCGTTCCAAGAAAAAAAATGCGGTATTTACATGGGGTTTTTCATCTTCAGTTTTCTATTTTTCTTTAACTTGTGATTTCTGCTTCGATCTCCAATAATAATTTATGTTGCTGTTGTTGCTTCTTTTTCTTCTTCTTCGGCTCTTCTTCTGATTTATGCTTCTTCTTCTTCAGTTCTGTTTTGTTTTACGTTTTGAACTTTTTTTTCCTTTCTTCTTTTGCTACTGATTTCTTCTTTTGTTGATGCTTTCTTCTTCTTTTTGTTGATGCTTTCTCTCCTGCTGCTTCTTCGATTTCTTGTTCTTCTGTTTCTTCTTCTTTTGATATTGCTTCTTCTGTTTCATCGATTTTTTTTCTACTTTTGTTTCTTTGATTTTTTCTTCTTTTGTTTCTTGCTTGATGTTGAATATTGATTATTTGTTGCATCATATATTACATATAGTGCATGAATAGTCGTATACAAAATAACAGAATTGTAGGATACCAAGAGCATAAGGAATCCTGGGCGGGCGCCTAGGTGAGACGGGTGGCATGTCGTCTCGCCCTGCCTCGCCTATCTCCCAATACAACATAGACAAAATATTAATTGCAAAACCCTCCCCTATGTTGCACAATTGTCAAACTTATATTCCAAGTTTAACATTTCTCATTTTAGCCCAATGGAACAATGTTTTCCTCCATCCCCTTCCTCCTCAAGCCTTCCTCTGGCCGACCTCTCCTAGCCACCCAGCTCCGTCGTTGTCGACCGTCGGTGACCTCGACCCCGATCCGGTATTAGAAGCAACGTCCAGCTACCTTGTCTGACCCACCACCATCTTGCCCTCACCCATAGTCACCCCCACTCCTTCGTAGGTCCCAATACTACGTCGACAAACTCGCCTAGCCCGAAGCCCAATATTGTCCCGTGTGTCGAAGGGGTCGCTTCATGTTGATCATTTGTTGCTCACCTGCAGGCCAAAGCCCTCCACTAGCCCTGCCCTCTTCCCAAGAGTTGCCTGACAAGACCTAGCCTCGACGACAACCACTTGCACTCATCGTCAACCATTGCATCGTCGGTCGACATTGGTCCTGATCTTGAGCACAAAAAACAGAGCAATGATATTTCAACAGAATCAGAAGTCTACGAGCACTTCTTCGCAGTGTGATTTCTCCGTCTATTCTTCGAACTATTTCTTCCCCTTTATTACTGGTATAGCCCCCTAGCTCCTTATCAATTTTTAGCATAAATCTCGATCATTTGATATCAAACTTGAGACCAAAATGGGTGGAAATAATTTTGTTTTATTTGAAAATCTCTCGATCGGATGGCGTCCCGTTGATCCGGTCAACCTATCATGAACTACATGTGCCTAAAAGCACATAATCCCACCTGTGAGAATTAGTGTATCTCGAACTCGTCGACCGTACACAACAAATTTGACATGTATCCGTCGATTTTTATCGTATCAGTAGTTCTTATAAAATTCCAATTACTTTTCGCGTGCTCGTCGGATCGCGACAAGACTTACGATGTTAGACTCGCGACGTTTGACTTGTCATATGGCGTAAGTTTCGTCTAATTTTGTAACTGTCAATACCGTTGACGTCGATTAGATCGTCATACCGCGGGCTTCATGATTCGACACCAGCTAGCACATTTGCAAACCGCTCAACGAAATTCGATTCTAAGAGGACATTGAGTGCGCAATTTCTTTTTTGCATAGTTTGATATATATAATTCGGCATGTTTGGACATTTGCTAACTTTGCTCCTTTTTCTGGTACCTTGCGAGTCCGACTGCGGATCCCATTTGATCATGAAACGATAATTTTCCATACGTTGGTCAAATTAGACTTATGGACACGTTTTTTTTTGCCTATGATCATGTTGGACTCGTGAACATATATGTTTCAACATTCGAAGATAGTTGTTGTTTTGGTATTCATGATATTCTATCCGACATGTATGTGTCTAATACATCGACGCTTCACCAACCGTCATAAGAAAAACATACGTTGTCATAGCTATATTGATTTCTCATACACTGATCCTGCATGTTTACTATTCTTCATTTGTCATATATATTGTTCTTTGTGTGTTCGAGACTGACAAGGGTGCAATACATTGATTTAGTTATTTGTTGACATAATTGTTAGTAGACGACCAAAATATTATTTTAGAGAGATTGTCTTGTTGACCCTAGACACTTACATGAATTCATGACACGGATATATAACTCATATAGGATGTACTTTCGTATCCAACTTATCGTCGATACGATCGGGTCGTGTGTCGGTATAGCTCGTACTTGATTTTATCATTATTCTTGTTGTATAGTACACTCGCACTTGACATGAAACTTAGACTCGGATTGTACGTGTTGTTTATCCGACCCAAGCAGTAGCATTGGGTGGAATGGAGAATCACTAGGCGTAAAGGTTAATTTTGCACTCTCCTTGTATACTTAATGGTCGCTAGCGACTCGGATGAGAGATACGTAGGTCGTTACCCTATATATACTTGATGGGCACTAGTGGCTCGAACAAGCACTACTTGCAACATGTTTACCCCCTAGACGGAGAGCCCTTGCGTATGAACTTTGTCTTCATATTACATATCACTTAGTCATTAGCATAATTGTACCTTTACTTAATTGTACCTTTACTTCATGTTGATAGTAGTATTTCAATTTACATTATGGCATACTTCTACGTATCTTGTTGCGTTCCTCTGGGGATCTGGATTTTTTTAGGCTTAGACGCTCAGGCTTATCCCTGAGGATTACGGACCGGGCAATGACACTGCAGTCGCCTACGCCTATGCCTACGTCGGGAGTTCAAATTGAATTTGGCTACATATTCGAGGGGTTGGGTCAATTACAAGGGTAAATCATATTAGAATCTTTACATAGTGCCTTCTTCACGTGACCATTATGGATTTTTTTTTTCCTTTAATTAGAAAAATCCTACATTATTCCTTCTTCCATGTACTTCCATGCCTAATTGAGAATAGAGATGCTCAAAAGGGTGTTATCCAAGAGAAGAGGGTAGGCTTCATCTAGAAGGTTGGTCAACAAGGATGGGATTATCAAAGGGAATAGGCGGCCATGAGGGTTTTTCTAGACGTTTCAAACGCAAGGAGAGGGGTCAACAAGGATGTGGACGGGAGGAGGTGGCGTCCTGGAGAGGGTCGACCTAAAGAGGGTGGCAGGACCTCCAAAAGAAGAGGAAAGGTGGTTTACTATTAGGGTTTTAGGGCTAGGGTGCATGAGGAAGAAGACAATTATAGAATGGTAACTTTATTTATTCTTTTAATAGCATAGGGTAGCAAGTTGCAAAAGCTTAGAACCTCTGGGTATTTAAATGTCAATTTTAAAGTTTAGGTTAGCAATTTATCAATTTTGATATTTTAGGGTATCAAGTTGCAACTTGGACATAGTTTAGGGTATTTAGTTGCAAACTAGCCCTATAATAATAGAACCACTAAGATCAGAAAGTAGCAATTTCTGTCACTTTTAAACAATTGATCAAGTGCAGCCTAAGATCTAAAGGAGGACCAACTTTGAGTCTGATATCTTTTTATTTGAAACCTAGTGTCCCCGGCGGGATACGATGGAGATTAACGTAGATAAGGCTAGGGGTGCTTTGCAGAGATTTAGAAGGGGATTCTGTTGGGTATCTATGGTTCTGTTGTGATGAAAAAAACAAAAAAAAGACTGGAACTCTGGTTAACTTAAAATAGTTTAACTTATGTCTCCCCTCAAATTGCCCTTCCTCTTTTTTGTCTTCTTCCTCTTATTTGCCAAAAAAATCAACGCCCTCAACTTCTTCTCCTTCTACAATCCTATTCAACCGGATAAATTTCTCCAGATATTTCCCAGCAGCACCATCTCTAATTTATACTTTGAAACACCATGTAGATACATCAAAAATAAACAAAATTCTGATTAACTTAAAATAGACTTCACGTTTTGAAACCCTACTTTTATGAACAAAGTTCCAACCAAGGTTATAGATGTCAGATTCACGTCGGTTTGGATTCTGAAGTGCCGGATGTCGAATGTCTGAAATACATTTTAAAATGTCGAAAGTCAATAAATATATAGTATATTACAAATTATATATACTAAATGTTCTATTTAATAATTTATAAATGTCCTAAAAACTAAATAGCAACTAACATAACTTGATAAAATTTAATTCCAAATAAAAATACTACTAATATTAAGATCTTGTATCAAGTAATTTAAAATTCTAAAATATAAGTCTCTACAACTCGACATACGTTTGAAGTTAACGAACATCAAAAGTCATTTTTAAATATATCCGACGATATTGGATTATTATGTGCCAGCTGATATATTGGTCAGTTTCAACCCAATAGACCGGGTGATATTCTCTCAAACGATATAATCGACATATGGTATGGACGTGTCATTTTCCTTGTGAAAAATGATATTTCGGACAACCATCTATAACATTGGTTCCAATTGCAACCCGTTTCCAAACTAGGCCTAGTGTCTTACAAACAAGTTTCTATCCAAACATAATAAAAAGTTGTTAAAGGAGGAATTGGATAGTCATCATCAAGAACAAACTTAAGGAAAGGTTGGTATAGGTCATAGATTAGATCCTAGAGATTTATAAGAATTTCTAGAATAGAAGGCTTTGTAATCTTATCCTCGTTATCCTTGTTTTGGTATTGTTAGATTATAGGCAAAAGCCCCGCATCATCCAATCAATCAACATGATTCAGTTCATTCCCCACCGCCATGATTGCTCATACATCATTCCCTGCCGCCCTCAATTGTTCGTACCTCATTCTCCCTCGTCATCAATTGTTCTTACATCATTCCCACTGCCATCAATGTTTCATATAACATAATATTGTTTGTGTTGCTATCATGGACCAGGATAATTGTGTGACTCAGTAAAAATCTTTAACTATGTTCAAAACAAAAAATTACATGATATTCGCATCCCCTATCTGGTTGAGGTCCTTTGACATCTTGCTCCAGAGTCCAAATTACCCCATTGACTAATCATGAACACTTTCCAACCTGCAATATCCCAACATCTTTGCACAAGCAGCACTATCGAGAACATTTATTGATTGTCTGCCACAATCCGCCCCTCACCAACCGAAACATACCTTCCTGACTACTTAAGAAAGCCGATTTGCATTGCACCACCACCATCTAGTTCCACCACATAATACCCAAAACATCTCTATCTACCCCACAGCCAGTGAGAAGAGCTTCAAAGAATATAAGCTTAATTCTCATCCAGTTGATCGAAGTTATCAAACCACATGTTTCTACCCATGGCTTGATATCATAGATTCAAATATATGCAAGTTATATGGCTTTGCTTCACGTTTATACGGATCTTTTCTTTGGAAGCGTCTAGTGTCTCTTAGTCATGGTTTTTTTTTTCCAACTAACCTACAGTGTTTTCAAACAGAACATGTAAACAATTTCAGTATCATTTGCTTTCTTGATTCTCTAAACAAAAAAATTCAAGTGAGGTTAATCTTCAAATGAAGGAGTTTCTTGATTTATGGGTACAAACTACAAATTCTCACATCCACGAATCTCACTAGATCATGTCTACGAGTAAAAACACCGAAGATCTTAAGGGAGAGAGAGTTACCGTGCATGCAGGCAAGGATCTTGCCGAGATCGCTGGTGGGGGTGACAAGGACGCGGGGCCCCTTCCCCGCAATAGTCATCACGCCGACCGTGTTCTCCGGGTTCGACTGCCATCATTCGAACACGACATCGTCATCATTATCAGAACCGAAACCAAGGAAATCAAAACCCTAGGGACAGAGAATGGGGCTTATACCTGGGTTTTGGCGCCGCAGATGAGATTGACGGCGTCGGCCTGGGCTTGGAACCGGGTGGGGGCGTAGTCGCCATTCCTCATCCACTCCGAGTCGTCGATGCAGATCATCGTCGCCTGCAGCAGTGCACAAAGAAAGAGAAGATAAGAGATCTGTTGTTAATAGAAAGAGTAAAACCCTAATTTAGGCCTAAATAAACAAGAATTAGGGTTTGATGGAAACCTCGAGAACCATGCTTGATGAGTAGAGTTGCAGTGAGAGGGAGAAGGCTTGGGGGAGATTTAGAAACAGCTGTGTTTGCGTGTGCTAAGTAAATAATATTATTACCAAACACCGGTTGTCGGTCTGCATGCCAACTCATCCACATACATGGCACCCGTGTGCCCACATGGCATCTTTAGTTGGCAAAACCAAAAAAAAACTTTTCACTAATTTTAATTTCTATAAAATGGAGAATATTAAATAGAAAATTTTATGATTTAGTTTAAAAGTGGGACACAATATTAAGGTAAATTTTTATACTACATCAACGTCACATAGGGCGAAAATTGGGATGGAAACCATTGTTGAAGATTTTTTTTTCCTAAACAAAAAATTTTACCATAGAAATATAAAAGATAGAAACCCCTGTTGGAGAATTCTAATATTTATTAAGACTACGAGAAGACTAAAAGACGGCTAGTTGTCTTAATTATTATAAATTTATTGTTATATTAGTATTATCATATTATTATTATTTATATTATTTCAATACTTTAGGAAGACCAAGGGGCAGCTCCCATAATTATCTAGCTATCCCTATTAATTTTAATGAATAATTCTAATTAGTAAACATATGAAGGGTATATTCTGAAAGAAACGAACTCAAGTAACCTAGTGGTCAATTATATATATATATATATAATGCGGCTTGGAAACAGCTCAAAAGTGAGCTGTCCAAGCCATATGTATATCGTCATCCATTTAAATAATTAAATACTAATAAATAATAACTAAACAACTACCTAAATACTATATTAATTATTTTTAAGAAATTAACTAAGTATATAATTATCTAATATAATTTATTTATAACTAAATAATTTGGTTAAGGTGGAATGCTTAAGTTCAAATCCTAGGAATGATAGTTTTTACAATAAATTTATATCTAATTTTTTAACATTTTTTTCACACGTGCATATTATTTTTTATAACTAAATAATTCTAATTCAAGTGGTTAAGGTGGAAGGTATTTTTCTTGTTGTAAGTTCAAATCCTGTAAATGATAGTTTTTTATATCTAATTTTTAGCATTTTTTCGCACATGCATTGCACGTGCATGTTACTAGTATATATAAGGTTGGAAATTGATACTTTTAGAACATAAAAGTTCCACGGTAAAGCCTAGAAGTTTTTCTATTATATATAAGATAAGATATAGATGAATAATTTTAATCATTAAACATAAGAAAGTGTATATTTGGAATGAGAAAAAAAATCACAGTGAAGCTGATTTTTTTTTTTTATTAAATAGTAGTATAGATATATATCTATTCTACTATATAATAGAAAAACCTAGATGGTGAAACTTTTAAATTCCAAAAATACCCTTACATACTTATACTAATTATCTATTCTACTATATATCTATTCTACTATATAATAGGAAAATTTAGATGGTGAAACTTTTAAATTCCAAAAATATCCTTACATACTTATACTAATTAAAAATAGTTCATTAATTTTAATAAGGACAACTTAATAATTAGGAAGACTACCCTTTGGTCTTCCTAAAGAGTCTTCCTAAACTAATTAAGAAATATTAAAATACGTGCAAGGCACGTGCACATATGCTAGTAGTAGTATAGATTTATGAGAAGATTCAAACTACTAACCACCTATGTAAGACATTGTGGCTTAACTACTTCATGTATTATACTTTGTGTTAAGATAAAACTTCTTTTATATTTAACTCTGAATTGGTTGATCTCACCAAACTATTTTCTTTCAAACTCATTCATTTTGTTAAATCTATTTTTAAGTTGAATATTATATTATTTTCTAAAATTTGAATATAAACTTTAACAAAATTACATATTTTTATAAAATATTTATATTATTTCTTACATGTGAAGATTGTACATCAAAAATATGGTGTAGATGTATATGATTTTTAGTATATGATACATTGTTCTCTTGAATTATTTTATATAAAGATGAATATTTTATATTGCTTTGAATTAATTATTTTAGGGTACTATATATTTTCTCTTAAATTATCTATACTACTATATAATAAGAAAAGTTCATGCTTCACCGCGTAAATTTTTCTTCCAAATATATCCTTACCTATCTATATTAATTAAAATTATTCATTAAATTTATGCGGGCATCTAGTAATTACTTATTAAAAAAATTAAGAGGGTTGTCATTTGCTCTTCCCAAGCAGTCTTGTTTATATAAAGATGAATATTTTATATAGCTTTGTATTATTTAGTCACATCAAATTTTATATTACTTTGTATATTTATTTTATAAATATAATATTAATATATTTATTTTAAGCATAATTATAATATATTTTTTAACTTTCTCTCTTCGGTCAAGTCACCATTAAATAATGGATGTTTTTACAGCCAAAAAAAGTACAACTAAGTTTATAATTAAATTCTTCCAAACGATAAATTATAAATCTGTGACATCATCTATAATCAAATTTCTAAACAATTTTAGTATTGAAAATCATAAACATTTGTAAACAATTATAAACATTTAGAGACAATTGTATACATTTTTACACAATTGTAGATATTTACAAACAAACATAAACATTTAAAAACAATTATAAAATTGATAAACAATTGTAAATATATAGAGACAATGGTAAACATTTAAAATAATTGCAAATATTTCAAGCAATCGTAAACATTTACAAATAATTTTAAACATTCAAAAACAATCATAAAGATTTCTAAATAGACATTTACTTTATGAAATTTCTGCAATTAATCAGTCCTTCTATATTTCTTTATTTTTAACTATTTAGAAATGATGCTACATGATTTACATTCAATATTTCGACTAATGTAATTTAACTCAGTTGCAATTTTTATTGTTGTAATACAAATATGTTATTTGAATGTGTCTTGAATAAGGAGAGAATGAAAAAAATGGTATATATTTTATTTCTAAAGTTAATGCAAATACAATATATAAATATTGTGTTTATATTATTTTATTTAAATATATAAAGAAATACGAAATTTGAGATGACTAAAAGTGGTATGAAGGGTTGTAACGTCCAAGAACCATAATACTGGAGAGCGGGGGCAGATTTAGCCCAGCTACGCCATACGAATTACTCTGGCACCTCATATAGCGGCCATGACTATCTAGAGACAAGTGGGAGACCAGTTAATCAAGCCATTGACATTATCATAGGGTCTGACAAATCCTATATCTCAATCCAAACAAACAAACAACAACAAGAGTAATCACATATAAAAGGTTATAAGGCATCACAAATACCGAGACATACATGGTCATGAAAGCTAGTATAAAGAAATATAATACTAATATAGTGTCCAACACAATACATAGCAATATAGATAGCGGTCGTCTAGAATATACAATCACGTCGTCGAACGACGGTGGGAACATGCTCCTGAATACAAGGGCTAAACACTTGTCATGGGCTAAGCACCACAAATAAAATACAAAATATGCAAGTAGAAGACGGTAACAATCCACTCACGGTCCGGTGCTGTAGTCCTCCGCGTACGGTCATCCATAAGAAAGTTGGTAGATCCTTTAGTGCTACTAATATACCTGGCCATGCAAAACCAGTGGGTCAATCCCAAAGAGTAAGTATCACAAGGAAAGCTCCAAGAGGGAGACATTAAACCAATGTAAAATATTAGCATGAAACCCTAATCAATAAAATAGTACATAGGGGCATGAGTCGTAGCCTAACTTTGTAGCCTATTGTTGGAATAATAACCTACCCCTACACCAAACAATGAAAAGGGGTGAACTACTACGCCGAGATAGCCTACGTCTCCAAGACTACTAGCAGACAATATGGTATACATCAAGTGATTTAATAGACCGGGCAAACAAATCATATGACTTGCTATATTATATTTAGGTTAGCCCAATTAATATGCAATAAGAATCCATCAATCGTGTAATAGTCGTAACCAATAATACGACATTTTTGATTTATTTTAATTATTTATACATCTCAAAAAAAATTCTAATTAATTATTAATGTTTTGTTTTAAAGAAAAGGGTGATTTTCTTTTCATAAATATAAATAATTACATATAAACCCCTTTTGAGAAGTTTGTAATTTCAGATTAGCATGGACACCTAGTCAATGGTATGTGTCTTCATGCATGTAGAGAAGGGACATGGGGCATGATGGTTATGCCAAGTGGATTATTGCATGAAGAGTACTCTTTTACTCTTATTTCAATGCCATATTTCATTTCCCTCTCCATTCTTCCTCATTCCTCCTCCTCCACCCATTCTCCTCTTCCCCTCCCTCTCCCGCACCGTTGGCGACGCCCGCCACCTCCGGCCGCCCCAAGCACACCAACTCCATCACCACCTCTAACACTACTATCATCATCTTCCTCTCCATCTCCATTATCAAAACCCAAACCCCCCTCTTTCAAAAAAAAGAGAAGAAGAAGAAGAAGAAGAAAATAATTTGAAGGAAGAGGAAGAAGAAGAAGAAATTGGAAGAGCAAGATCCAAGCCCTAATCTCCAAATCAATTTTTCAAGGCAAATCCTCTTCCCTTCTCTTGAAATTTTCATTTGACCCTCTCATTTTGACATGAAACAACATAGTTAGTTTTAATTCTGAATTTTGTGGAATCCATGATCAAACAAACCCTATGTCCCAAATTTCAATTCCTAATTTTCCCAAGGCAAGTCATCTTCCCTATTTCCTCTTGATAATTATTTTAATTTGGTTTTCTTAATTTTCATGAATTAACTAGTTAAAATTTCAATTCTAAAATTTATGGATTTATTGATAAATCCAAACTTATAGTATTGTAATGTGCATATATGAGCCTAAATTTGGTAGGAATCCATTATAGACACTTTGCATCTAAATTTGTGTTGTGATTATATATATATTATATATATATATATATATATATATATATATATATATATATATATATATATATATATATTTTTATTTTTTTATTTTATATATATATATATATATATATATATATATATATAAAATAAAAAAATAAAAAAAAATATATATATATATATATATATATATATATATATATATATATATATATATATATATATATATATATATATATATATATATATATATATATAAAAAATATATATATATATATATATATATATATATATATATATATATATATATATATATATAATATATATATATATATATATACACACACACACACACATGAGACCTATATATATAATGCATGTGTGTGTGTATATATATATATATATATATTTCCTTACTTGAATATGTATATATATGAGTTAGTTTTCGATTTTAACACATTATATCAATTATGTCCACTTTTTAAAATATACCAAATTGACATGTTTTGGCATGATTAATTAGTTAAATTAAGTATTTTAGGTTCCTATATATCAAGGTAACCCTACACCTATTTATTTTCAATTTTAAAACTTCTTTTGCACACTCAAGAAGCTGAAATGTGAGTATATGTAGCAAGTTTGGATTTAGTTGTTAAAAATTTAGATTTAATTTTGTATATAATTATCATCAAGCCAATATTGCAAAGGTTATAAAATTATTTTGTATATTATGACATTTGGAAGTAAGATTTTAATATCATTGTGCTACTAATAATTTTTTTGAACCTGGATAGTATTTAACAAATTGCATACCCAAGAAAATAATTCTTGTTTGCTAAAGAAAAAGGTATATTTGCTTGCTTGCTAAAATAAAATGTATATTTTGCTTGATTGCTTACGTGCTAAGGTAAAAGGTTCATTAAATTAAATATATATGTACATATATTATTTTGTGTTTTTTTTTTGTGTTGAGAGTTGCTCCACCGATGGGGTCGATGAACCCAAAATATTATAATTGCGTGGTTCCGGTATTGAGGGTTGCTCCACCGAAGGGGTCGGCGTACCCATATTTATTTTTCTTGTGTTTCCTTGTATAGGAATTATTTTCGGATTAATAAATACAAAGAAGACTCTGCCGAAATTTTTGAGAATTTCCAGAGTTAGTCATTTTCGGATTCTGGACCTTTTGGAAATTATGAATTTTTCATAGATCCTGAATTTCTCCTTTGGTTTTAAATACCTTTCCTGGACTTTTCAAGTTCCAGAAAAGATGATACTATCTCGTGAATTAAACTTGACTTTTAAGACTCCCGTCTAAGGATAGTTTCTATTGAATTTGAATGTCTTAAATTTTACTAGAATATGTTGCATTGGGTTGGGAGAGAAATCATTGGATCACACCCAGCTGACTTCCTTGTAATATAATTTTTGATCTTCGTACTGATCAGTCCCTGAATCGGTGTTCGTACGGCCGCGCAAATATTCGAGGTGAGGCTTAGCTCATCTTTCTGATACAAATGGACATCCAGGCCCTGAGTTCAGCTCAGCTATCCATTGTGTATGTTTCATGCCTTGAGTTTCAGCTCAGAATATATGTTATTTTATTAGACATCCAGGCCCTGAGTTCAGCTCAGCTATCTAATGAATGGATTCGATATTCTTGGTAAAGTTCAGTCATACGAATTCTTTTTATAGCTCATGATTCAATAGTCGACTCAGATGATTCAAAAACTAACTCATGATGCTATCTTGCTTGTAATCACATCAATATGTGATAGTACAGGCAGATGGATAATCTAAGCACCATCTATTTTTTACGAGCCTGATCCCGGATAAATGGGATTATTGTCGAGATGTTAGGCGTGTGTGTGTGATCTAGAAGGGTTTCTCTAACTTGCATTCAGGTATAGAAAGGTCTTATATGTTCTTTGTGACATTATTTTAGAGAGCTATGTACTACTTGTCTGATATCCTACGATATGAGTTCAATTGTTCAAGTATGCTCCTTCTTGCATTCATTTATCTTATCATCATGTATTCTTAACTCTCTCCTTTGATCGAGGACTTGCTCATCGTATTGACTGTTACGACTCACTCCCGAATAATCAGACAAGAGTCAGACACGTCCAGCCTACGTTGGAAGACTCAACGTAGTAAGCTGTACCAAGCTAGAAAAACTAACAAGTCAATATGAATAAGTACAAATCACAACATCTATAAACGATCCCAAAAAGGTCACCATAATCCACAAGTCCATATAACATATAGGTACCAGAGTCAACAAGAATAAAATACTGTCATGACCCGCTCCCGAATAATCGAACACGAGTCGGACACACTCAGCCTTCGTCGATGGACACGATGAAGTAAGCTGTACAATTCTAAGGAAAACTCCAAGATACAAGAAAGATAAAACATCACAGCTACTATACACGTTTCCAGAATCACCACAATCCACAAGTTATTTATATAATATCATCCGGAGACAAATCCAGTAACATAAATAAAAATTATACAATCCTGAAATCCTCAATACAATACAATACGTGATAAAATCCTCTAAAACAAATTTAAGAAAAGTGTAACACCCAGTTTTCCAGATGAGAGAAATTTTGAAATTTTGTAATTATAATTATTATTATTGATATTTATTTCATATTATAATTTTTGGTGATTTTTTTAATCATTTTAAACTATTTAAAAGCTGTTTTAAGTTAGACTTGTGATTTTGATGTGCTGCCAGTGAAACCCTAGAGACTGCATGACCTAGAGCCTAACCATGTCATTAGGATGATTTAATTATCATTTTTAGCCTAGGGGTAATTTGGTCATTTTGACTTGTTTGAATTATTTGATTATTTACTGGATTGACGATTCCTAGTTTGGGCTTTGACTTATAGAGACTTGTAGACTAGTCTAGAAGCTAACCCTAGCCATGGTGACCCTAGTCTAACTTAGGTTAACCTACTTTTAGTCATTAGAAACTAATTTTGGATTAGGAGGATTAGTTTAAGTAAAATTATTGCATGGGTTATGGTTTAATGAAATGACCTGTGATTTAAGGACTTAATGACTTGTGACTTGGCCCATAACTAGAAGCCCTAACCCTAACCAAACCTTAAGTGACCAGCCACATAGGGATCCTCATCCTATATAAACACTTATTCATTAGTTCTTATCTCTTTTATTTCATTTCAACACATAGGAAAAGAAAGGTATTTTCTCCCCTTCCAAAAATTTCCATAAATTTATTTTAATTTATTTTTAATCCTAGTCTTTTACATTAGGTTCTAATTTCTATATGTTTATTATTTCTGGAGGTTAATCTCAGTTTTGGGTTCATTTGGAGCATTTGGCCATCAAGGAGAATACCCCCATTTGAAGCTCTTTCTAGCTTTTTGCACCTATAGGTAAAACTCCACAAATTGATCTAAATTTCTGTTTTCTTTGCATTTAGGGCTAGAACTAGGAGTCCCCCAGCTATCCCTGGAGTTTGAGCCAATTTTGTGTCCGTTTGGTGCCCGTATCGGACACATGTCAATGTATAAGTGTAGGTGTTTGATGAAATATCACTTATGAATTTATTTTCGATTTTCGTAAATGTAATTACATGAATTTGTAGATCTAAGTATGTACATTAACTTTTGTGAAGGGTGTTAGGTATTTCTATGTCGTTTTGTGTCAGTTTTTAGTGTTGGACATGCGCGCACTGGACACGTGCACTGTCCTGCATCACGGGCTCGATTTCTTCTTGTATCGGACACGAGGACATGCCAAATTTTGGGAGAATGTCAGGGCACTGACTGACATGGCTCTCCCAAAATTTGGGGCCATATGGTGCAGTGTGCGAGGAGTTCTCCTCCTCGCACTGGCCGCACTGGCCGCACGCGCGCGCTGTGCACGCGTGAATTCTAGCCACTGACACGGCTCTAAAGCTGACACGACACGTGTCTAGGACACATTGCAGGGCCATGGACACGTAGCCCTATATGGGGCGAACACGTGGACGTGACCACGACATGTGTCGTGCAACGTGTCGTGTCCTAGAGTGACACACACGTGTGCACGACACTTCCTGAACACAGTTTTGTGTCTGTGAATGTGTGGTCGTTTGGACATGTTTGTGTCCACTTGGTTGGACATAAACACCCCCTGTGACACGTACACATGTGCTAGATCATTTACCAACCACTAGTTTGTATTTTTAGCACGATTTCAGTTTTGACTTATCAATTTCCCCTAAACCACTGATACGAGTTCCAGTTTTGGAATTTCTGAGAATTTATTCCTTGTTAAATTGTTTTAAACTGATCTTAACTTGCCAAAATTGATCCATACATGTGTATTAGACTATTTTTAAGGTTGATTGTTGGTTGGTGTGGGTTTTAGATTACGAATATGGGATTTCGATATTGGAATGGGCTGTAGACAGTTAGTTTCTGTTTTTTTCCACTGTTGAATATCTGAACTTTAATTCCCTATTGCAACTGAAATTGATGTTAATTTTCATGATTATATTACTTACACAAGTGCATTAGGTCACTATTAATGTGGTTGCATGTTTTGGTTTGGGGATAGCAGGGAAAATTGGGTTTTCGAGTTGGTTTTGGGCTAAATGATTGCTGAGAACCTTGTTGAGCTGTCATTACTAAAATTTCCTGAGATTTCCTACCATCATTGTATCATCACTCACATTATTGTTGTACACACAAATTTCTGTAGTATAATGGCAGTCAGAGATTGAATGATGTATGCTTTGAGTGTGGTCATTCATATGGCTGTTCCTATTTAGTTTCTGGTCTCAGTATTTAATGGACTGTGAACTTCAAAGAAAATGTTTGTTAAACAGTTATAAATCATGCCTCTCTAAATGTGTGATAGACATGAATTTCAATTCCCTGAGATATTACACTCTCTCTATTATACACAATTGTAAATTCCTGAGTTTGTAAACTGAGAACACTATCACTTGACACACACACACATGTGGTATCACACCCTCACATTGGTATCTTTCCATCACTACATTGATGAAATATACACTGAATACATCTAGTTATAGACATCCTGCATTGCATAGGCATCCTCACATTCACTGCCTTCAAATTTCTGATACACACACACATTGGCCTATACACTAGCCTACAGCCCCATATACACACAATGTTTTTCCCTATTGGCACACACACTTCATTAACACCCTCTTGTACTCTCAACACACACACACACACACACACACACATGAACACAAATGCACATGTGCCTTTTTCCTATCCTCTATGTATATGCATGATTTTCAGTTTCCTATATTCAATGTATATACATATATATATATATATATATATATATATATATATATATATATATATATATATATATATATATATATATATATATATATATATATATAAAATAAAATTAGATTATATATATATATATATATATATATATATATATATATATATATAATCTAATTTAAAATAGTACACACATATAATATATAGGCTACCTATATGTGCATCTCACATATAATATATATATATATATATATATATATATATATATATATATATATATATATATATATATATATATATATATATATATATATATATATATATATATATTTAATATATATATATATATACATATATATATATATATATAAAAAAAATATATATATATATATATATATATACACATATATATATATATATATATATATATATATATACACATATATATATATATATATATATATATATATATATATATATATATATATATATATATATATATATATATATATATATATATTATATGTGAGATGCACATATAGGTAGCCTATATATTATATGTGTGTACTATTTTAAATTAGATTAATATTAATATATGTATATGTGTGAAAGTGTGTAATGGACTATGTGATTAGCCTAGACATATAGCCTATGGCTCATAAACATGTGTTTATGGCATGAATGCCAGTGATCATGTGTAGTTGACTTGTATAGCCTAGATAGTGTGTGTGCTTGCTAGAATGGGCTGGTTAGGCCTAGTGAGACTTGTTTGGCTTAGGCTTGACCTAGTCGACTTAGTTTGACTAGTCTAGTTGACTGAAGTCGACCAAAAGTCAACATTGAGTCTAGATGTGACCAATTGACCTAGTTTGACTAGTGTAATTGACTTGGGTTGACCCAGAGTTGACCAAGTTTGACTTGAACCTAGTTTGACCTAGACAGTTGACCAGGTTTGACTTAGAGTTGACTTTGACCTAGATTGACCTAGAAATCATGTAGATTGCATCATAGACATCATTTGTCTTATTTTAAACACATTATAATATGTACTGCTCTATTTAGGATACAGTGACTCCGGTGCAGACATCTGATATTTTACTACTCTTTTCAGAGTAGCAGGCGAGTACATTCTCTGATAGTTCTTCCATTTACTTATCGTTTACTGTACTTCAGTTGTAGCTAGTTCTATTTGATTCTATATTACAAACACGATTTGATATTACTAGATCCATTTCATGCGACACTCACTTATTCGTGTCTGGCCTCTATTTCTGGAACCACCTACTGGAACCACCCTGGAATCATTTACTGGAACCATTCGTGTACTGGCTGGACTTATACCTATTTTCGTGTCGAGTTATGGATTCACTTGTACTTGCTGGGCGGGGAAATATTGGAATAGGCATGTGAACATACACAAATACTGGAACCACTCCCTTGGAATTATACTAGAACGATAGCCATCCCACACTTGGCCGAGTGTGCGGTGTGCCGTATTACCTACAGCCGTTCATATGTCGATTCCGATATTTTAAAAACACACTGTTAGAGTATAAACTGGACTCACCCTGGGATCTTTGATCATTGACTGGACTCACCTTATACTGGACTCGTCTTGTACTGGAATTATCTGGTATTGGATTTACATTGTTTGGACTCACACATGACTCTTATTATACTGTCTGGACTTATATCGTGCTACTCTAGTTCAGCTAGAATATATTTTTACAGTCTTTATTGCCATGATTCTCTTCTTGTTTAGTTACTTTCCTCTCCTTGTACCTTAACTATTCTCTATAACATTACCTGTATAAAACTGCCATGATTCATCAATATAACTGCTTATAACTGCTTTATAGTTCTCTGTCATTTACTTGGGATTTCTTGATGAATTGTACTCGTTCTTGTCATGACTGGACCTGTTGAAAATATTACAGATAATTGCCCGAGGATATTTGCCCTACTTGCCTTGGAGCAGGAGATGGCTTAGCTACCTTTGGCCCCGACACTCAGGAGTGATCGGGAGACTAGCTAGTAGACTTGGTTTAGTTTTTATGTTTTAGAACTTGAATTGTAATAACTTGAGATACGAGTTTCTTTTTGAGTTTGTTTGAGATATTATTATTTAGTAGTTATAATTGTTGTTGTTTAGTCTTTAGTTATAAACTTCTGTGTTATCTTATCGTTCTTAGACTGTGATTGAGATTTCGTTATATCTTATACTTGTCCTCCGTTCGGAATTGATCATGATGAGTACATTATAATTGCGTGAGTTGCTGGTTAGATAGTAACATAGGACATCGCTCTACCGCCGACACTGTGGCATAGGCTGGGCGTCGTTACATACTCGTACCCTCACAGTAGGTGCAGGTCGTGACATATTTTTAGTGGTAGCCCATGCAGGTCGAGAGTCGCATTAGTGCGATATCGCGGTAGTACGACGACTTAGTTGTACTGCTGCGAGCCTGCGATAGGATTGAGAGATAGGCTTAAACAGAAAGGTACTCATCACAGTTAGAAAAAATTCTGCTTTAATTCATGCCATCTACATATCTTACTGATTGTCTTCCTTGAAATAAACTGTCCTCCTTTGATTTTATCGATTCCTGCTCAGTATTGACTTCCTTTTCGATCTGTCTTCAGAATGGTGGAGACACGATCATATCGCTCTGGTACAGCAGCCGCTGGAGAGGGGTATGCCACCTCTCGTCCATTGCAGCAGCCTGTTGAGACTGTAGCACCTTCTGTTCCTGATCAGACAAGAGCTACTGTAGCCTATGGGAGAGTGCATGTACCTGTCCAGAGGCCGGCCCCAGTCATTCCGGAGGCATTTCAGCAGCAGCACCCGCAGCCACCTGCAGGAATGGTTGATACTGCCCACCTATTTTCATTTGTAGAGAGGATTCTGGCATCTCACCCAGCAGCAGCGACAGACTGCCGATTTCCGTCAGGGGATTGACGAGGCCCACCAGTTGGTTCGTACTACAATAGAGATGGTGACTGCTCAAGAGGAGCAGCAACAGCCTTATCGAAAGGAGAAGGATATCCAGGACTTTCAGAAGATGCATCCTAGAGAGTTCTTGGACACTGAGGGCATCCATAATGCGGACGATTGGATCGAGCAGATCAAGAAGATATTCAGACTGGCGGAGATACCAGCTCGACTCCATATCGAGGCGACGGGCAGTCAGATGCAGGACTTAGCCCGTGCGTGGTACCAGACAGATCCCAGGGTGGGAGTTGAGGGTCAGACTTGGACGCAGTTCAAGGAACTGTTCAAGGGGCAGTTCTTTCCTGATGTGGTCTTGGTAGGCATAGAGGCACAGTTTGAGAGCCTGGTTCAGGGGAACCAGTCAGTTGTCGAGTACGCCGATGAGTTTTGCCGGTTGGCCTGGTTCATTGATGACTTGACTGAGAAGACGAAGGCGAGGAAGTTCTGCCGAGGCTTGATTAGGGAGGTTCGGCCGCTGACTAAGAGCGACCGGAATGCTACCTACACGGAGATATTTTCTGGAGCTATGGCAGCGGAGGACGACCTAGGGTTGAAGCTGAAGAGAGGTCGGGACTTTCAGGGAGCCAGCAGCAACGGAGGTCAGGCCAAGAGGCCCCATGTGCAGGTTCAGCAGGCACCAGTGAGGGTGCAGCAGACATATCATCAGCATAGAGGACAGGACCGCAGGGTGCCGACTTGTGCCTATTGCAGGAAGGCAGGGCATGCTTGGGAGTCTTGTAGAAGGAGGCTGAAGGTTTGTCTATTCTGTGGGTCGGGTGCTCACAAGAAGATAGATTGTCCCGCTGCACCTCCTTAAGAGGGAGCTAGGCCACCTGTAGCTCAGCACCAGAGGGCTGGAGCTTTTACGATGGTGGTCGAAGAGACCGACGCTGCAGGTGATGGGTTAGCAGGTTTGACCTTCTCATTCTTCTTCCCCACTTTTCTGTGTGATTCTATTAGTACCTGCCAGGATATTGCTTGTGATTGATAGATACCGTAGCTACTCTGTTCGAGACTGTGGAATCACGACCAGTAAGAATATGTTTGCATGATTATCTCTTGACTTTGATTTGTTTGGGTTTGACTAAGAAAGGGTGCAATCATTTTAATTTCGAGGACAAAATTCTCTAAGGGGGGTAGGATTGTAACACCCAGTTTTCCAGATGAGGGTAATTTTAAAATTTTGTAATTATAAATATTATTATTGATATTTATTTCATATTATGATTTTCGGTAATTTTTTTAATCATTTTAACTTAAAAATTTGCTGTTTTAAGTTAGACTTATGATTTTGATGTCTGTCAGTGAAACCCTAGAGACTGCATGACCTAGAGCTAACCATGTCATTAGGATGATTTAATTATCATTTTTAGCCTAGGGGTAATTTGGTCATTTTGACTTGTTTGAATTATTTGATTATTTACTGGATTGACGATTCCTAGTTTGGGCTTTGACTTATAGAGACTTGTAGACTAGTCTAGAAGCTAACCCTAGCCATGGTGACCCTAGTCTAACTTAGGTTAACCTACTTTTAGTCATTAGAAACTAATTTTGGATTAGGAGGATTAGTTTAAGTGAAATTATTGCATGGGTTATGGTTTAATGAAATGACCTGTGATTTAAGGACTTCATGACTTGTGACTTGGCCCATGGCCCATAACTAGAAGCCCTAACCCTAACCAAACCCTAAGTGACCAGCCACATAGGGATCCCCACCCTATTAAACACTTATTCATTAGTTCTTGCCTCTTTTATTTATTTCAACACATAGGAAAGAAAGGTATTTTCCCCCTTCCAAAAATCTCATAAATTCATATTAATTTCTTTTTAATCCTAGTCTTTGCATTAGCTTCTAATTTCTATATGTTTATTATTCTGGAGGTTATCTCAGTTTTGGTTCATTTGGAGCATTTGGCATCAAGGAGAACACCCTCCATTTGAAGCCTTTCTAGCTTTTTGTACCTATAGGTAAAACTCCAAATTGATCTAAATTTCTGTTTTCTTTACATTTAGGACAGAACTAGGACCCCTAGCGTTCCCTGGAGTTTGAGCCAATTTTGTGTCGTTTGGTGTCCGTATCGGGCACGTTCAATGTGTAAGAGGGTTTGATTGAAAGTCACTTAGGAATTATTTTCGATTTTGTAAAATAATTACCTGAATTTGTAGATCTAAGTATGTACATTAATTTTTGTGAAGGGTGTTAGGTATTTCTGTGTCGTTTTGTGTCGTTTTTAGTGTTGGACACGGGCGCACTGGACACGTGCACTGTCCTGCATCACGGGCTCGATTCTCCTTGTATCGGACACGAGGAC